>SJYX01005733.1:114861-235530 GCA_006410675.1 Oreotragus oreotragus
TATGGCAGAAAGTGAAGAGGAACTAAAAAGCCTCTTGATGAAAGTGAAAGAGGAGAGTGAAAAAGTTGGCTTAAAGCTCAACATTCAGAAAACGAAGATCATGGCATCCGGTCCCATCACTTCATGGGAAATAATAGATGGGTAAACAGTGCAAACAATGTCAGACTTTATCTGGGGGTGGGGGGGGAGGCTCCAAAATCACTGCAGATGGTGATTGCAGCCAAGAAATTAAAAGACGCTTACTTCTTGGAAGACAAGTTATGACCAACCTAGATAGCATGTTCAAAAGCAGAGACATTACTTTGCGTCTAGTCAAGGTTATGGTTTTCCCTGTGGTCATGTATGGATGTGAGAGTTGGACTGTGAAGAAAGCTGAGCACTGAAGAATTGATNGTTATGTTGCCCTCTGTGGTTCCAAGGCTCGCCACAATGTTTCCTGGTGTTTGGAAAATTCTCTCAAGACTCCCTTCCCGGAATGGAGCGCCATCCCTACCTCTTTTGTCTCTTTTTCCTACCTCTTTTCAAAGACAATGAGCTGCTTTTCTGGGTGCTTGATATCTTCTGCCAGCATTCAGAAGTTGTTTTGTGGAATTTACTCAGCCTTCAAATGTTCTTTTGATGAATTTGTGGGGGAGAAAGTGGTCTCCCCGTCCTATTCCTCCTCCATCTTAGACCCGCCTCCCCCCATGTGTTTGCATTTACAAGGTTCTGAAATGAGATGTGTATAAGAGACAGGGATGAGATGGCTGGATGGCATCACCGACTTGATGGACACGAGTCTGAGTGAACTCCAGGAGTTGGTGATGGACAGGGAGGCCTGGCGTGCTACGATTCATAGGGTTGCAAAGAGTTGGACATGACTGAGCAACTGAACTGAACTGAATATGATTAATATGTGCCTTGGGGTGTTTTGCCTTGGGTTTTCCTGTTTGGGACTCTCTGAGTTTCTTGGACTTGGGTGATTATTTCCTTCTCCTTTTTAAGGAAGAATTCAACTATTATCTCCTCAAGTATTTTCTCATGGTCTTTCTTTTTGTTTTCTTCTTCTGGGACTCCTATGATTCGAATGTTGGGCATTTAACATTGTCCCAGAGGTCTCTGAGATTGTCCTCATTCCTTTTAATTCGTTTTTATTTTTTCCTCTCTGATTCATTTATTTCTACCATTCTATCTTCTACCTCACTAATCCTATCTTCTGCCTCTGTTATTCTACTGTTGGTTCCCTCCAGAGTGTTTTTTATATCATTTATTGCATTATTCATTATATATGGACTTTTTTTATTTCTTCTAGGTCCTTGTTAAACCTTTCTTGCATCTTCTCAATCCTTGTCTCTAGGCTATTTATCTATGATTCCATTTTGGTTTCAAGATTTTGGATCATTTTCACTATCATTATTTGGAATTCTTTATCAGGTAGATTCCCTATCTCTTCCTCTTTTGTTTGGTTTGGTGGGCATTTATTCTGTTCCTTTACCTCTTGGATATTCCTCTGTCTCTTCATCTTGTTTATATTGCTGTGTTTGGAGTGGCCTTTCTGTATTCTGGCAGTTTGTGGAGTTCTCTTTATTATGGAGTTTCCTTGCTGTAGGTGGGGTTGTACAGGTGGCTTGTCAAGGTTTCCTGGTTAGGGAAGCTTGTGTCAGTGTTCTGTTGGGTGCAGCTGGATTTCTTCTCTCTGGAGTGCAATCAAGTGTCCAGTAATGAGTTATGAGATGTCAATAGGTTTGGAGTGAGTGACTTCGGGCAGCCTGTATATTGAAGCTCAGGGCTATGTTCCTGTGTTGCTGGAGAATTTGCATGGTATGTCTTGCTCTGGAACTTGTTGGCCCTTGGGTGGTGCTTGGTTTCAGTGTAGGTATGGAGGCATTTGATGAGCTCCTGTCGATTAATGTTCCCTGGAGTCAGGAGTTCTCTGGTGTTCTCAGGATTTGGACTTAAGCCTTCTGCTTTTGGTTTTCAGTCTTAATTTTTATGGTAGCCTCAAGACTTCTCCATCTATACAGCACCGTTGATAAAAGATCTAGGTTAATGATGAAAAGTTTCTCCACAATGAGGGACACCCAGAGAGGTTCAGAGTTACATGGAGAAGAGAAGAGGGAGGAGGGAGATAGAGGTGACCAGGATGAGATGAGGTGGAATCAAAAGAGGAGAGAGCAAGCTAGCCAGTAATCACTTCCTTACATGCGCTCCACTGTCTGGACTGCTCACAGATGTTCACAGAGTTATAGAGAGAAGAGAAGAGGGAGGAAGGAGACAGAGGTGGCCAGGATGATAAAGGGGGGAACCAAAAGGAGAGAGACAGATCCAGCCAGTAATCAGTTCCATAAGTGTTCTCCACCATCCGAAACACACAAAGAGGTTCACAGAGTTGGGTAGAGAAGAGAGGGGGTAGGGAGGAGACACAGGCGACCTGGTGGAGAAAAAGGAGAGTTCAAAGGGGAAGAAAGCAGTCAAGCCAGCAATCTCACTCCCAAGTAATAATGGGTACTGAAGATTGGTTTCTTAAAGGTACAAAATTGCTAACAAATACCAAAAAGCAAAGATTAAAACTCTAGAGTAGAGGCTGGATTTTCAAAAATACAATATTAAAGGAAAAAAAAAGTCACAAAAATTATAAAATATATATATATGAAGTTTGCTTTAAAAAATAAGGGTCCTTTTTTTTTTTTTGCAAAGTAATAGGTTATAAAAATGAAAATTAAAGGAGTAATAGAGGACTTAAAATTTTAAAAAATTAAAGAATGGTAGTAAAAATGTATCTAGGACTTTCTCTGGTGGTGTTGTGGGCAGTGTGTGGTCAATTCAGTTTCAGATAATTCCTTGATCCGGCTTATATTTCTCAAGATCTATAGGCCCCTTCCTGTGTAGTAGGTACTAACTACAGGGTTTTAATCTATTGCACCTGTCACTTCCAAGGAGGTTCCCTCTGTTTTAGCTTCTTCTGTTTGCTTGTCTCTTCTGTGTCTAATTTCCGCCCTGACACAAGGGGGTGGTGGCAGACACTTTTTTATTTTTTAGGCTCACTTGTTCAGTTGTGCTGTGGGGAGGGAGGAACACTGCAAACACCACGGGCGTGTGTTTGCAGTGACTCGGCCACACTGGGTTTGCCCCCACTCACAGCATGTGTGCTTTCCCTGTCTACACTGCTTAGGCTCTAGGTTGCTCTGCTGGGGAATGTCTGAGGCTGGCCCTGAGCTGCATGCACCTCCCAGGTCTAAGCCACTCATGTTCAGGCACTCAGGAAGTCCTCAGAGGTGCAGATTCGGTGGGCCTGCGTTTTATGCCCTTCCTAGGTCCGAGCTGCTCAGGTGACCGGGTGTTTGGTGAGCGCGGTCACTGTGACTTATCGCCTCCACCATCCCTGCCGCTTGGTTTTCTGGTGTACAACCGGCACACTTATTCAGGAGGATGTTGGCCATCCAGAATCCCAAGAAGTCTTGGTTAGCAACGAAGCCTGCTTCCAGTTTGGTAGATAATGCCTTTCTGGGGCCACGATTGCCCCCTTCTCGCTCTGGCTGCCTGTCACCAGAGGGGGATGGTCTGCAGCTGGCTAGCTCTGCTCAGTCCTTTGTTCTGTGAGCAGGCCTGATGGTGTCTTAGGTTAGAGCTTTTCGCCTGGTAGCTATCCCACAGTCTGGTTTGCTATCCCAAGTTAGTTCCCTCAGATTGCCCTCAGCATTCAGGCCGGGTCCTTACTCTAAGCAATGCAGCTGCGCCTCCCTGCCCAGCCCCCGCTCACTAGTGGTGGGTGCAGGCGTTTGCGCTGCTTCTCTGCTTGGAGGAGTTACCATTGGGCAGGTAATCTGTGGGTTTAAATTATTCATTTATTTTTCCTCCCAGTTATGTTGCCCTCTGTGGTTCCAAGGCTCGCCACAATGTTTCCTGGTGTTTGGAAAATTCTCTCAAGACTCCCTTCCCGGAATGGAGCGCCATCCCTACCTCTTTTGTCTCTTTTTCCTACCTCTTTTCAAAGACAATGAGCTGCTTTTCTGGGTGCTTGATATCTTCTGCCAGCATTCAGAAGTTGTTTTGTGGAATTTACTCAGCCTTCAAATGTTCTTTTGATGAATTTGTGGGGGAGAAAGTGGTCTCCCCGTCCTATTCCTCCTCCATCTTAGACCCGCCTCCCCCCATGTGTTTGCATTTACAAGGTTCTGAAATGGTTTGTTTTCATATCATTTTGACATTTTAAGACTTCTGATCTTTGATGACTTATGTCCTTTATTTCTTAATATTCTAAACAAACATTTAAAGATTCTTTTCAGAACTTTAAAGTTCTCTTATTTCTACATCATGGGTATAAACTCTATTATATGACTACTCTTTGTTGTCTGCATTGTAATTTGTTTTAGATACTATCTTATATGAGAGATTCTCTTACATTTATTCAACCCAATTGACAAATATACACTTTAGGTAGGGTGAAGTCTCCAAATCAAGTCTTTATTAGTGGTTTAGGGATCTAACCCCCTCAACCCCAGTCCTGGGATGAGCAGGCCATTTTATTTATCCCTCTTGCAGCCCTCTGGAGGCCTCATAAGTTTATTTCCAGTTTACTCCTATGGATCACATCTCAATTTCCTACCCTACAGAACCCAGCCACTAAAACAACCCTATCTTTTTCTTTTCTCTTTCTCTCTGTCCTTTCAGTGTGGATGTACAGTTTAAAACATAAAATATACTATATCTATCACCTCTTTCTGGTCCAGTCCATGAGCCAAGTTTTAGCCTACTACCCATTTTTGTATAAATTAGCTAAGAATGATTTAAACATTTTTAGACAGTTGAAAATAGTAATTTGTAACCAATGAAAATTATACAAAATTCAAGTAACAATGCCCACAGTAAAGTTGAAGAGAACACAGTTGTACTCATTTATGTACTGTCTATGACTGCCTTGTTCTATAAGAGGAAGGTCGAATAGTTGTGACAGAAAACATATGGCATGTAAAATTTTAAATATTTGCTATCTGGAACTTTATAGAAAAAAAAAGTTTGTCAACCTCCATTCTAGAACATGCACTGTCTGCTATGGTAGTTACTACTATATATAGCTACTGAACATTTACAATGAGACTAGTCTAAAGTGAGATTTGCTCCAAGTGGGAATATGCACACCTAATTTCAAAGACTATATAAAAAAAATAATTACTAAGTTTTATATTTACTACATTTGAGATATCTTCAATATAATGGGATAAATAAAATATTTCAAACTAATTTCACATACTTCTTTTTACTTTTTAAAATGTGGCTACTATAGAATTTTAAATTCTATGGAGCACTTATTTCTGTTGGTACAATGTCATGGTAGAGAGTTCTGACAAAACGTGGTCCACTGAAGAAGGGAATGGCAAACCACTTCAGTATTCTTGCCTTGAGAACCCCATGAACAGTATGAAAAGGCAAAAAAAGGACAAAGAAAGATGAACTCCCCAGGTCGGTAGGTGCACAATATGCTAGTGGAGATCCAGTGGGGAAATAACTCCAGAAAGAATGAAGAGATGGAGCCAAAGTAAAAACAATACTAAGTTGTGGATGTGACTGGTGATAGAAGTAAAGTCCGATGCTGTAAAGAGCAATACTGTGTACGAATCTGGAATGTTTAGTCCATGAATCAAGGTAAATTAGAAGTGGTCAAACAGGACACGGCAAGAGTGAACATAGACAATTTAAGAATCAGTGAACATTTGGACTGGAATGGGTGAATTTAACTCAGATGACCATTATATCTAATACTGTGGGCAAGAATCCCTTGGAAGAAATGGAGTAGTCATCATAGTCAACAACAACAGAGTCTGAAATGCAGTACTTTGATGCAATCTCAAAACGACAGAATGGACTATAAAGACAGCTGAGTGCAGAAGAATTGAAGCTTTTGAACTGTGGAGTTGCAGAAGACTCTTGAGAGTCCCTTGGACTGCAGGGAGATCAAACCAGCCAATCCTAAAGGAAATCAGTCCCGAATACTCATTGGAAGGACTATGCTGAAGCGCAAGTTCCAATACTTTGGCCACCTGATACGAAGAACTGACTCATTGGAAAAGACACTGAAGCTGGGAAAGACTGAAAGCAGGAGGAGAAGGGGATGACAGAGGATGAGATGGTTGGATAGCATCACCGACTCAATGGACATGAGTCTAAGTAAACTCCGGGAGTTGGTGATAGACAGGGAGACCTGGGTGCTGCAGTCCAAGCGGTTGCAAAGAGTCAAACACGACTGAGAGACTGAATTGAACTGAATCTAAATAACTATCAGCCAGCTAAGAGATGACTCAGCAAATCTGGATAAAAGGACTAATGATCAGCTCTTCTCTATTTAACAATGGAACAAAGATGGGATCCATTTTGGTAAGTTATACTTTCTTGGAAATTTCCATTCAAGTTTTCAGATTTATTTGCATAGTTTCCCTGGTTTCACAAAGAAGTTCTAACTTATGCCAAATATTTCATAAGGTCAAATATAATTGAAAATACTCTAAGGCATTAAAAAAAGAAACACTTTTAAACTACTTTTAGGAAGCAAGTATACTGATATCAAAATCTAACAAAAAAATGCATATATACACACAGGCTAAATTAACTTATACACTGATAAAAATCCTAAATAAAACATTAACAAATTAAAAGAGCTCAATATTATATACAATTATTTTAAATTCTAAGAGCACAGGAATGATTCAATTATTAGAAAACAGCATCAATAAAATTTAATAAACACTAATCAAGAGCTTTGTTAACAGTGATGCTTTCTAAAGCCCACCTGACTTCATACTCCAGGATGTCCGGCTCTAGGTGAGTGATCACACCATCATGATTATCTTGGTCGTGAAGATCTTTTTTGCACAGTTCTTCTGTGTATTCTTGACATCTCTTCTTAATATCTTCTGCTTCTGTTAGGTCCATACCATTTCTGTCCTTTATCGAGCCCATCTTTGTATGAAATGTTCCCTTGGTATCTCTAATTTTCTTGAAGAGATCTCTAGTCTTTCCCATTCTGTTGTTTTCCTCTATTTCTTTGCATTGATTGCTGAGGGAGGTTTTCTTATCTCTTCTTGCTATTCTTTGGAATTCTACATTCAAACGGGTATATCTTTCCTTTTCTCCTTTGCTTTTCATTTCTCTTTTTTTCACAGCTATTTATAAGGCCTGCTCAGACAGCCATTTTGCTTTTTTGCATTTCTTTTCCATGGGGATGGTCTTGATCCCTGTCTCCTGTACAATGTCACGAACCTCCGTCCATAGTTCATCAGGCATTCTATCTATCAGATCTAGGCCCTTAAATCTATTTCTCACTTCCACTGTATAATCATTAGGAATTTGATTTAGGTCATACTTGAATGGTCTAGTGGTTTTCCCTACTTTCTTCAATTTAAGTCTTGAATTTGGCAATATGGAGTTCATGATCTGAGCCACAGTCAGCTCCCGGTATTGTTTTTGCTGACTGTATAGAGCTTCTCCATCTTTGGCTGCAAAGAATATAATCAATCTGATTTCGGTGTTGACCATCTGGTGATGTCCATGTGTAGAGTTTTTTCTTGTGTTGTTAGAAGAGGGTGTTTGCTATGACCAGTGTGTTCTCTTGGCAAAACTCTATTAGCCTTTGCCCTGCTTCATTCCGTATCCCAAGGCCAAATTTGCCTGTTACCCCAGGTGTCCCCTGACTTCCTACTTTAGCATTCCAGTCCCCTATAATGAAAAGGACATCTTTTTTGGGTGTTAGTTCTAAAAGGCCTTGTAGGTCTTCATAGAGCCATTCAGCTTCTTCAGCGTTACTGGTGGAGGTAATGGAATTCCAGTTGAGCTATTTCAAATCCTGGAAGATGATGATGCTGTGAAAAGTGCTGCACTGAATATGCCAGCAAATTTGGAAAACTCAGCAGTGGCCACAGAACTGGAAAAGGTCAGTTTTCATTTCAATCCCAGAGAAAGGCAATGCCAAAGAATTCTCAAACTACTGCACAATTGCATTCATCTCACACGCTAATAAAGTAATGCTCAAAATTCTCCAAGCCAGGCATCAGCAATACGTGAACCGTGAAATTCCAGATGTTCAAGGTGGTTTTAGAAAAGGCAGAAGAACCAGAGATCAAATTGCCAACATCTGCTGGATCATGGAAAAAGCAAGAGAGTTCCAGAAAAACATCTATTTCTGCTTTATTGGTATGCCAAAGCTTTTGACTGTGTGGATCACAATAAACTTTGGAAAATTCTGAAAGAGATGGGAATACCAGACCACCTGACCTGCCTCTTGGGAAACCTATATGCAGATCAGGAAGTTAACAGTTAGAACTGGACATGGAACAACAGACTGGTTCCAAACAGGAAAAGGAGTACGTCAAGACTGTATATTGTCACCCTGCTTCTTTAATTTCTATGCAGAGTACACCATGAGACACACTGGGCGGAAAGAAGCACAAGCTGGAATCAAGATTGCCGGGAGAAATATCAATAACCTCAGATATGCAGATGACACCATCCTTATGGCAGACAGTGAGTTCAGTTCAGTTACTCAGTCGTGTCCGACTCTTTGCGACCCCATGAATTGCAGCACGCCAGGCCTCCCTGTCCATCACCAACTCCCGGAGTTCACCCAAACTCATGTCCATTGAGTTGGTGATGCCATCCAGCCATCTCATCCTCTGTTGTCCCCTTCTCCTCCTGCCCCCAATCCCTCCCAGTATCACAGTCTTTTCCAATGAGTCAACTCTTCGCATGAGGTGGCCAAAGTACTGGAGTTTCAGCTTTAGCATCATTCCTTCCAAAGAAATCCCATGGCTGATCTCCTTCAGAATGGACTGGTTGGATCTCCTTGTAGTCCAAGGGATGCTCAAGAGTCTTCTCCAACACCACAGTTCAAAAGCATCAATTCTTCAGCACTTAGCTTTCTTCACAATCCAACTCTCACATCCATTCATGACCACTGGAAAAAACATAGCCTTGACTAAATGGACCTTTGTTGGCAAAGTAATGTCTCTGCTTTTCAACATGCTATCTAGGTTGGTCATACTTTTCTTCCAAGTAGTAAGTGAAGATAGTGAAGAGGAATTAAATTAAAAGCCTCTTGAGGAAAGTTAAAAAGGAGATAGTGAGGAGGAACTAAAAAGCCTCTTAAGGAAAGTGAAAGAGGAGAGTGAAAAAGTTGGCTTGAACCTCAACATTCAGAAAACAAAGATCACGGCATCTGGTCCCATCATTTCATGGGAAATAGATGGGGAAACCGTGGAAACAGTGTCAGACTATTTTTTGGGGCTCCAAAATCACTGCAGATGGTGACTGAGGGATGAAATTAAAAGATGCTTACTTCTTGGAAGGAGAGTTATGACCAACCTTGATAGCATATTCAAAAGCAGAGACATTACTTTGCCACAAAGGTCCGTCTAGTCAAGGCTAAGGTTTTTCCAATGTCAGGTATGGATGTGAAAGTTGGATTGTGAAGAAAGCTGAGCACCAAAGAATTGATGCTTTTGAACTGTGGTACTGGAGAAGACTCTTGAGAGTCCCTTGGACTACAAGGAGATCCAACCAGTCCATTCTAAAGGAGATCAGTCCTGGGTGTTCTTTGGAAGGACTGATACTAAAGCTGAAACTCCAATATTTTGGCCACCTCATGCGAAGAGTTGACTGACTAGAAAAGACTGCTGCTGGGAAGGATTGGGGGCAGGAGGAGAAGGGGACAACAGAGGATTAGATGGCTGGATGGCATCACCAACTCAATGGACATGAGTTTGGGTGAACTCCGGGAGTTGGTGATGGACAGGGAGGCCTGGCGTGCTGCAATTCATGGGGTCGCAAAGAGTCGGACACGACTGAGTGACTGAACTGAACTGAATCAAGAGCTTTCATAGATACCAGTTTAAAGTTATAATGAAAGGAAGTCATTTACAATGATAGCGAAAGATAAAATACCAAAGAACAAACCTACTGAAAAATATGCAAACTTATATGAGAAAAACTTTAAAGCACTCATAAACACCACAAAAGCAGACTTCAACAGCATTAAAGACATACTAGGTTCTGGAAGAATACTTACTGTCATAAAGATGTTAATTTTCATAAGTTAGTAAGATTTTAACCTGATCTGAAAGTAAACAGGGGCTTCCCAGATGGCTCAGTGGTAAAAAATCCACCTGGCAATATAGGAGACATGGGTTTGATCCCTGGGTCAGGATGATACCCTGAAGAAGGTAATGGCAACACATTGCAGTATTCTTGCCTGGAGAATTCCATGGACAGAGGAGCCTTGTGGGCTACAGTCCACGGGATCGCAAAGAGTCAAACACTGAGCACACAGGCATATGGAAGTAAATAAGAGAATTTTACAGCTCATACGAAAGAAAAGACAAGCGCTGAAAATTTAAAACTACCAAAAGGAAGAGCAATAATGGATATCCCAGCCTAACATATAAATCATACGATGAAGTGTCAAGAAATAAAAAGTGTTGTAATGGCCCATGAGTAGACAGGAATCAATGTTTCTAACAATGAGTGAAGAAGCACGATCATACAGGGATAAAGGCGGCTGGGGAAAAAGTATAAAAAAACAGGTCCAGAGTGCATGCTGCTATTAGAAGTCATCTAGAAATATGTGGTCACCTTTGATTAAAACCAAAAATAAAATTTTGGACCTGGAAAGACTTCTTGGATTGACCCAAAACAATACACAGTTAAGGAAATAGAACTAACTTAGTATATCTCATCCCCGGTCTCCAAACATACTGATGTTGAGAGTGGAAATAAACCAAGGTCAGCCAAAATTAGGTGTAAGAATGGTTCCCACAAATCTATACACATGATAAAACGACACACATCTATATATACACATTTAGCAACGGCTGTGGTACTATACTGTAATTATTTTAACATGTAGTCATTTAGGGAAAACTAGGTGGGGAATCTGTGTACTCTTTGCAACCTCATGTGAATCAGTAATTATTTCAAAATAAGTTAAAAAAAAAAAAAACCAACAACCTCAACAGAAAACAGGTACTAATGCCTGCAGTCTATCAGTAAGACATACGTAATCATAGCATTTCACATTACAGTCTTAACTACAAAGCTCAAAGACTAAATAGCCTAATGAAGGAAGAAAAAATTTAAAAAAATTTTCTCAGGATTCTTACTTCCAACCCATTTTAAAAACAAACACTCTGACTTGATATGAACACCCAAACGATGCCTGAATTTCCAAGTGTTTCTAAATGCTCTCCATTTCACACTAAGAAAAAAAACTTACGTGCTGACAGCTTTCATCAAGTTACAGATTTTTATTTCACCAAGAATACAAGTAAAAGCCAAACTGTTCTTTCCTAATCTTTACTCTTGCCATGTAATCTACTACTGTTTTATCTCAATGAGATGTTTCAGGAAGTAATGAAATAACACCACTAAATAAGATCTAAACACTTTAACACAAGATTTTCTAACACTGTAATTAAAATGGTAACTTATAAAGACTCACCTATATGCGGCTGCTGAGCTGTGGCTAATGCATACTGCTGCTGCTGAGCTGCAGTTAACTGTTGAACTGTTAGTGCATTAGTCCTCTGAAAGAGCTAATAAGAAAAATATTGAATATAGAGATTAGTCTCATAGCATTTCCTTTTTGTTTAGAAAGCTAAGAATGGAATATTACAAATACATATTTTAATTACTTTCTCAACTCTAAGGACATTTTATTCAATAAAACAGTAAAGTGTTTAAAAATACCCCTATTATTTATGTCAACATCTCATAGCACTTCAGGCTATACTACTACTAGCTAAGAGGAACGTTGCTAAAGAAGGAGTATTCTTTACCTGCTGCTGGGAATTGTAGTCAAAAAGGCCTACAGTAGCTCCTGAAGAGTCCATTGGTACCTGATTACCAGGATAGTCAAACTGTAAGGAATCCAGACCAACTTGTTCCATGGCATCCAGATTCTGTGTTTCAGGATTTGAAAATTCTTCAACAAGTGGTTTATTAGCTGTAGGATTAGGAAGAGGCCCCAATCCTTCTGGAGGATTAGTATTGGGGCCCAGGCGCTCAACTACTTCAGTTGGAGAGGCTTGACGACTTCCAGGAGTACGACTATGTAAAAAAAGTAGAAATGAGTAAAAGTAACAAGTATGCCAAAAGGTGAAATCAGAAAGTAGGAAAATCATGGAAAACAATGGTGGTAAAACACAAAAGGCAAATTAGGGACCCTAGGTCAATAAACATTGCTCTTTATCACTTTTTTTTTTCTGTTTAATCCAGCCTACACTTAAAAGCTGACATGGTTTCATTTTTTAATTATTATTAGTGACAATTGTCCCCAATTTTAATAGCATAAAGATATAATTCAATTTTACAGATGAGGAAATTGTCCAATATCATGATTTAGGCTTAGGGCACTCAAAACTTTTGTCTCAGATCACAGACAAAATGAGCAGTAGGTATAACAGCAGACTACCATGCAACAAAAATGAGATGACTCTAAACCAAAACCTACCCACCATATTCCCATCCTGTCTACCAGCATAGCTGTCCTAACATCTTGCCTAATACTTCAGGGGGGTGGGGGGTGGGGAACTGGCCAGAAAGGATCATATGGCCTTCACAACTGAAGGCTGTATAATACAGGATATAAAAGAAAAGGGCGGTGAACCAAGACAGAAAGCTGACTCCTGACTCTAAAACATTATTCTGAGTAAATCATTTCAACACCTAGGTCTCAGTTTCCTTCAGACAGAGGAGGTGACACTGGAGTCCTATAACAAACGCAAAAAGACTATTTGTAAAAACCCTCTATGAGCTCTCCAAAACAATCTTTATCACACCAAATTGTTTCAGTTTAAATCAAAATAAATAAAAATGAATATTTATCAAAAGTTAAGCATGCACATCAATGAAAAGTATAATTTTATATACAAAAGAGCAACTTTCTTTACCGATTAATCTTAATTTTCTGAAGAAATTTATTAACACTAAATTTTAAGCACCGACTCCTCTTTTTATCAACATCCTTTACAGTCTAAACTATTTTCACTTTATTTCTGGACATAATTGATCCTTATTAACAGTCTCCTTCCTTCTGTGGAAATAATTTATATAAGATCTTTTCCTTCACAAGAAGTAAATTCGTTCTGAGGAACTATCATTTGATAGTATATTCAAATATAAGTATGTTAAATAAATGGTAGTAACTATAATTAACCGGTCTTTCAATGTCAACTGTTATCCGTATGTAACTGCCCCACCTTTAGGTACTTTACAATGGAATAAATCTGCTAACACGTACAGAACATTTCACAAAACAATTAATTACAAGAACTGTTTTTCAGATATTTTGGGTTTGTGGACTTACATTTTATTTAAAAATTAACCACTGTCCTTGCAACATCAGAAGAAATTTCAAACTCCTTTCCCCTTTATCCACAATTAAAATTTTCATGTGAATAATCTGAAGGCTTTTCATTAAGAATATATGGGAAGAAAAAATAAAACTGAAAGGATCTTTTTAAAAATCAGTCCATTGAAAAAAAGAAAGAGGTGGGAGGAAGGTCCAAGGGAGAAGGTACGTGTGTGTGTGTGTGCATATATATATATAACTGATCCACTTCATTGTATAGCAGAACTAACACAACATTGTAAAGCAATTATACTACAACAACAAAAAAACAAAAGCCTGCTATATTTCTTTCATTCCTTTCAGTTCTATTCCAACATATGATGTATCAGTTAATGTATGTAATAATGATGTGCTACCATAGTGACCATTTGACCACAGCTATTACTGTGAAATATTTTTATACTGTTGAAGACAATATTGCATCAGAAATACTTTATAAGCAATTTTAAAAAACTACTACAAACTTAACGGAATTAGAATGCTACTGAATGTAAAGTTCATATTAATATGGAGAAATATAGTCTTTCATACAAAACAACTTTAATATAGCAAAAAAAAAAAGTAGAGGATTCAAAAGAAAAAGTGAGTGGTGCTATTTTCTTGCTATAGTTAATGGTGTATTAACACTTCAATTATAAATGTATGTTCTGCAGGGTTTATAATCAACTCAGTTTTAAATGCATGCCCTTGAGACACAGATTAGGTAATAGCAGAAGAGCAAAATCAGAATAAGGTTCTAAAACAAACTGAGTAGCATTAAATTTATTTCTTGTCAAAAGAGGTTTACTGGTTTTGGATGCTTTTTTGCATTTAGAACAGATTTAAATGGCACTGTTTTTAAGAAGTATTGTTACTCTATTTTTTGACAATTAAAGGTAATAAACATAAACATGCACCTAACAACTAATTGATATTTCATGGTTCATAAGATCACAAAGAAACAACTATTTTCAGGTATAGACCCCAAAGCATCTGATTATTGAAGCATAAAGTTCAGGATATGAAAAAACAACTCCCTAATATTTAGATGAATGTGCACTGCCTAATCTAAGTCCAAAGGCTAGAACAAAAGAAATACTTGCCATAAAGAGACAACAAAAAATCTACAACTGAACTTAAAATTCGGAACTTAACACTAATTTTTAGAAGTCTGATATGTTCTTCCTATCCTCATTTCAGGAATATGATTAAGTATCAGCACAAACTCAGAAAAGGGAGATAGGATACAATAGAGAGATAGAAGGAAGAGGAAACTACAGAAAGGTGCTGAAGAACAAACTCAAGAAGAGTTTGCCAAGAAAAATCACAGATTAAACCTTAAATTCACTAAACTTTAGCAGGGAGAAAACAGTTAAATTTTAGACTACCATATTAGTAGAAAGGTAATAGCAATTTCTAACATTACTTAATGGGATGCATTGTTTTAGAGAATTTTGAAGACTTATCTTTTTTAAAAATGGCACATAATCATTAACTAATACTCCTTATAAAAAATTTTAAATCTTCCTCCAGATTAATACAAGGTACAAAGGGAAATAAAAAACCCCAAAGTTGGAAAAATACCTAAATCAGTCATATCAGCTAGTAGCAATAATCCCTAAAGAGATATGATTTTCTTCTTGAGAAAGTGAAAATCTTACTTAAAATCTTTGCAATCGGCATCCATTCCATTTGGCAAACCTCTGCCATTTATTTTAGAATCATCATCATCTCCTTGCTTAAGATCTCTGTTTTGGTCCTCCTCAAATGGAGAAGCCTTGCCTTTTTGATCTCCTTTCTCAGGTCCATCTGTTTCAGCATCTCTAGTGCCCTGAGGAAAAAGAGTCTGTTTGATTCTGAATATTTAATAAAACACAAAAAAAGGCACCACAAGGTGACCTAAAACTACACTATAGTGCATGTAAACAACAAAAACATTGAATTTTATTTTAATTTTGTAGTCAACGAATTTATCGAAGGCCAAAAAAATTGAGTACAAACCAGTGATTTATAACAGAAGGGCTAAGGCAACCTTAACTATAGCGGTGCTAGGAAAGCAGTAACACCACAAGTGAAATTAAAATTCTACTTCTGAAAGATGATTTTGTTTTTTAACTATCATATCAAGTATTACCATGAATAAGCAATTTTAATCTTACAAACTTTTTAAATTAATATGATTTTTTTGGTAACATGATTAAGATTATAAATATTCCCAGTGGTTCTACCATTTTGTGTATTTCAAGAAGTGGCCAGGAGAAGAAGACAAGAGCACCAATAGCTATAAAATTACCTTTAATTCTAGGAAGGGCCAGAATAAGAAACTGACTTAAAGACAACCAAATAACCATCTAGCAACTTAAAAACATTTCTTCATTCAAAATACTTACAAAAGTTCCCTTCCTATATCGAGAATCCAATTTATCAGCAGGAGAAGAACTTAATACATATTCTACCATGCTCACACCAAGGCCTCCACTTTCTGATCGCGGAGACAATATTGCATTTACTTCACTGTTTCCATGAAAACCCTGTCCAGATCTTCTCTGTACCATAATAGGCTGGGACATTGAATGGTCTGTTTGGAAAAAAGAAAACAATTACAAATTTGTACTTTTAAGCTAATCAAAATGTATTCACATCAATTAATATATTAAAGAAAAATCAGCATATTGTTTTGCTTTGAATGTTACTGTAATCTTTATAAAAACATCTTCAATCTGTTTAGACTCACTGCCCTCTGGACATTTCTTGAGAATACAGATTAAGAAAGTCATTTGGTAAAAAGCAGGTAAAAGGCTATCTGAAGAATAATCAAATTCAAAAGTCACTGGCAACAGAAAACAATCTAAAGTCTCCATCGCCTTTAAGCCTCTTCTTAAAAAGTTCTATTGTCAATTCAGAACAACTCAAACCAAAAAACTTTAGAGATAAAATCTGAAATAAAAATAACTCCTCTTAAGTTGATGGAGGCACTTCTCAGGCTTATAGTCATGTATTGGACAGACTCAGAATACATGGCTGTACTGCTATAAACATAGATGACTAAGTTCATTCAATATAGCCAGTAATATCACAGAATTTTCTATTCTTGGTGAAAAGACTAAGTATCACTTAGTTTTATTAAAAAAGATTCCTTTTTTAAAGATTAAAAAAATTTTTAATTAAAAAAAATCCTTCTAGTCTAAAAGTTTTCCATTTATTTTTAACAAAAAAATTATCCATCTGGTACAAATACCTTTTCTACATATTTTGTGATAAAAAAAAGGCAATACTTAAGATCTGAAAGCAAATACAAACATAAAAACATTTGAGGCAAGACTTACCTAGATTTGCAGAAAAAAATTTTGAACCAATACGCTAAGCATTGTGGTATGTACGTGGGATCTAAGAACACAACAGTCCTTGTACTCTAAGAGATTATAGGTTTAACAGGAAGCGATCGTAATAAGAGTAAAAGCACTTGAATCCAGGATATTATGGGGAAGAGAAAGCGTATTCATCACTTTTTCCCAGTCTTAGAGTGAATCCCAGAGGAAGTGATATAAAGGACAGAGAGCAAAAAATAGGTGAAAATGGGGGTGGAAAGCACTCTGGTTAGAGAAACCAGTATGCTCAAAGGCCTAAAAGTGCCAGGAGAACACAACGAAATTAATAGTCACAAATAGTTCAGTTCAGCTGAGAAGGAAATATGTGTATGGTAAAATCTCCTGTGGTCATGGAAAGAATTGTAGAATGACAATTCTTTTAGGACAAGGAATGTCATTTTCATATTTGTACATGCTTGGCACTCAATAAATGTTACTTAGTAAACACAATAATCCATCCATTTCTAATTTTCTCATGTCTCCTGGTAAAAATTTATATTCATCTTCAAAATTTTATTCATACAACAAAAAAAGCTGGGAAAGGGAGTGATACAAGGAATTAACTAAAATTATAAACTTGACACTAAAAAGATACATCAGGAATATATAAACAGTTGCTTAAATGTTTTACTTTTGTTACCAGTTGTCTTCCAAATACAACATACCAAAAATGTCTCCCTAACATTCATCTTGAAAGTATCTCTCATTACCATGTTGTGCTCAAGAAGTTTTGCTTTGTTTAAAAATATTTGGTTCTGATAAATAAAGCAATTAACCATTTACCTTTCAAAACAAAAATCAAAATATGCTTATCAACCAAATTTTCAAGCATGTTGTTTTATCAAAGAAAGTGCCTTTTGTGTAGAAAATGTATCCTGGCCCAAATAACTGAATAATTTAAATTATATAAGTTCAATCTATATAGGTTAATACAAATCTAAAAAAAAAATTCCTTGAAGGCAGGGATCACATATTTCATTTATCTTTGTATTCTCCAAATCTGGCACATTATATTACATATTGGTTGAACGCAAATAAAATTCCCAGAATTTTAGTCTAATTTAGTATTTAGCAAAGTTCCCAATCTGTTTGCATTTTGATTATAAATAGTACTAAAAATTTTCAGCTTCTCCTAACTTTATAACAATTACTTTTAAGAACAAAATTTAAAACCGTAAAGAACTTAAAAATCTTCTTAATGATTTAGAGAGAAAAAAAGTACCTGGCAATTTACACTCAAAATAGAAAGTTAATTCCAGAAACTTGATTTTATATTACTTTGATCATCTTGTGTACTTTTAGTAAGCTGCTTTTAGTTATAAAGCGGAAACTTATGTTAAATACATGTTGAAAGTTTCACATGTACATCTCAAATTTTACTGAGAAACATTTAAAAATATAATCACTAGTATTTTAAGAATATAAGTATGCTCTGTAATTTACCAATAAATACTGTCACCCCCATGAGTTACACTCCTTACATTCCAGCTCCTTTTCCCTTAAGAATTTCTTGGACCTCAGTCTTTGTTACCTATGGATATCAAAAACATTCAAAGTCTGCTCCCTTTCTGGGAATTCTATCTTACTATGGGGGTTTATTTCCTTTATGGGTGTGGCTAATGTTTAATAAAGCCAGTCTGAGCTGCATTTAATAGATCACTATCCACTGATACAATTCAAGCTTAAAAATTCCTATGGTTAAATTGTGTCCTGTATTTTAATGGAAATTCAGAATTTTATAATCAGAGTTTAACCCCAAATAAAACTTAATAAAATCTTACTGTGACAAACATTTCTAATCAATAAGTGGACCATAAGGTATGGCTTACTTTACCTAAGAAAATGTGTATTACGAGGACACATGAAATCCTCAAAGATACCACAAAGTTTCTCCAGGTATCGTTTGGGGGCAGCAGGGTTTAAAAAAAAATTCAAGTATTCAACAAATCCAGAACTCTCACACATACACCAATAACTTACGAGAAGTTCCCCATGCAGTCTCTCTCCATTCATCATCCCCAAGAAATATGCCTTTTTGTCCATCTTTTGTTGAATCATCAGGTTCCCAAAATTTTTTGGTAGGCAAAAGCTATTTGGAAGGAGAAATATTATTACATTTAAACTTCATCCTAATTACAAAAAGCGAAAACACAGCAGAAAGCAAACTTACCATCAAGAGGTACAAGTTAGTTTTCAATGCTAATGAAAATTCAAGAGTGCCCTGTTTCCTAATTTGTCTAGTTAATAATAACTCCCCATTTATGCTTGGATACTGATTCCAATAACTCTAGACCTGAAAAGTCAACTTCATACTTCTGCATTTTTCAAATGGTTTTACTGTTATGTGGTATTTTTAATGAATTCTTTCAAAAGACTTACTAAATTTCTTAAAACAGATAATACAATAAAAATATTTATACAAATGATTGAAGTTTTCTCTTTACTTCCAAGTACTACCCTTGGAATATCTCCTATCCTACAGCTTCAATGACAGACAATTCTTCTTACTTAACAATTCAATGGAGGTAAACTTCACAATTCTTCCTATATTCTCAACAGTAGCAATCTACTGATCCTAAAGCAGGAAGCAGGATGGTGGAAGAAATACATTAAGAAGACCTTTAAATACTTTTTGAGATAATCTCAAAGCCCTGTGTCTAATCCTATGTTGTGACACACACAAGAATATAAAAATTGTGCTGGTATAACCATTTGATGATTAATAAAAATGTACATTTGGTCAATTCCTAATGAGACTTTATAGTGTTCCTCCAGGTCTCTCCTGTCTACCTTTCCTAACACTCAGAAGAACCAGACTGAGGATATGTTTGTTTGAAAAGAACAGACTGGTTTCCTAAACCATGCATGTGACATTTAAGTAAGCATCTGTAAGAGACTCATCCCTCTCAGCCCATAATTATTAGATCCTCATAATTAAGCTTGTATATACTTCTATTGCTACACTTAAAATACTAAATTACCTGTATTTGCCTCTGTAAGGGCATGGTGACCTTATCTTCAGAGAGTTCACAAATATATAACACCCATAATAAAATGAACTTAGTGAAACTTATATCAGGTCTTGAGAGAGAAGACTATGTGTGTGTCAGGGGTTTAAAGTGTGAATGGAAGGTGGGGAAGACATAAGAAGTGATGAACAAAGGCACAACTTGAGAAAATGCATAGTTTGTAGAACAGGGTGTGAGATGGACAAATAGATGTGGGAGCTGATGCTGTGAAAGCTATCTAGGCAGATTATGAGGAACCTCAAAGTTCTAAGAATAATGGATATTCTAGATATTCCTTCCAGAGGCAAGGAAATTATTCAGGAGAATTACAACAGAGTCAAGATGACAAGAACTGAAACAGGGCACTGACAGAAAAAACTGAGAAAATAAAATGGATTTCAGAGACATTCAGGAGAGTCAATAGGATACAAACAAAAATAAGAGGCTGATTAAAAAGAATAAAACTTCACAATCTGGATAACAAGGTAAATGATAATACTACCACCAAAACAAACACAAAAACAGGATAAGCAGCTTTTGTGGGGAGCAGGGTGGATTCAATTTGGGTGTATGCCTAATCTATGGATCTTTTGCTAAACTAAATACTGTTAATTTTAAAGGATACTAAATTCTCTATTTAAAAAAAAAGAAAAAAACTTGCACGTTAGGGTCTTCCTGAGCTGCAAATGATTTGTATTTAAAGTACAGACATTTTATTTCTATTATTATTTTAAAAGAAATTTTGTTGATTTATTTTGGCCACAACTACGTGGCTTGTGGGATACTACAATCCCAGTTCCCTGACCTGGGATTGAACCCTACCGAGGTCAGTAAGAACCCTACACACTGGACCACCAGGGAATTCTCTAAAGTATAGGCATTTTAAACAATAATCTATACTAACAAAGATTCCAGTAAAATACCACCTTAGTTGTTCTGATTTAAAAAAAAAAATCTCACTATAAAGTTTCATGCAAATATTCAAACAAAATGTAAAGATGATAATATAATACTACAACACTGCTCTTGATATACTTAAATTATTGAACAATTATTCACAGTGAAACCTAAGTTAATCCCTTTAAAGTACTGTATAAATAAGCCATTTCAGGCAGAAGAAAATGGTTCCTGAAAGAATAAGACTTTTATCCTATATTTCATAAAGTGTTTTAATATCAAAATAAGGATAACAAGTAATCAAAAATGAAGTCATAATAAGTTAATCAGAAGCATTTATTAGCCATAGAAGCGGCTGAAACAAACTAATTTGATCTTGTGAGGTAATAGAAATAAGAATTTTTTGAGGAGACTATTCCAGTCCTTTGGGGTAAGATTCCATGTAGTGCTGTTAATAGTTCACAGATCACTGCTTTGACACCCAAACTATAAAACCTGGAGGGGAGTCTATGCCAAGGACTTATCCAGTGTGCCTGCTTTCTGCCAACCACTGTGCTATGACTATCTCTTCATTTTGCAAGCATTTATAAATTATCATAGACAAACAATTTAGTAGTTAATAAAATTAACACTTCTCCTAACAGAGGCCTTTATCACCATTCCAGAGATAGCTGTGACAATGCAGACACTGATTTCAAATATTTTTAGAGAAACTACTAGCCAAGAATTAAGTTAAAATGGACTAAATATAGGGGAAGGCAATAAAGAGAACAGCTTAAAAAAAAAAGAAAAAAATTAAGGGGTACACTGATTGGAAAGCAATAAAAATAGTGTTTTGCCCCTGGAGACTCTTTTACTGTAGCAGAAATGGGAAAGCACATTACAGAAAAGGCAAGAGATCTTGAAGATCTGTAAAATACATTATCCATTACTGCTGCATATTACTTCTCTAATTCTCAAAAGCTCTAAACCAAAGTTAAACAACTTGGTATTTCTTGTCAAGAAAATGCTCCCCTGTCCTTCCAACTCAGAAATGATTAGGTGGACATACAGATTCAAATCCCCACTATCCACCATTTCATTAGTTCTTTCTTTAAAGAAGCACTTATGCCTTGCTCTTTTCATCTCCGAAGAAATCAGTCAACACTCTAGTAAACTATTACACTACTTCAAAATAAGTAATAAATAAAATTCTTGCTAGAATTTATGAGTTAAACTTACACTTTAGATTTTTCTAATACAAATTGTCAGGTAAAATCACCACACCAAAAAAATTAGCATAATTCTGAGAATTAAGAGAACTTGAAGGCTCTATGTCTACATTATAGTGTTCATGTAACATCCAAATTGGGACGGTTTGAAAAAGAGAATACTTTACAATTATGCCATGAAAACATGTATCTGTACTGTCTGAACAAATCAGGATATAAGGTGACTCTATTTACAAAGGAAGTTAATAAAAGGTACAGATGCTAACAACTAGGCATGTAGAAAACAAAAGCCACAAGGGAGTTCTCTAGAACTGCAGAATGGTGCTTTTCCAGACTTTAGTCCTCTCTGTTAATAAAAGATACGATACTTAATGTTTTCAAATCACAGTACTCTCAAATCTTTTACACTCTCAATACCCCTTAATATCACAGCAAATATTATTAGATGTCATCACTTCCAATGGGAAGCAGTACTGTAAACAGTCAAGGCACTCAAGAGTTCAATCTGTTGTTCAAGCATTATTACACTGTATTGGGCCAGATAATTACCTCAGCCTCAGTTTCTTCATTTGAAAAGTAAGGATAATAATAAAGCTCCTGTTTTAGAGTTTCTATAAGGTTAGAATACAAGAACATAAGTAAACTATTTAGAACAGCATTGAGCATATGCCAAAATAAGTAGTAAATACCTTCACGACCATAAGTATGAATCTTAATATTACCAAACATGAATAACATGCTGTCCAGTAACATTTAACTGGCTGATTATTTTAAATGATTATAATAACATTCATTACAAATATCTTGTCTATAGCTGTTTGCCTTCTTTTAGTTTGAGTATCCTAGGGGGACCATGAAACTACATTTATAAAAACCAGTTGCCTAATAGTTATATTTTGCATAAGGACACAGAATCAGATGTTAAGTAAACTGTCCAAGATTACATATAATATTACATACATGTATAGCTAGTTGGGCAGCATTAGGAGTTGAATCCATAACTGCTTAATTACAAAGCCCATATTCTTTACACTTAACTACCACAGAAGATGTTTCTTTCCAATGGTAGTCTAATTTATCAGTATTTCTAAAAATATCCAGTTATTAGGCCACAATAACCATAATGAAAAAAATAAAAGCTTAAGATATTATCATGATATTCAGACCATATAATGTATATATTCTCTAATTAGAGTGGATAAAGTTTAAGACAGAATGGCTAAGATAGGAATTTACAGACATAACTATAATCAGCTGGTTTCCACTCCAGTTATCCCTAACATCTCAGATCAGAGCATTTGAGACATATGTGATTCATACAAATACTATTCTTATTACTACCTTCAAAGAGTCAATCTTTCTCAAGGTCATATAGCACTAGTGATAAACCTAAGAGAAAATGGAAGTCTCCTTAATCTTCTCTCTGATATGTTTTCCCACTTCACCATACTACCTGGGATCTTACTACACAAGTTTTCTTTAATGTTTTCTTTAAATATTACTGTGTCAGAAAAGAAAGGACAAGGTTTTGCCATACTAAGCTATGAAATACTACACAAAAACACATTAACTCAGTAATTTAAAGTTAAATTTTGGGTTCCCTAAAGAATTTCAGGCAGGAGCCTCTTTTTCTTATTTAAAAGTGTATGTATATATACGCACCCACACACTGAATTCCTGTTAATTTTTATATATAAAAATAGTTAGGTATGTGTCTCACTTTCACTTTTCACCTTCCTGCATTGGAGAAGGAAATGGCAACCCACTCCAGTGTTCTTGCCTGGAGAATCCCAGGGACAGGGAGCCTGGTGGGCTGCCGTCTATGAGGTCGCGCAGAGTCAGACACGACTGAAGTGACTTAGCAGTAGCAGCAGCAGTATAGTTTTAAAACAACATACTAATGAAAATGAGTTCAACCTCCTATGGGTTAGCTTTGCTCTTTTTAAGCCATGTGACATAATACAAATTGGGGCCTTTTGGCAAAAATGTGCTATGGAAAAAATTGGAAAGGATGAGTTTATGAATGGATGATTACAAATCTATTCCTATTTTGGATAAACAACCAGAAGAAACTGTCCTTCTGATGATGAGTCAGTAAAAGCTATCATGATCTACATAACCCAATACATTTGGAAATAACCCTATATGCAATGCAGTGCTTTGTACATTAGATTTACAACTTAAGACATAATAAATAAGTAAAGCTTTATTAAAAAAAAAAAGTCAAGATAGGGCAATATATTAGAAAAGGATTTTGCATTGAAAAAATAAATAAGCAATTCTAAAAGACTCAAGCCTGCTTTTAGTTTATTAAAATGAATAAATTCTGGGATAAAACAAGAAGCCTCACCTGTCAGGAAAGGAGAAGACTGGTGAGAGAGAGACAGGCAAAGAAGGAAATCCCAGAAGGTTCCCTGCTGCCTGTGAGATGAGGAAAGATAGAAAGGCTTGTGGGAGAGGGAACCCAGAGACAGAAACCTCAAAAGGTTTCCCACTATCTCTTAGAGTAACAGAATTAGCTGGTAAACTGTTAAGAAAAAAAACTTAATTAGTGAATAACAGCTTATTTAAAAAAATACATTTTTACTAGATGGGCACAAAAGCATGACCTTCTAACTACCCGCCAAAAAACCAGACAGCCTAACCCTAACCACTTTTACTCTGTTTATCTGACATTTCCACTAAGAAAAGCCTGGATTTAAGCTTTAGGTCATTTTAAAACCCAGTCTCTTTTTCCCAGAAACCTCAAATACCCCTCCACTTAGCCTAGAAACAACTGAACACTCTGTACTACTTCTGATCATGACACCCTTTTTAAAACTGCAAAGATGTCTTTGGGTTTATCAACTACTACTTAGAAAGGGCGGAAAACAGTCAGTTTGTAAATACATACTCAATGTAGATCTGGAAAGTAAAGTGTTGTGGGGTCTAAACAGAATTAAGATAAGGGTGTGACTATATTTGGTATTAAAAAAAAAAGTAAGTTCAAGTCTGTTACAGACTAGGCTGAAACACTGTTCAAACTTGCTTTTAAGATATGTTATCCTAACTTTCTAAAGACCAAAGAAAACAATTAACAAGGAAAAAAACAAAAGCCCTTTGAACTGTTTCTTCTTGTTCACTCAGAGTGTAAACAAGGCCTGAGCAGCCACTGCACTGCAGAGAGGCTACAAGGTCTACTTTTAACTAAAAAATTATTTCCTCCCTCAGATTTTCTTAGGGCCCAGAGTTTTACCTTAAGCACTGGACTAACAAGTTTACTTTAGCAATACTTATGCTTAAGCACCTTAACTCACCCTTAAATCAGTCCTCTGAAAATGACAAACTCTTTGGAAAACGCTGTTCTGAAGAAGGGGAGGGTTAGCTAGCTGCAGGGTGCCCTCTTGTGGCCCAGAGGAGTGACTGGACTCTTTTTCTGCATCTGAAGAGCACAGCATTGGATGGAGTGAGTCTCATGAAGGTCTACCAAAGTAAAATAATCTCCAGGAGCAAGCAGTTAATTACACATCTTAGGTCTGTTCACGCTTATTTTCTATTATCAAAGTCCACACTATGTTAGTACTACAGAATATGACAAATCAAAAATGTGACAAGGGTTTTCATAATCAATTAAAGTTTTCTAAATATTCATTTAGGTATATGGAAAACTAAGTATTTTTGATGTCTTAAATTATGTAATGATGAGGTTAAATGGGATGCCCCAATGAAAATCATAAAATAGGACTGATAAAATCCAAAGTATTAGGGCTGCTCACTGTGTGCTAGTCATTCAAAGCTAACAATCTACAGCGAAGACTAATATAAAATGAATAAACTGTAACCAGTATTATAATAAAAGTATGTATAAAGATCCATGAGAAGTCAGATGAAGTAATTAATTTTACTGCAAAGAGTAAACAGATAAAGAGCCTTTTTTCAGTAGAGTCCTGCAGAGGATTAGAAGTTTATTAAGCAAACAATGAAAAAGGAGAAATTTTTGTGAGAGAATAGTGAACAATTAAGTGTGACTAAAGCAAACATAGCATACATATATAAAACAGCAGGACAAAGATCAAGGAGAGCTCTTTTCTGATCAAAGTTATTACGGTCCATTACTAAAATATGACATTATCTAAGCAGGTCAATCAAATCAACTAGACACAATAATCCCACTAACATTACTGCTAAAAGTTTAAAAAAAAAAAAAAAAGGCTGAGATTTCCACAACTATAGATTTTAAAAGTCCACATCATTTCGAAGATATCGCCACTATTTTCAAAAGATTTACAGTTAATAAACAAGTTTCAATGGCTCAAAGACTCAAAGTGAGATACACATCCTTAGTATTCATAAATATTTACCTCTCCCATTAAAAAAAAAAAAAAAAAGGCTGAGATTTCCACAACTATAGATTTTAAAAGTCCACATCATTTCGAAGATATCGCCACTATTTTCAAAAGATTTACAGTTAATAAACAAGTTTCAATGGCTCAAAGACTCAAAGTGAGATACACATCCTTAGTATTCATAAATATTTACCTCTCCCATTCCCCGAGATTCTAATGCAAGAGCTTGAAAATCATGATTCATTTCATCCACAGATCAAACCTGTTGAATAACAAAAACAAAATTAGAAAAAAAAAAATCTTAGACTGCATCAACTATTTTTATATTACATTCTGCTATGACTGATGTTGCAGGATGAGCTGAGATGGACAAGAATATGCTTCTCTATAAAGATAGGAAAACCAGGAGGTTCAAGGGTTCTTGGATTATTCTGGGTGCCAAAAGAAATCGCTACTAGTTTCTTATGCAAAGGAATACATGGTAAGTAAAGAACAGAAAAAGTGAGCTAAAGTACTACAATACAGTTATCTTTTTTGTGTGTGGCTGTGCCATGAGGCATGTGGGATCTTAGTTTCCAGATCAGGGATTGAACCCTGACCCCCTGCAGTGGAAGCAGAGGTTTAACCAGCCCAGAATCTTCCCTGCACCATCAGGGAAGTCCCAACAGTTATCTTCTTTTCAAAAAAATGTTGTAGTTCCTATTACAAAATTATTACTTTGTACTACTTTTATCAGTTTTCAAAATTTCTCAGAATTTTATTATTTGTAGATCTTATACCAATGATAAAAAATTAATCAGCTTTGATGTTTTTTAATATTCAAAAGTTCCCTTAAAAACAATTCCTTTCCCTACAATTAGCAAAACAGCATGGAAATGGCACAAAAATAAAAACAGAGATCAATGGAACAGAATAAAGAGCCCAGAAATAAATTAATGCACTTATAGCCAATTAATCTACAACAAAGCAGGCAAGAGTATAGAATGGAAAGAAAACAGTCTCTTTAACAAGCTGGGAAAACTGGACAGTTACACATGAAACAATGAGGTTAGAATATTATCTCACATCACATAAAAAATGAGCTAAAAATGGATTAAAGACCTAAATGTAAGACTTGAAACCATAAAACTCTTGGAAGAGAACATTGGCAGAACACTCGGACATAAATCACAGCAGTATTTTTTGGATCTGTCTCCTAAGACAAAATAAAAGCAGAAATAAACAAATGGGATCTAATTTAAAGCTTCTTGTACAGGAAAACCGACAAACGGAAAAGACAAGAGAATGGGAGAAAAATATTTGCAAATAATATGACAAGGGGTTAATATCCAAAACAAACAACTCATAAACCACACATAAAAAACACCAAAACCCACCCCTGGCAAAAAAAAAAAAAAACCTACACCTCAAATCAAATAATGGGCAGAAGACCTGAACAGACATTTTTCCAAAGAAGAAATACAGATGGTTAACAGGCACATGGAAAGATTCTCAATACCACCAACTATTAGAAAAATCCAAATCAAAATGAGATATCACCTCACAATTATCAGAATGGCTGTCATCAAAAAATCTACAAATAACAAATGTTGGAGAGGATGTGGAGAAAAGGGAAGCTTTGTACACTGTTGGTGGAAACGTAAACTGGTACAGCTGCCACTAGGGAAACAGTATGTTGGTTCCTCAAAACACTAAAAATAGAACCACCATATGATCCAGCAATTCCACTCCTGGGTATCTAACTAGAAAATACTAATTTGAAAAGATACAGGTATCCCAATGTTCACAGAAGCACTATTTACAATAGCCAAAACATGGGAGCAACCCAAATGCCTATCAACACACAAATGGATTAAAACATGTGGTGTTTAGACACAATGAAATATGAATCATAAAAAGAACAAAAGTCTGCCATTTGCAGCAATGTGGATGAACCTGAGAGTATTATGCTTAGTGAAATAAGTCACAGAAAGTACTGCATGATATCACTTATATGTGAAATTTAACAAATAATACAAATGAATATATATGCAAAGCAGAAACAAGCTCACAGATACAAACTACTGGTTACCAAAGGAAAGGGGGGGATGCAAATTAGGTGTGTAAGATTAAGAGATAACTACTATGTATAAAATAGATAAGCAACAAGGATACACTGTATAGCACAGTCATTATCTTGCAATAACTTTCAATGGAGTATAATTTATAAAAATAATCAATCACTGCGGTACACCTGAAACTAATAATGTAAATCAACCATAATTTAAAACAATAACTCTTTTCCCTTCTCCTCAAACTAAAACTACAGCATATTTTTCTTTTTCCATTTCTAACAGTTTAAACTGCTTTTTACCATTCATGTGACAATGTGTTCTTAAGTCATAGTCTCTTTGCCTCCTAATGTTAAGTACTGCTGGAGAAAACGATTCAAAACTGAAGCCACTACAAATTCACAGCCTTCCAACTTTGGAGCCTTACAATGTAATCCTATTTAGTATTTTTCCCAGTCAGTTCTCTCTCTTTATAATTCCACAGTATTTGATATTACAGTGCACTTCCTCTCCTTATAAGAGAAGGCTGTTCTGATGCTAGGCATTCTCTTACAATTCTTTTTACTTTCTTATGTGTCTAGTTACTTCTCAGGCTTCCTCACAAACTCCTATTTGTCTACTCAACTCAAAAACGTCAGTGTTCCTCAAAATTCTATTCTTTAGCCCAAGCAATCTCATCCACTCTAAGTGCTTTGATACTTAAATGATATATGCACAGGACTTCACTCCCAGTTTGTATTTATAAACAAATCACTCTCCTCTTCAGTATTTCCAAGTATTTCCTTTCTTCCATTCCCTGGAGGTACCATAGGAAATTTCCAATCTTACCCTTCTGTATTCTGTACCTATAAATTAATTATTTCCTTTCTTACACCAATATCCAATCGCTAAAGTCAACCTCCTACCTTAAATCTAATTTTCAGTTGTCTGGTTGGTCAGACCACCACCATCTCTCGCAGTCTTCTATCTTCCCACCCTACAATCTAATCTCCAAAATGTGATAAGCTACCATTTTTCTAAGTTGTACTCTGACCATATGAATCTCATATTTTAATCCTTAATTTCTCCTTAATGTGGCTTAGAAGGGGAGAGAACTGGATTCAAATTATAGTTCTGACAGGTAGTAGCTCTGTAACTCTAAACAACTAACCTAAATTATTTTTTCTCAATTTCTGCATGGAAAAATAGCAGCAGCAGCTTCCACACAGCATGCTGTGAGAAGTTAATTAGGTAACATAAAACAAATGTCTGGTTACATAAGCATTCAAAGTTAGCTATTAGAAAATTCTTCAATTGTTTCATCAAATGGTACGTGAACAACCGGATGCCCATATGCAAAAATATGAACTTCAACACACACCGTGATATAAAAATTAACTCAAAATGGATCATACATCTAAATGCAACACTTAACATTATCAAACTTCTAGGAAAACAGCAAAGTTGTGTGACCCTGCATTTGGTAGTGAGTTTTTAGATCAACATCAAAAGCAGAGTCCACAAAGAAAAGCTTATGTCTAAAAACTTGACATCAGCAATAAAAAAAATGTTCTACAAAAGGTAGTGATAAAGAGAAAGAAAAAACAAACTACAGATAGGAGGAAAATATCTGCAAATCATGTCAGATACAGGATTTGTGTCCAAGATATACTTAAAACTCTTTAAAAAAAATAAGAGAACAACCAACCCAGTTAAAAAATGGGCAAAAGATCTAAACAGGTATTACATCAAAGAAGACAAATGGAAGATATATGGATAGCAAATAAGTGATCCTTTTAACTTGCTAGAAGAGCTGGATTCATTAACAGTTCTTAGAAAGTGACAACTTTATTCATCCTTCCATTAATAAGCTTTTACTGAGCATATTCAATGTGCAAGATTTTACAGAGAAAAGAATGAATTAAAATATTGTCACTGTCCTCAAAGAATTTAAATCAGTCACAGCTTCTGGTAATTGGAAGAGTAGCTCCTATCAGGCCAAACCCTCCTGCTTTTAACTCTGGTCAAAATGGACTTTCCTGGTGGCAGTGGTAAAGAAGCCACTTGCCAATGCAGGAGATGTGGGTTCAATTTCTGGGTCAGAAATCTCCTGGAAAAGGAAAGGGTAATCCACTCCAGTGTTCTTGCCTGGGAAATCCCACAGACAGAGGAGCCTGGCAAGCTATACTCCTTGGACACAACGTAGTAAATAAACAACAACTGAAAAAAATATAAAAACAAATTGAAGGCAATGGAAAGTAACAAACTGGAGGATAGTCTAGAACTGAATTTTGTGCATAAATTCAACTCAGATGTTTAAGCAATCCCTGAACTGCATTTGTGTGGGGCTGACTCCAAGCAGCCCAATTATGGATAAAAGGACTAAGGAGTAATGTCTGCTGCTGATGTCCACAGAAGTTATGGAAATTTGGGGTCTGAGTTCCATGAGAACAAAAACAATCATAAAGACTAAAACACAATCCAAAATCACTAGACACCTAGAAAAACAGGAACGTGTGACCTTGACTAGGAAAAAGTCAACTAATAAAAGACCAACCCCAAGATGACCTAGAGGTTAGAATTAGCAAAGATCTTAAAATAACTATTGTAACTGTGCTCAAAGATGAAAGGAAAAACACACTAATAAATGAGAAAATAAATTCCAGCATAAAGAAAAAAGCAAAACTATAAACAATCAAATGGACCTTCTAAAACTGAAAAATATCTTTTAAAAATTTCACAGGATGCACTTAACAGTTGCTGTTGTTCAGTTGCTAAGTTGTGTCCGACTCTGCGTGACCCCAGACTGCAGCACGCCAGGCTTCCCTGTCCTGCACTATCTCCCACAGTTTGCTTAAGCTCAGGTCCATTAAGTTGGTGATGCTATTCAACCATGCTATGCATCTCATCTTCTGTCACCCCCTTCTCCTGCTGCCCTCAACCGTTCCCAGCATCAGGGTCTTTTCCAGTCAGCTCTTCATATCAGGTGGCTAAAGAACTGGAGCTTCATGCATCAGTCCTTCTAATGAATATTCAGGGTTGATTTCCTTTAGGACTGATAGTTGATCACTTAATAGTAAGCTGAAAATAAAAAGTGAATTTGAACACAGATCAGTAGTGATTTCCAATCTGACAAGAAGGGGGGAAAAAAGGAAAGAAACAATTAATGAGGTGGAAAAATTATTTGAAGAAATAATGGCCAGAAATCCCCTTATATATGATGAAAGCAAAATTTACAGATTCACGATGCTCAATGAACTCCACGCAAAATAGGAAAAATAAAAACAAAACCTGGCCCCTATGCACTGAAAAGTAATGAACAAAGAGAAAATCCTGAAGGCAGACAGAGAAAAAAATTGCAAAATGGGGAAAAATGATGAATGACCACTGATTTCACACTAGAAGCAATGGGAACCAGAATAAGAAGGATCAGACTTTAGAGGGCTGAAAGAAGAAAAAATGCTAACCTAGAATTTTTATCTGGTGAAAATATCCTTTAAGAATAAAGGCTAAAAGACATTTATAGATAAAAAGGAAAAAAACTGCTAAACAGATTTCCACCTCAGAAAGTCCTTTAAAAATTCTTAAGCTAAAGGGAGAGCATATCAGATGGAAATTCAGATCATCAGGAAGGAAGAGCACCAGAAATGCTAAGTATGTGCATAAGTACAGAGGACTATTTTTTTTTCCTCTTTATCTCTTCAAAATATATATCCCCACTTAAAGCAAAAACTTCATTATGGGTTTGATAACATAATAGTTAGATGAACTATTTACACGGACATCCAATATCTAACTATAATTAATACCTCTAGCCACACCATCATGACATGGATTTAAAACAGAAGTTCAAGATCAAAGCACTCTTTTATCACCCAATTTCTACAGCTGGCCCTCAATATCCATCCACATCTGCATGTTTCACCAACCAGGGATCAAAAGTATGAAAAAAATTCCAGAGTTTCCACAATCAAATTCCCTGAGGGCTGGCACCTATTTACATAAGACTGACATTGTAACCGATATTGTAAGTAATCTAGAGATGATTTAAAGTACACTCTAGTGTGCACACAGATTATATGCAAATACCACACCACTTTGCATAAGCAACTTGAGCATCTTCAGATGTTGGTATTGGGCTGGGGAGGCCCCTGGAACAACAATGCCCTGCAGATACTGATGAACAACTGTACATTCATAAATATATTTTGGAGGGACCCCAATTATCTGCTAAGTAAAGGGACTCTTGAACCAAACGTGTCCTACATTTCTGTCATGCAATCAAAGTTTTACATCTAACCGTGAACAATTCACTCTAATGTCTAGTATGGTCTGCTCAAATCATCTTTGATTTCCATTGTTTCTTTAAAATTTCTTACATTGGGGAAGGGTCCACTTTATTTTTTTGCAAGTGCTTCTTAAGATCTCCATACAGCCCTAAACTCAGTGTCCTTTATAATCTGTTTTACATTTGTGATTTTACTTTCTCCTATACCACGTATCTTACAGATCTTGTTTTTCAGATCTCCCATCCCATTACAGCCTCAACTTCTTCCAAGCATTAACTGTTTCCCAAACCTAATAGCCAATCATCTGAAAGCTTTGGGATACTGCTAACATACTATCAGGAATCAAGTATTTTCAATCACCTTAAAGAGGTGTTCTAATTTCTTAGAAATGCTTCGATTTAAATCCCACCAATTTGACAATGCAGCCATATAACTCTGACTACATAATTCAATTTATGAACATATATTAAATGATATTAAGCCCTGAAGTCTGGGCTCAATACACAAATACCATACCAACTGCAGGTATTTAAAAAAAAAGTTCCATGTGACATCTTACTTATCTGTATCCTCTGAGAACACTGTCCTTATTAAAATTAATTATTCCACTTGGGCCAAAAAATTTAAGATGCTTGTTATTTAGGATGGAAGTAGTTATAAAAATGGATTCATTATTCTGCAATCCTGAATAAACCATTATGAATAAATTTTACATGTAAGATAATGTATGTGCATGCTAAGTGGCTTCAGTCCTGTCTGACTCTTTGCAACCCCATGGACTGGAGCCCACCAGGCTCCTCTGTCCGTGGGATTCTTCAGGCAAGAATACTGGAGTAGGTTGCCATTTCCTTCTCCAGGGTATCTTCCTGACCCAGGGATCAAACCCATGTCTTGTGAGGCTCCTGCACTGAAGGCAGATTCTTTACCACTGAGCCACCAGGGAAGCTCCTAAGATGATGTGGTAGAGTACAAATAATATGTGATTTAGATTCAGAATACAGAGTTTTGAGTCTTAAATTCTGCCTAACCTCTAAATCTTATCTGTTATGAAGATCAAATGTATCCAAAAGTGTTTTGTGAGTGATCAGTAAAAAGTCCTCAACAAGTAACTAGTTGTTATTATTAAAAGCATCATACATACTATTTCTGAAACTCAGGTTGCTCAATGTTTGGGTCTCTGGTAGGACTTCTGTTAGTATTTCAGCCTCTTGCCTTGTTTTCAGGTTCAATACTACTTGACTTGGAACATATTACTTCTGACCTTTCTACTTAGGTTTCCTTTAATCTGCAGTAAACTGTAGCCTCAGGTAACTATGGCAGATTTTTAAGAGTCAATAAGCTCTAAGAAGGAAACTACCTCTAACAAACACAAACACACATTCTAAAGTTTCAATGCTTTCTTAGGAAAGCAATTTGGTATCATATATATATATATATAGGTTCTTATCTCCTGAACCAGTCTCCCTTACTTTGAAAATCAAACTGAAGAATAAAACCTAAATATAAAAAGGTTTTATGTAGAAAAATGTTTGTGGTAGTGTTGCTTACAGATCCTGAAAGTACAAACTGCATAACTGTCTCACAGTAAGTGATAAAACACAAGTATAAATAAAGTATTGTGTAGCTGTTAACAATATTTGAGTTTGTAAGGAAATGCTTATATTAATAATAGCAATGTTAAGAAAGAGCAAAAGGAAATAGACCAATATCTGTACAGTCCTTAAGTGATCAGAGCACACCAATTTATTCCACCTATTTTTATTTTATTACAATAAGCCTGTACAAAATACAAATGAGAGAAGACTTTCATTAAGAAGGAAAAATAGGAAGAGACTTACATCTTTTCAGAAGTAAAAGCATCAGAGCTTTACCAAAGTCCCCTTTTCACTTACTTTAACTTCTAAGTTTTGGTCTGTGGTCCAAATATATGAGGTCGTAAGTTAAAGAGACTCACTCTAGACTGAGAGATGTCTCTTAGTTCTACGGATCCACATACTTTTGTGGTGAATCATGCCCTAATGCAGAGGTCAACTAATTTTTTCTGTAAAGAAAATGACGGACAGTATATATACATTTTAGGCTTTACAGGTCACACAGTCCCTCAGCTTCTCAAATGCATTTGTAGCACAAAAGCAGCCATGAACAATAAGAAAATGAATGAGCACAGATGTGTCCTAATAAAACTTTATTTATGAACAGTGTAGTCTGAATTTCGTTATTTTTTGATGTCACAAAATCTTATTCCCCCCCCCCCCAAACAATTAAAATTCTAAAAGTCAATCCTAGATAGCAGTTCAAACAAAAACAGGTGCTGGGCCAGATCTGAAGTGTAGGCCAAGCTTTGCTGACCTGAGCTCTACTGCATTTACTCGATTGCTCCACAAAACATCAAATGCAGATAATCTGCTCTCAAATTCGAGCAAACCCAAAGTTAAACATCAGAGCTTTGTTTTCAACCTTTCCATTTATACTATCCCGATGAACATTTTTATTTTAATAATGAATAAGGATTTCAGATTACATTTAAATGTAGGTGGTGTTATCATTTCCTTTCAATAATATGGGTAGGTTACAGGGAAAAGACTTTAAAAAACCCACAAAACAAGACTCATGCTCAGCTTTTCAGTTTAGGGTGTTATTTATTTCAATCATGAGAAAGAGAATGGATGAGAAAGTGAGCAAAATAACGGGACAGAAAGAAAATAAACACTGTTTCAATTCTCCTGCAATAAACTCCATATTAAAATGAAGCTGCAGGAGCAGTGGGTCATACATATGCCACTAAGGACTAAAATTTTTGCAAAACAAACTGTTATGTCGAACCACTATGTCTGCTGGAATCAACTGAGGGCAAGNGAAAGAAAATAAACACTGTTTCAATTCTCCTGCAATAAACTCCATATTAAAATGAAGCTGCAGGAGCAGTGGGTCATACATATGCCACTAAGGACTAAAATTTTTGCAAAACAAACTGTTATGTCGAACCACTATGTCTGCTGGAATCAACTGAGGGCAAGGGAAAACAATCTGGATATAATGTAACAACTCTCCTCTGCATGGTTAGATGTAAGGGAGAAAACAAACAATCCTTTGTTCCAACAAGCAATGGAGTAGCAGGCTCTCAGTTAAACAACACTGGGGCTTCCCTTGCAGCTCAGTGGGTAAAGAATATGCCTGCAATGCAGGAATCCTGGGTTCAATCCCTGGGTCGGAAAGATCCTCTGGAGAAGGAAATGGCAACCCACTCCCGTATTCTTGCCTGGGAAATCTCATGGACAGAAGAGCCTGGCGGGCTGCAGTCCATGGGGTCCCGAAGAGTCGGGCACAACTGGGTGACTAACACACAACACACACATGTTCCCTTCAGGAAAATGAGTCCAAAACTTATGGCACACACTATATCGCTTGGGGGTATAAACTGTTTTCAATTTTTCTGGCTTGCATTATTAAGCCATGAAGCTTATTTCCTTAAACAATTAAAATTTGCTAATACAGAAAATACATGATAGGAACTTATCTATGGCCAAGACCTGGTATAACTTGAGGTAAATTTGAACTAAAAAGTTATAGTGTTTTAGGTTATGAGTCTTTAACACAACTGTCACAAAAGAATGTCTTATTAGGTTTTAAAAGTGAACATTTTAGCTAATTTTTCTGTGGACAGCATTATTACTAATTACGTAAGAAAAACAGATAAAGTACCACAAATAACACCTTGGTTAAATTTTTTGAGTTTGCGTATGTACTAATGCATAAACCAAAGTTTACAAATAGTCTGTTTAATGAACCAAGAATATACATTATTTTCGCAGGGAACATCTGATCCAATTCCTTATCATATGCCTACTATAAAAAACTGGAATAGGAAATGGCAACCCACTCCAGTATCCCTGCCTGGAAAATTCCATAAACAGGAAAACTTGGTGGTCTACAGTACATAGGGTCACAAAGAGTCAGATACAACTAGAGACTGAGCATACCATAAAAAAATAGGTTGGGGGCAAAAACCATTTAGAGCTACGATAAAAGGTATTAAAGCACCAGCATATAATACTAATCACATTTTCACAGCATTATAATTAGTTCTATTTTAAAGCCATAGTAGTTATTAAACTCTGCAGTTAAAAGGGGTGATGAACTATCTTCACCACCAAAATGCTCACTATATATTGAATGAAAAGATCATTTTAGGAAATGTAAATTCAGATCATGCATGCATGCTAAATCGCTTCAGTCATGTCTGACTCTGTGTGACCCCAATGACCACAGCACACCAGGCTCCTCTGTCCATGTGATTCTCCAGGCAACAATATTGGAGTGGGTTGCCATGCCATTCTCCAGGGTATCTTCCTGACCTGGGAATCTAACCCACATCTCTTCTGTATCCTGCATTGGCAGGCGGGTTCTCTACCACTAGCGCCACCTCAGTTCAGTTAGGTTGCTCAGTCATGTCCAACTCTTTGCGGCCCCATGGACTGCAGCACGCCAGGCCTCTCTGTCCATCACAAATTCCCAGAGTTATTCAAACTCAGGTCCATTGAGTCAGTGATGCCAACCAACCATCTCATACTCTGTTGTCCCCTTCTCCTGCCGCCTTCAATTTTCCCCAGCATCAGGGTATTTTCCAATGAGTCACTTCTTCACATCAGGTGGCCAAAGCGTTAGAGTTTCAGCTTCAACATCAGTTCTTCCAATAAATATTCAGGACTGATTTCCTTTAGGATGGACTGCTGGATCTCCTTGCTGTCCTAGGGACTCTCAAGAGTCTTTTCCAACACCACAGTTCAAAAGCATCAATTCCTCTCTGCTCAGCTTTCTTTATAGTCCAACTCTCACATCTATACATGACTACTGGAAAAACCATAGCCTTGACTAGACGGACCTTTGCTGACAAAGTAATGTCTTTGCTTTTTAATATGGTGTCGAGGTTGGTCATAACTTTTCTTCCAAGGAGCAAGCGTCTTTTAATTTCATGGCTGCAGTCACCATCTGCAGGGATTTTGGAGCCCCAAAAATAAAGTGCCACCTGGGAAGCCCAAAATTCAGATCATGAAATCATCTAATATCTGGATAGTGACTGTTTCTACATGCCTTCCTTTATACACAATGTTCATTTTAACAGACATGAACAAGGCTCTTCCTCAGACTTTATGTACAACTGAAAACATTTACCAACATAAAATGAGTGCAACTTCCCATTGGCACTACTTCTCCAAACTGGTCCTCTTAATACAGAGAGGCTGTTGCTACCCTAAGAATCAATTACAAGAACAAAGTACATAAAAACTTAATTGACTGACATAAGTCCATACACACAAAGAGTAACTTGGGCTGCTTATAAAATATTTCTATAGTAGTCAAACTCCTTGGACTGATTTTAACAAACATAATCATTGAGCATTAATTAGTAGTATCCAGTGAAAACAGAGGAGAAAGAAATGGCAGCCCACTCCAGTATTCTTGCCTGGAGAATCCTATGGACAGAGGAGCCTGGTGGGCTATCCAGTTCATGGAGTCACAAAGAGTCGGACACGACTGAGCTTCTGAGCATTGAAAACAGGTACTAAAGTCCTTAAGGACTTCCCTGGTGGCTCAGACAGTGTCTGTCTACAATATGGGAGACCTGGGTTCAATCCCTGGTTTGGGAAGATCCCCTGGAGAAGGAAATGGCAATCCACTCCAGTACTGTTGCCTGGAAAATCCCATGGACAGAGAAGCCTGGTAGGCTACAGTCTATGGGGTCGCAAAGAGTCAGACACGACTGAGCAACTTCACTTTCACTTTCAAAGTCCTTAAGAATATCTTAGTCTCTTCAGCACAGGAAATCACTTTTGCAAATTTTCCAACAAAATTAATTTGTTTAGCAATGCCTCTTATCCATATGACAAAGGTAAACTAAATCCAGGTTTGTGTTTACTTCTGGTAGACTACTAGCTTTCACCAACTTAACATTTGAAGTCTCCAGGAATCACCATCAACATCTAGTCATTTGATATTTACCTGGGGCAACAAACTGAACCACACACTTTTCTAGTGGTGTTGAACAAGTCACTTAGATGGTGGCTGAACCAAGAGCCACAAATTTTTTTTTGATATATGCTACTCATTTGCCCATGTACTTCATGGGGGAATGACATACCTGTTTACTATCATTAAGAACAGTACTGTATAACTGACTCAACAATATTAACGAAAAGTCAAATTTTACATTCTGAATAAAATCTGGCCTGCTCAGATGTGTCTGACTCTTTGCTACCCTGTGGAGTATAGCCCATCAGGCTCCTCTGTCCATGAGATTTTCCAGGAAAGAATACTGCAGTGGGTTGCCATTTCCTTCTCCAGGGGATCTTCCCAACCCAGGGATGTCTCCCACACCGCAGGCAGATGCTTTAACCTCTGAGCCACCAGGGAAGCCCCTTATCAATATACAGATTCCCAGAAACTAGAAATCTTCAAAGACCCTAGCTTACATCTTCTAAGATTAGAAATTAAGATTGTTCCAGCACAAGCATTAAGACAATAAATAAAAATTTACCAAATATTTATGCGCAAAAATACTTTTAGCTCTTTGAGGTGCAATCTCAGATATACTCTCAAGGAGACACAATGGGGATAAATACATACTTGCAGCTGTAGGATGAGGTATTTTTTCCTTAGAATTCTCCCAAAGGAGAATCACTATATATAGTCCTTACAAAGTTTCTTATATTACAAGGCATTCTCTCAATTGGTTAAGAAATAAAACACTGATTATTGAAATTTCTTTTCAAAAAACAGAATACCGCTCAAAGAAAATCTACACACTAAAACCACCTCAATGCTAGTTTTTGATGTTTTTACATATCACCCAAGAGCAGCAGGTCAAATAGCTTAGATGGAAAATGAAGATAACTATTAGATAACTCAAAGTGGCTCTAATCAGTCCAAGATACATGTGAAATGTCCAATGTAAATTATTAAATGAGTCCTCTCAAAAAGCAGTATTTCTAAGTTAACATTTTTATATATAAATTCTGAAAGTGGAACAAGCATTTATACACCTCATGATATATGTAATAAGAAACAGCACCATCACCAATGAAGAAAACTGCTTTTTTTAAAAAAAGTCCATCAGTAAACATCAGTCTAAGAAAGCTGCTAGATCTAAATACTGATTTATTAGAAATACGAGAAAGAGAACACACAAAATCAATAAATAACACAAGGATGCAACTGCCCAATCCGGAATATGGAAAAAAGAAAAAAATTCACCTCATTTCACTATCTATGAAATTTTGTTATGAGGAGGGGAGAGGAAGAAACCTTGCTTGAATTCTGATTCTAACAAACCAACTATAAAAAAAGACTTCTGAGAAAATCAGAGAAATCTAGACACAGAATGAGTATTAGATGATATTATGGAATTTTGTTAGCAGTAGTAATAGTAAGATTGTATTTTTTACTAAGTTCTCATAAGCATGAGAAATTATGCTTAAACTAGCTATTGTCTGGGATTTCCTTTGAAATACTTTAAAAAAGTAAAATACAGGTATAAAGATTTCACACAATGTTGAACATGGATGATCTAGTACTCCAAGGTGTACTATACTATTCTACTTGAGTTTGAAAATCTCCATACAAAGTTTAACAAGATAACAATATGACCAGCAGCCTTGTGAAGCATTTAAAGCCTTGTTAAGTATTTAAGCTGTGCTCTGAGGGATTGGCAAGTTTTGGAGACCCTCCCACACACCTTAAAACAAAACATTTATCAACTGCAGCTTGTAAAAGGGGTTACATTCTACAAGGTTAACTGACTTATCCAAGCTGTTGTTTAAACCTAATATCACCTATTTTCTCAGCGCAGTTTTGACAAGGAGTATATGAAATTAACAACAACAACAAAGAACTATTTCCAAATGAACATAACCTCTCTGGACTAACTTCTATCAGATACCATCCCTTAAAGAGAAAACAGAATTTACTGAGCACTTGATTTTATGCCAGCGATCACAGTAGGTATGTTATATGTAATTCTCTCTACAATCCAGCAAAGTAAGTATTGTATTAATTACAAACAAGGAAACTGTGCTCAACTTCCCTACCCTAGCAGACAAAGCTACTAAAATGGCAGAGGAGTCAATAATATGAAGATTCCGAATGCTCCATGCTATTTTCCACACCAACCAAGCATAAACCATCACTCTCTTCCCCAACTTTCCTTTTGTTGAACTATTCCAGTCCTTTGGGGAGCTCTGTCATTTTATCTCTTCATGTGCAAATCCTACAAATCTCTTTGGATTTGTCTGGCTCAAATGCCACTTTCTCCATTAAAACTTCCTCCAAATAATCTTTTTCTCAATTCTCCCAACATTTAATTTCTATTTTTCAATATATTAATATCATCTTATCCATGACAATTTAAAACCTCATCAGAATTATGTACCAAAATTTTGCATACTGTTCTAGTTGTGCCAGTGTTCTGTGAAATGTTAACAGTCATGAGAAAGGAGAGCAAAAGGATACTAAATACTGTAATAAGGAGGGAAACAAAATAAAATTATCAACTATACACCCATTAAAAGCATGAGATGGGTATATTTATGCATACATGGAAAAAACTTTAGACTATTAAGCGAAGAGGCAAGGTAAAAATTAGTGATACCATCATTCCACTTCTGTAAAAGCAGGACACAAGCATACATATGTATACATGGCAAACAGAGTGATACAACTGCTAACAGTGGTCGTGCCAGGAAAGAGATATGCATGACTTTTATTTTACAGTTCTACCCTCTTTGAATACTTATATTTTTTAAATGTTTAAAATATATACATGTTAAAAATCACTAGGCAAGTTAGCTTGGAAATCAATGGCTTTATATGGTAGAACTCAAACATACATACATATATACATGAAAAAGGTATCATGAGTTATAAAGAAACGTAACAGAAAAACATCTTTTCAGTAAATTGAGCATCACTTAAAAGAAAATATTCTCCAGAATTCCCTGAAGAACCAATGGTTACGACTTGGTGCTTTCACTGGTCTGGGGTCCAAGTTCAATCCCACCCCTTATCTATAAACCTCTAAGGGTTTTAAAGATGTTATGATGCACTTTACATGTATAACCATACCTGCTATAGTAATTACCTCTGGACACACCTTCATGACATTTTGGGTTAAAAAGAAAAAAAAAGGAAATCCAATTTGTAAATCTAAATATTCTATCAACTGATTAAAAGGAATTGTGCTTGTGGTTAGCACTTATTTTTTAGCCTAATTATTCTATATACTCCTCCAAAGTGTTCAAAAAATGGAGCAAAAAAATCCAACATTTAAATTCAACATATTTTACAGTCTGATTTACATATTTCTAGTTTGCAAAACATTTCACAGTATTGTTCTGTGCTTTTTAAGTATTCTTTGACAAAAGGTTAGGGAAGAGGGGAACTGGCTTAAAAAAAAAGTCACAATTACTCCTACCACTCAAGACTGTCATTGATCTAATTCAGAAATTCCCAATGAAAGCCAAAACACTCCAGTTCTTGGCTATTATCTCATTCTATCATCAATGTGAATCAATAAGGTTAATCACTACAGGAAGCTACCTCTAAGTTTGGGGTCTCAAAGGTTTAATTACCTGAGGTGTTAATCATTCACTTGTGTCCTACTGTCTGCAATCCCATGGACTGTAGCCCGCCAGGCTCCTCTGTCCATGGGATTCTTCAGGCAAGAATACTGGAGTGGGCTGCCATTCCCTTCTCCAGGGGATCTTCCCAACCCATGGATCGAACCCAGGTCTCCTGCACTGCAGGCAGATTCTTTATCATCTGAACTACCAGGGAAGCCCACCTGNTCTGTCCATGGGATTCTTCAGGCAAGAATACTGGAGTGGGCTGCCATTCCCTTCTCCAGGGGATCTTCCCAACCCATGGATCGAACCCAGGTCTCCTGCACTGCAGGCAGATTCTTTATCATCTGAACTACCAGGGAAGCCCACCTGGGGTAAAATACACCACATTAAGATTTGGGGTGGATCAAAGATGTGCTTTTTTCAGTACATACAGCGAGGACCTGTTAACTGACCCTCAGAAAACTAAACGTGCTAACATTTTGAAAATTCTACATGTACCCCTCAGGGATATGAGCATCTGAATGTTAAGGTCATTGGTTATCAAATCCGCATAGTGCATGAGAATCTAGATAAAAGGTTTGAAAACTAAAAACACATCCCACCTATCTAAGACTTTTCTGAATTAGTCCTAGAAGGGAGACAGGCATAGATTTGGGGGAGCTTTCCTGGTGGCTCAGAGGGTAAAGCATCTGCCTGCAGTGCGGGAGACCCGGGTTTGATCCCTGGGTTGAGAAGATCCCCTGGAGAAGGATATGGGAACCCACTCCAATATTCTTGCCTGGAGAATCCCATGGATGGAAGAACAAGGTAGGCTACAGTCCACGGGATCGCAGAGAGTCGAACACAACTGAGCAACTTCACTTTCTTCAGCATCAGTCTTTTCAAATGAGTCAGCTCTTCACATCAGGTGGCCAAAGTATTGGGAGTTTCAGCTTCAACATCAGTCCTACCAATGAACACCCAAGATTGATCTCCTTTAGGATGGACTGGCTGGATCTCNTCGCAGAGAGTCGAACACAACTGAGCAACTTCACTTTCTTCAGCATCAGTCTTTTCAAATGAGTCAGCTCTTCACATCAGGTGGCCAAAGTATTGGGAGTTTCAGCTTCAACATCAGTCCTACCAATGAACACCCAAGATTGATCTCCTTTAGGATGGACTGGCTGGATCTCCTTGCAGTCCAAAGGACTCTCAAGACTCTTCTCCAACACCACAGTTCAAAAGCATCAATTCTTCGACACTCAGCTTTCATTATAGTCCAACTCTCACATCCATACATGACCACTGGATGGACCTTTGTTGACAAAGTAATGTCTCTGCTTTTTAACATGCTGTCTAGGTTGGTCATTACTTTCCTTCCAAAGGAGTAAGCGTCTTTTAATATCATGGCTGCAATCACCATTTGCAGTCATTTTGGAGCCGAGAAAAATAAAGTCAGCCACTGTTTCCCCATCTATTTGCCATGAAGTGATGGGACCAGATGCCATGATCTTAGCTTTCTGAATGTTGAGCTTTAAGCCAACTTTTTCACTCTCCTCTTTCACTTTCATCAAGAGGCCCTTTAGTTCTTCACTTTCTGCCATAAGGGTGGTGTCCTTTGCATATGCATATCTGAGGTTATCGATATTTCTCCCAGCAATCTCGCTTCCAGCTTGTGCTTCATCCAGCCCAGTCCATGACGTACTCTGCATAGTTAAATAAGCAGGGTGACAATATACAGCCTTGACATACTCCTTTTCCTATTTGGAACCAGTCTATTGTTCCATGTCCAGTTCTGCTGCTTCCTGACCTGCATGTAGGTTTCTCAAGAGGCAGGTCAGGTGGTCTGGTATTCTCATCTCTTTCAGAATTTTCCACAGTTTATGTGATCCACTCAGTCAAAGGCTTTGGCATAGTCAATAAAGCAAAAATAGATGTTTTTCTGGAACTCTCTTGCTTTTTGGATGATCCAGTGGATGTTGGCAATTTGATCTCTTGCTCCTCTGCCTTTTCTAAAACCAGCCTGAACATCTGGAAGTTCACCGTTCACGTGAACTGAAGCCTGGCTTGGAGACTTTTGAGCATTACTTTACTAGTGTGTGAGATGAGTATAATTGTGTGGTAGTTTGAGCATTCTTTGGCATTGCCTTTCTTTGGGATTGGAATGAAAACTGACCTTTTCCAGTCCTGTGGCCACTGCTGAGTTTTCCAAATTTGCTGGCATATTTGAGTGCAGCACTTTGACAGCATCATCATTCAGGATTTGTAAGAGCTCAACTGGAATTGCATCACCTCCACTAGCTTTGTTCGTAGTGATGCTTTCTAAGGCCCACTTGACTTCACATTCCAGGATGACTGGCTCTAGGTGAGTGATCACACCATCATGATTATCTGGATCGTGAAGATCTTTTTTGTACAAGAGTTTAATTCACAAGAACCCTCATGATTTTCCAACTAAAAGTTTTGTATCATTCATCATGGCATAACAGAAACAGAAACCAGAACTAAAAGATCTAGAATATGGCACCATGTTTGCCTCTAAGTAGCTGCTGCTATTGCTAAGTCACTTCAGTCGTGTCCAACTGTGTGTGACCCCATAGACAGCAGCCCACCAGACTCCCCTGTCCCTGGGATTCTCCAGGCAAGAACACTGGAGTGGGTTGCCATTTCCTTCTCCAATGCATGAAAGTGAAAAGTGAAAGTGAAGTTGCTCAGTCTTATCTGACTCTAGTGACCCCATGGACTGCAGCCTACCAGGCTCCTCTGTCCATAGGATTTTCCAGGCAAGAGTACTGGAGTGGAGTGCCACTGCTTTCTCCGTCTAAGTAGCTAAATGAACTCAAAGCACTTGAACTCTATTTCTCTTCCCATCTGCAAATGAGAGTAACAATGTTTTCCTCATAAGGTTATTGTGGAGACTAGATAGCATGTAAAATTGCAATATGTCTTCTCTAGTGTATTAACTCATCATAATGAGTGAAGATATTTTTTTTTTCTGTTTGAGAATCAATATATAATCCTTTGACACAGTTATTTCTCTTCTGGTAATTTAACTTACACAAACAACATAAAAGGATGAACTGAATAATGGTTATTTACTGCAACATTTGCTTGCAGTAGTTCAAAAATAAAACCTAAACAAACAAAAAAATGGGTTAGCAATCAAAGTTACATGTACTAATAAAATATCCATGATATTAAATAAAAACACCAAGTTGCCTGAGGTGTATAATCTGATCCAAGTTTTGTTTAACAAAAGAGGGGCAATGTATATGTTTGTGTGGAGTATGAAAAAATAAACACCCAAGTTTGGTAGGAGACTGGGTACTGCTGGCTTCATGCTTTTGTATTTCTGTGTTCTAAGGCTTGTTAGGGAAATAAATTTTTAAAAAATAGATTCTATATTAATACAGCTTAAATCTATTACAGTTTTGAAACTTTATCACAAAACAAGAGTACAAGCAATCTTGTGCTATTTTCAATTCATTTTAGTACTAGGTTGAATGCCCAACAAATGAAGACCTGTCTCCAACGGTAATCTAGAAATTTTCAATTGTTACACATTATCCATTAGAAGCGACATAGCACCAAGTGGAAATAACTCAAAAAATCTTAATTAGGTTATAACAGAGAATACTTAGGAAATCATTTGAATTCATGGTATGAGACAACTGGAAAAAGGAAAAACCATATTAAGCAGCAGATTTTAGTGCAACTTTTAAAAGATTTTCTTCTTCAGACAAAAATTTTCCAAAGTGTGTTTCTTAATCACCAACGCACAGCATTCTTTAAAATAAGAGGTTCCTTGTCCAATAACACTTAGAACTCGCTGCTTCCCAGCACCCATTTGTTCTTTTGCAAGCTTAGCACATGGTCATTCTGGAATCCATTCTCTGTGATATTAGCATAGTGAAGGCTCAGAGATGTTCCACAATTAAAACTGCTTAACTGGGAATCCCCTAGCAGTCCAGTGGTTAGAACTCTGTACTTCATCTGCTGAGGGCCTAGGTTTCATCCCTGGTTGGGGAACTAAGATTCCACAAGCCCTGAAGTGTGGCATGTACACATGCATAAATAAATAAATCTACTTCACTTTAACCTAGTATGATTGTAACTTTCTATAAACATGTTAACACAAAAGATGGTATTTTGAGAAGCAGTCATTCTAGTCTAGTCCAAAAAAAAAGAAAAATGAACGAGTTAACTATTTCAATTTTCTTAATTTTCCTCTAGGAAAAGTCATAACCTGTGACAGTTAAGTTTTTAAAATGTTTATTATGACTATCATGAATAGTGTAAGAAAAATATGAGCAGTACAAATTTTTGAACTAAATATAAGGAAATCTTTTAGGTGATGAGTATGAATTGTGATTTTTTTAACAGGTTCCTCAAATATTCAAGAACAAGCCTTGAACTGGTGATCTGCTTCCCAATCACTTTAAATCGAGATGATCATACCAATTTCCTAAAGATACAGAAGTTAAAAAACAAAACAAAAAACCAAAGCTCTCACTTAGCAAACAACAAAAACTCAAAAATACCTACACTGCAGTGTCTGAAAAAAGAAACCAAATGTATGTTAGTTTCAAGGACTATGAAGGTACATACCAAAAAAAAATTCCTGTGGTAGAAATAATCAAGTATAACTAAATGAAATTCACTTTATACAAAATAAAAAATTTTGGAAGACACATTAAGTGACTCATAGAAAATGTACACAACAAAAACTAATCTTAGGAAAATACCTAAGCAAATATTAAATAACTAAAATAGTAAGTAAACTCAAGTTTAACTTCTAAAGTCATAAAGATGGGGGACACAATATATTATACAAGGAAATTCTCAGTATCCAATTCCTTGGAGACAACCTTATTTCCTTTTTTTTTTTTTAAAGATAACCTTATTTCTAACACTAAGTTTTAAAAGAAAATTCTTACATACAGTATTATAGAGAACTCAAGAGTTGTAATTGAAAATATACTCAATGACTTGCTTAGCAGATACAAGATCCAAGCTCCTTCAAGGAAAGTCATGTGTCTAACTCCTCTAACACANCATGGACTGCAGCCTACCAGGCTCCTCTGTCCATAGGATTTTCCAGGCAAGAGTACTGGAGTGGAGTGCCACTGCTTTCTCCGTCTAAGTAGCTAAATGAACTCAAAGCACTTGAACTCTATTTCTCTTCCCATCTGCAAATGAGAGTAACAATGTTTTCCTCATAAGGTTATTGTGGAGACTAGATAGCATGTAAAATTGCAATATGTCTTCTCTAGTGTATTAACTCATCATAATGAGTGAAGATATTTTTTTTTTCTGTTTGAGAATCAATATATAATCCTTTGACACAGTTATTTCTCTTCTGGTAATTTAACTTACACAAACAACATAAAAGGATGAACTGAATAATGGTTATTTACTGCAACATTTGCTTGCAGTAGTTCAAAAATAAAACCTAAACAAACAAAAAAATGGGTTAGCAATCAAAGTTACATGTACTAATAAAATATCCATGATATTAAATAAAAACACCAAGTTGCCTGAGGTGTATAATCTGATCCAAGTTTTGTTTAACAAAAGAGGGGCAATGTATATGTTTGTGTGGAGTATGAAAAAATAAACACCCAAGTTTGGTAGGAGACTGGGTACTGCTGGCTTCATGCTTTTGTATTTCTGTGTTCTAAGGCTTGTTAGGGAAATAAATTTTTAAAAAATAGATTCTATATTAATACAGCTTAAATCTATTACAGTTTTGAAACTTTATCACAAAACAAGAGTACAAGCAATCTTGTGCTATTTTCAATTCATTTTAGTACTAGGTTGAATGCCCAACAAATGAAGACCTGTCTCCAACGGTAATCTAGAAATTTTCAATTGTTACACATTATCCATTAGAAGCGACATAGCACCAAGTGGAAATAACTCAAAAAATCTTAATTAGGTTATAACAGAGAATACTTAGGAAATCATTTGAATTCATGGTATGAGACAACTGGAAAAAGGAAAAACCATATTAAGCAGCAGATTTTAGTGCAACTTTTAAAAGATTTTCTTCTTCAGACAAAAATTTTCCAAAGTGTGTTTCTTAATCACCAACGCACAGCATTCTTTAAAATAAGAGGTTCCTTGTCCAATAACACTTAGAACTCGCTGCTTCCCAGCACCCATTTGTTCTTTTGCAAGCTTAGCACATGGTCATTCTGGAATCCATTCTCTGTGATATTAGCATAGTGAAGGCTCAGAGATGTTCCACAATTAAAACTGCTTAACTGGGAATCCCCTAGCAGTCCAGTGGTTAGAACTCTGTACTTCATCTGCTGAGGGCCTAGGTTTCATCCCTGGTTGGGGAACTAAGATTCCACAAGCCCTGAAGTGTGGCATGTACACATGCATAAATAAATAAATCTACTTCACTTTAACCTAGTATGATTGTAACTTTCTATAAACATGTTAACACAAAAGATGGTATTTTGAGAAGCAGTCATTCTAGTCTAGTCCAAAAAAAAAGAAAAATGAACGAGTTAACTATTTCAATTTTCTTAATTTTCCTCTAGGAAAAGTCATAACCTGTGACAGTTAAGTTTTTAAAATGTTTATTATGACTATCATGAATAGTGTAAGAAAAATATGAGCAGTACAAATTTTTGAACTAAATATAAGGAAATCTTTTAGGTGATGAGTATGAATTGTGATTTTTTTAACAGGTTCCTCAAATATTCAAGAACAAGCCTTGAACTGGTGATCTGCTTCCCAATCACTTTAAATCGAGATGATCATACCAATTTCCTAAAGATACAGAAGTTAAAAAACAAAACAAAAAACCAAAGCTCTCACTTAGCAAACAACAAAAACTCAAAAATACCTACACTGCAGTGTCTGAAAAAAGAAACCAAATGTATGTTAGTTTCAAGGACTATGAAGGTACATACCAAAAAAAAATTCCTGTGGTAGAAATAATCAAGTATAACTAAATGAAATTCACTTTATACAAAATAAAAAATTTTGGAAGACACATTAAGTGACTCATAGAAAATGTACACAACAAAAACTAATCTTAGGAAAATACCTAAGCAAATATTAAATAACTAAAATAGTAAGTAAACTCAAGTTTAACTTCTAAAGTCATAAAGATGGGGGACACAATATATTATACAAGGAAATTCTCAGTATCCAATTCCTTGGAGACAACCTTATTTCCTTTTTTTTTTTTTAAAGATAACCTTATTTCTAACACTAAGTTTTAAAAGAAAATTCTTACATACAGTATTATAGAGAACTCAAGAGTTGTAATTGAAAATATACTCAATGACTTGCTTAGCAGATACAAGATCCAAGCTCCTTCAAGGAAAGTCATGTGTCTAACTCCTCTAACACAATCCAGGGAAAGCGACTCACAGTAATTATGTTAAAGAGTTCCTGGACAATAATGGTCTAAATCTTTCCAAGATATTATCTCCAAAGTCTTCATAGAACTGTTCAAATTTAAAATGGCCCTTAAATCCAGTGGGTCTCTACCTATATCTGCAGTCAAATCTTTTCAATTCTCCTCCCTACCTCCGCTTCTAGCTCTGCCATTCTCCCTATCTGGGCCACTACACATACTAATCCCTCTGACTAAATGCCATTTCACCCATCTCTTGACTAAATTAACATTTCTAAGTCTTTTTGCAGTCCATTTTACCTCTTCCGGAAAGCTTTTTCTGACCCCCTGCAGTGTCTACCTACCTGAGTCCACAGCACTCCTGCAACACCACCTAGGGTGGCACTTAGTGTACTGCACTGTGTAAACAAGAGATTTATCAACTTCCTCTCTGCTATAAACATAACCTTATAGTTGCAGTAAAACAGTAAGGACAGAGATCACTGCCCCACCAACATCTAAACACTGTGGCACATGACAGGCCTGCAAACCTCAAAAAATGTATGCACGTTTCTGATACTCCAGCTTGATGAACAGAGAAGACAATGGCACCCCACTCCAGTACTCCTGCCTGGAAAATCCCATGGACGGAGGAGCCTGGTGGGCTGCAGTCCATGGGGTCGCTGAGGGTCGGACACGACTGAGTGACTTCACTTTCACTTTTCACTTTCATGCATTGGAGAAGGAAATGGCAACCCACTCCAGTACTCCTGCCTGGAGAACCCCAGGGATGGGGGAGCCTGGTGGGCTGCCGTCTATGGGGTCACACAGAGTAGGACACGACTTAAGTGACTTAGCAGTAGCAGCAGCTTGATGAAATGATGCAACTTAGAATATCCAGAGTAACAAATGGACTGAATGGGAACTAATACGCCATGAGTACCTTCTTAACCAGACTTAGAATAAAAATTAGCAAATGATGTATCTTTGAGTACTCCTATTTTTGCTTGTATAGGCACCACATAATTTAGAGTTTAAATAAAGACTGAGCATGCACAAACACAAACTGGATGAAAAGCAATCAATTATATTTCTATTAAAAGGTAGTCCAAGAAAACACAGTAGGAAAACCTGAATTTCTAAATTCTCTTCATTTCAAATCTTAATTCTGGTTATGGTCAATCAGTTTTTATGACTCAGGTTTTGCCATGGAAAGTGTAATGTTTTTGCATTTAATCACGCTAAAAGTGCTAATATAATACTATGTGTGTGTGTGTGTGTGTGTCTTAGTCACTCAGTCGTGTCCAGCTCTTTTCGACCTCATGGACTGTAACCCACCAGGCTCCTCTCTGTCCCTGCAATTCTCTAGGCAAGAATACTGGAGTGGGTTGCCATTTCCTTCTCCAAGGGATTTTCCCCACCCAGGGATCAAACCCATATCTTCTGCATTGGCAGGCAGATTTTTTTTTTTTTTTTAACCACTAAGCCACCCAGGAAGCTTTTCATTTACTTTCTTTTAATGTCAGAATGAAGAAAACCATTTTATACAGTTAAAGACTATCTCCCACTGATTCCCTAGTAAGCCTTTCAGAAACAGTGCCTAAAATCAGAGATCACCACTTAAGAGATCTAGAACTTACTACTCTTGACATAAAATGTCCCACAAACAGAAACCACAAAAACATCTCTAAAATTAAGTCTCACATACTTTTTTGGGGGGACTTAAAAGAAAAAAAGCCAACTCCTTCTCACACTATTTTTTACATACTCTGGAAGTCAGCTACAGATTTTATCCTCCTAGGCAGGCACTGAGTAGATGGTTTCGAATTGTCACTTTATAGTCAATTTCACCAGAACTCCAGGAGGCAGAATTTTTCTATCCAAATACACATATCATCCTAGGTAGGTGAAAATGACTACCTTTTTTTTTTTTTTTTTTTCTGTCCCATTTCCAGTTAAAGTGTTCTGACACCCTAACTATCCCTTTACCCTTCACATTTCTTACCCACTTTTGTATATAGCAGCTATGGTAAAATTCTGGAATATGTATGTAAGGTGGACACAATCTGGATGTTTTCCAGTACTGTATAATCTTTTATCTCTTCATAAGATAATGATAAGAGAATAAGTGAAAATCGGTGATATGTCTTTAAGCATACTGCTATGTGAAAATCTGAGAAGCAGCAGCATGTATCATGCACCTACCTATGTAATAATTCTATACAGCATTTCACTGGAAAAGTGTGAAAATATTATCTTTTTCTACTACAAAAGCAACAACTTTAAAATAAAAATGTCTTCTATCTATATTGCTAAATATAAAAATCACTATTTAAGTATTAGTTTCTAAACAATAGGGTTTGAAGAAACGTTTTTCCCGCCACATCACAGAGTTTGACGAAACCTTTTTCCTGCCACATCAGAATTCAGGAGTGAGAGACACAGGAGTTAAGACTGATGGTAATCCAAATGGCTCCTTTAATTCTGAAAAACAAAATCTAAACCTAGACCAAGACAGCGTCCTAATAACCACACTCCATAATTATCCTAACCCAGTCACAGGTAGCACTGGACAATCACAGTCCTCCTCCAGAAAGGAACAGAGTCTATCACTGGTGGCCTCAGGAAGAAGCAAAGTGCTTTCTGTGAGGGGCAGGCTCCCAGAGAGAAAGAGGAAAGGGGCTGAGCCATACTTGATCAGTTCCTTCTTACAAACTCATCCAAAGGAAGAGTGAGAAGGTGGAACAACAGGAGCAAGTCAGACTATTTTTATGCTTTCTTAAAAACAGCAAGAAATCTAGTGTGTAACAATCTAGTATGTAACATGTGTACTTGTTACAGGTACAATTATTATCTTAATCATACCTGTCAGTAAAATGGCCTCAAACTGTGAATGCAAGCTGAACAAAGCCATGAGGTACAACCATTCAGCTATTTCAAGTATGTATCCACAAGTTTTAAAAACATGAAAAAATACAGAGTGTTTTCCTTGTCTTAGAAACCCAACAAATTCAAAGGTGGCTGAATTACAAAGTACAAAGAACTTGAGTCCAGGAAACAGAACCAACCTCCACTTAAAACTATGAAGACCCTATCAGTATCAATAAAAAGGAGGCAATCTGGTCACAGAGAAGACTGGCTTTGGATATCACACCTGGCCTCTGAAAGTAATGACTTCTGTTAACTCGGATAGTACCTACACAGGAAGTAACTACATAGGGAGATAAATTATCTTTCAACACCGGAAAGTTTATAAACAAGTATGGAAGGTTTAAGAGAAACAAAATCCTAATATTAGTATCTTGTGTTAAGATTGCTTATTTGGCTTATTATATACTTGTAACGCCTCAAAAAATTGACCTATTAAAGTGACAACCTTGCATGACCAATTTAAATATGACAGTATTTAGACTTTAAAAAGCTGAAATTTTATTAATATCAAACATCTAAGAGAACTTTAGACTCAAAATAAGAAAATTATGTATTAAAATTAAAGTTTAAATTGTTTGAAGATATTTGCTAATTGCAAATGTAACTTGAAGAGTTACTGTGCAAATAACAAAAATGAGCTTAAAAACCTGAAGAACCAGGATTCTGAAATATAACTTTAATTAAAAAAAAGGGGGGGGGCTTATTTCATATAAAACCCGCCCTCCGGGACACCAAAAGACAATTCTAAACAACTCAATGTCACCAGAAATTGGACTTTTAAAAGACATGCTTGAAATAAGGGAAATGCCAGTAACTATTTAAGGAGGACTATGCAGATAAAGCAAATCATTTTTTTAAAAGCAAGGAATTAAAAAACTAAGAATAGAAACTTAGCCAATTAAAACTATTTATGTTTGTGTTTTTAACCGGATTCCTAGCCAGAAATCCTTAAATCATCCTCCAATGCTCCAGGTCACATGGTGAAAGAGTCACCTATTAAACACGAATCTAAGCAGTAAACAAGTCTTCTGAAATTCTTAGGTAACACCCTTTATTAAAATTTTCTTGATATACAATACCTTTCCAAATACTACATTTCTCTCAAACATTTAAAAGCTTTTTTCTAGTACAGCTTCCCCCTCCGCACAAAAAATTCCTTCGTCCCGTCACCAATTTTTAAGCTAAAATCTCACAAAAGTACTAAGTCCAGATTTTAACACGGTTGTCTTATTATACATGATTAACCCCGCAATTCCCATCCCATTTAAACGTTTAAATGTGTCAGAATGAAAAGCTAAGAAAAGTTGGTTTTCCCTAGCTGTGGTCTCGGAAGTTAACACTAACTTTTACACGTGTGTTTGGGCAAAAAAAAAAAATTAACATGTTTCCCAAACTTGGCCCAGGTCAGATACAAAAGGATGGATACAATGTGTGTGAAGTTTTCATCTCGTCTTTGATTTTAATGTTTACACATTTCCCTAATCGGTTACAGTTAACAAAAACACAACAATGCTCACCAATGGCACCTAACACAACGAACCCAAGCCGCAGTCTCTTTCGTCCCTACACCTGTCTACCGGAAGCTTTTCCTGGACACGCTCGGGACCTCAAGCATTCATCCCCACACTCGTTTTCATAAACCCGCTCGTTCCTCTTCGCCCACTTCCAACCCGCATGCTTCTCGGGATCCACCCAGCCTCTCTCCCCCCGCACGTTCCGAGCCTTTAAGGGCTGGGCAGGCGGACAGCTCGATCTCTAACCCCAAGCGCGTCAGGACCAAGAAAGAGCCGGGAGGGCCCCCCGCAAGCTCCGCGAGGCTCAGACGCGGGGAGGAAAGGAAGCGGGAAAGGCGTGAGCATCCCCTACACACACACACGCCGGGCGCACACCCCCTTCCGGCACCCCTCCTCCCCCTGCATTGTGCGAGCGGGCCGCAGGCCGCGGCCCTCCTGAGTTGCCCGCGGGCCCCGTCCGNGGTTCACATATTGCTGAAGCCTGGCTTGGAGAATTTTGAGCATTACTTTACTAGCATGTGAGATGAGTGCAATTGTGCGGTAGTTTGAGCCTTTTTTGGCATTGCCTTTCTTTGAGACTGGAATGAAAACTGACCTTTTCCAGTCCTGTGGCCACTGATGAGTTTTCCAAATTTGCTGGCATATTGAGTGCAGCACTTTCATAGCATTATCTTTCAGGATTTGAAATAGCTCAACTGGAATTCCATCACCTCCACTAGCTTTGTTCATAGTGATGCTTTCTAAGGTCCATTTGACTTCACATTCCAGGATGTCTGGCTCTAGGTGAGTGTTCACACCATCATGATTATCTGGGTCGTGAAGCTCTTTTTTGTACAGTTCTTCTGTGTATTCTTGCCACCTCGTCTTAATATCTTCTGCTTCTGTTAGGTCCATACCATTTCTGTCCTTTATCGAGCCCATCTTTTCATGAAACTACCACCCGAATTCTGACCCAATTACTACATGGAAATAGATTTCCTGAAAGTCACTAATGACCTTCATGGCACCAATCAAATGCCTCATCAAATGTTTTTTAAAATGAGTAATTTTTCAGTCTTCATTCTGACTTCCAAAAAGCAACTGAAAATTTTGACTAATCCTTCTCATGCAACTGTCTTTTCTTGTTCTCAGGGATACCACACTCTCCTGATTTTCTGCTTCCTTGCATCCTTTCTTAGATTCCTTTTTAGACTCATTTTGTTCTACTTGGCCATTAAGTCTTAAAGTTCCTCAGGGTTAAATCTTGTAACCTTTTCCTAATCTATATCTTTCTTAAAGTTAAGATAATTATATGCTAGCTCTTCAACCCATACCTAGTAACACAGAAATTAATATCTTCAGCTCAGACTTCTTTTAGCTCCAACATGTACGTCATGCTGATTAACATCTCTACTCACTTCTGTATATTAAAGGAACCCTTAACACAACATGTACAAAAGAGAACTCACATTTCCCACTCCCAACCTTGTCCTCTTTCAGTGCTTTCTCTGTAAATGAATCACGCCACAATCATTCCAGAATGTGGTTCTGGAAGCCATAAATCCTTCTGTCATTCCTGACATGTTCCTCTTTCTGAATGCCACCCACTCACCCTGCAGCCAAGAGTAAGCAAGAATCTGTTCACATTTCTTTATATAAACTGTTACCACCAAATCTTCTCTGACAGGCTCCAAGCTACCCTTTCTTACAAATGAGTCTCTATACTCAAGCCAAAGTGATCCTCTCAAAACTTAACTATGATGCCACATTCCTCAGTATAATTATTCAATGAGTTCCTCTTTCTGAATGCCACCCACTCACCCTGCAGCCAAGAGTAAGCAAGAATCTGTTCACATTTCTTTATATAAACTGTTACCACCAAATCTTCTCTGACAGGCTCCAAGCTACCCTTTCTTACAAATGAGTCTCTATACTCAAGCCAAAGTGATCCTCTCAAAACTTAACTATGATGCCACATTCCTCAGTATAATTATTCAATGGCATTTGATTATACTTATGATAAAATTAAAGCTCTTATATTAGTCTATTAGGTCCTACACAGGGCTTAGCTCTCTTCCTACCTTATAATTTTATCTTATTTCTCTATCAATCACTCCTTCAATTTCTGCACTTCAGTCATTTATTTCACCTCCTGTAATCTACCATGTTCCCTCTGAACACTGGTCTCACAAATGTGCTTCCTTATTCCCAGAATACTTTTTCCCCATATTCTATAGCTGTCCTCAAATTGTGCTCACTCATGTCCTTCTTTGGATCTCTGCTTAAGTATAATTTTCTCAAGGAATTCTTCTTTATACTAATCCTACAGACTATACACTAAAGTTCTACTATTATTTTGTGATTATCTGATTGCTGACAGATGCTACAAATGCTACTTTTGCTAACTATACCATCTACAGTACCTGCTGTATAATGGATGCTCGATTAATATTTATTAACTAAATAAATACATAACAAGGAAGATAACTGAAATGTATTCATGAAGAATGAAAGTGATTCAAAAAAGAGTGATGATCCAGAAAATAAGAAAATAATTCTGACAAGAAGAACAGAATAACATACTGTGAAAAAACAAAAAAAAACAGAGGTTACTTAGGATGAGTACTAGAAATAGGTCACTGGGTTTGAAATAAGGGAGATTATAGACGTCCTTAGTGAGACGAGCTTTCATGGCAAGTTAAGAAGTTCATGTCAATAGTGAATAGGAAGAGTGAGAGAAAATTATTCTTTAAAGACAGTTCTCCAAAAGCTTTTTAAAGGCAGCATTTACCTTTTAATATCTCTGTGAATATGATGGTTTTCATGTAAATAACTGAGGCCATTAGCTGCACCCTGGGCAATCTTGCATCTCATGTACCAAGAGAGTGGGGGAGTACCATCCTTACGAAGTAAGAAACAAACCAATTAAAAATAAAAGAGGAGAATTTAAAAAATCTATAGAAAATATATAACAGAACATTTCTTCTAAGCAGCTACTGACCATATTATTACATTGCTAACAATTTAGAACTACCACTTTTTTTTTGTTGATGCTTTTATTTTTTATTTTTATTTTTTTTTTTTAGAGCTTCCATTTTACCTTATTTTACTTTACAGTACTCTATTGGTTTTGGCTACCACTTTTTAAGTTGTTAAACAAAAATAGCTAAATAAGATCAAATGGAAGTTAGCATTTCTTATCAAACAATAAAAATATATGAGAGCTTCTTCAAAGTCTAGCCTTGACGGATAATTTTACATTTTAGATTATCATCTGATGGAAAGGGAATTCCAATTGTTTAAATAACAACTGTATAGTTTTCACAAACTAGGAAAGATATTAGTACAGTTTAAAAGATTCTGTCATAGAGAAAATATTAGAATTCCAACACAGAAACAGGAAGCCAAACAACCTAATAAAAAAACATCTTACCAAGCAAGCCAGTCTGTCCAGCAATGAACCATTGGGCATGTAAACATACACTAAGCAGAGGTCATCTCCATCACTTGAGAAACCAAGGAGTTCTACTAAGTTTTCATGTTGGCACCTGTGGCAAATAATTTTCCATTCAAAATTATTACCATATATACACATATTTACCTGAAGGTTATGTTATTCAATTTAGAGCTTTAAAAGGAAAAAGAGAAAGAAATAATTATATGTTATACATTATTGCAATGTGATATGTATGTTTCTAAATCTTTATGTATGTTTATTATAACTTTATAATGTTCTGTAAACAGTTTCCTTTCAGTCAATATTAATCAACATAATTTTGATTTTAAAATTAAAGCTCAAGAATTCACATATAATAGTTTGGTTAAGAACTAGGTAGGTGTTTACCATTGTTTCACATAATTTTTAGTGATAGCGTAAACCAGAGTTCAAGAAGTGTGTTGAAACGTGTACAACAACCCTTTCAAGAATTCTCAAACACATTCAAAGCACTGATTTACAGATATCTGATTTTCAATTACATCTACTTTATACATTTTTGATCTTTAATAGTATCTGGTGATTTATAACCTAATTTGAGTTTCTTTATATACTTGAAAGTAATAAGACTAAATAAAGCTGAAGTATAACAAAAGTGCAGGCATCTATGGCACAGTAAGTACAAAGAAATCTGGACTCAAACTCCTAAGTTTAAAAGTACAGCTCTGCCACCTCCTGGAAATGTGACCTTTCACAAGTTAACAGTCTCACTGAGCCTCAGCAACTTTCCCCGGTAAATGTGGGTAGTAATGCCTATTATGTAACATAAATGCTGTGAGAAATAAATGAGCAAATATATATGAGAGCCCTCTGGCTTCCCTGGTGGCTCAGTGTTAAAGAATCAGCCTGCCAAGCAGGAGATGCAGGTTCAGTCCCTAGGCTGGGAAGATCCCCTGAAGAAGCAAACGTCAGCCCACTCCAGTAACTTGCCTGGAGAATCCCATGGACAAAGGAGCCTGGTAGGCTACAGTCTATGGGGGTCACAGAAGAGTCAGACAGGGCTTAGTGACTAAACAGCAACAAATACGAGAGCCCAGAATATATTCTATGAAGTGCAAATTAAAACAGCAAGTATTCCATTTTCCACCAAATGGGCACACTTTAAAAATGAGTAGGTAACATTTGCTGAGTTTATACTAACAAGGCATGTGGCATTTGATTTGCCTGCTTTGTTTAATTAACCCTTAAAATAACTTAATGAAACATTTCATTATTAAAATAATTATCCCATTTTACAAATGAGAAAACAGACAAGAAACTTGGCTGAGGTCATTCTGCTAGTAAGGGCCAGAGGTTGATACTTATTTTAAAAACAGCAATAATATTTAATGGTAGTGTGGTAGCAGTTGTGAAATCGCAATAAACTGCTGGTAGAAGTATGTGAAGTAAAAGTCACTCAGTCGTGTCTGACTCTTTGTGACCCCATGGACTGTAGTCTGCCAGGTTGCTCTGTCCACGGGGATTCTCCAGGCAAGAATATTGGAGTGGATTGCCATGCCCTTCTCCAAGAGATCTTCTGGACCCTGGGGCTGAACCTGGGTCTCCTGCATTGCAGGCAGATTCTTTATCATCTGAGCCACCAAATTATTATAACAACTATAAAGTCATTTAGACAATACTCAGAAAGTCTTTAAAAAGTGCATGCATTCAGAACCAGTAATTCTTCCAGGACTGTCTCCTGATGAAAAAAGCATATTTGCACTTAAATATTTGTGTAAGAGATTTAAAGGCGTTTTAATTTGTAATACTGAAAATTAGAAACAAATATGGAAGGGTAATGGTTAAATAAAACATAACTTGTATATATGCTAGAATGTTATACAAACATTTTAAATGTTTCAAAATGGAAAAAATGCCACACACTCATCATGAAGCAAGTACATCAAAATACTAGCAGTGGTTATCTCTAAGTGATATATTCAAGGGATGAATATTTTCCTATATTTTCCAGATTATCTATTTTGAACAAGTTACTTTTAGGACTGGAGAGTGGAAGTAGGAGTAGAAAGAACAAATCCTGGACAGTCTTTTTATTTTTTTCAGTGTACATTATTTTTACTGAAAAAAATTAATTCCAATCCATTCTTTCTTTCTTGAAGTTAAGCAACTAGAATTGGTGATTTATAGCAATGGGTCTAATGAGAATAAATTGGTAAATCCTATTAACGATTTATTTCAAAATCGCAAGTTCTGGAGTCAGACAGATCTAGATTTGAAACCCAACTATTTATGTTTAAGTGACCTTGGATAAAGTTATTTAATGTTTCTGTATCTCAGTGGAAAATAAAAAGTGTGTATTGGGGGTGGTTACTACAATTGTGGTTATAACAATTGGTTGATGCATTACAGTTTTTGGTCTATGGTATAGAAGGTGAAAAAGAGGAGAGTAAAAAAGCTGGCTTAAAACTCAACATTAAAAAAAGTAAGATTATGGCATCTGGTCCCATCACTTCATGGCAAACAGATGGGGAAACAATGGAAACAGTGACAGACTTCATTTTCTTGGGCTCCAAAATCAATGTGGACGGTGACTGCAGCCATGAAATTAAAAGATGCTTGCTTCTTGGAAGGAAAGCTCTGATAAGCCTAGACACCATATTAAAAAGCAGAGCCATCACTTTGCCGACAAAGGTCTGTATAGTCAAAGCTATGGTTTTTCCAGTAATCGTGTATGGATGTGAGAGTTGAACTATAAAGAAGGCTGAGTGCTGAAGAATTGATGCTTTCAAACTGTGGTGCTGGAGAAGACTCTTGAAAGTCCCTTGAGGGAGATTAAGCAAGGAGATCAAGCCAGTCCATCCTAAAGGAAATGAACCCTGAATATTCATTGGAAGGACTGATGCTGAAGCTGAAGCTCCAATATTTGGCCACCTGATGTGAAGAGCTGACTCACTGGAAAGACCCTGATCTAGGAAAGATTAGGGGCAAGAGGAGAAGAGGGCAAGAGGTTGAGATGGTTGGATGGCATCACTGATGCAACGCACATGAGTTTGAGCAAATTCAGGGAGATAGGGAAGGACAGGGAAGCCTCGTATGCTGCAGTTCATGGGGTCACAAAGAGTCAGAAACGATTTGGCGACTGAACAAATAGTGAAGTATCAATCACTATAATTATTAGAATAAATTTCCCAATTTGTTTTTCCTTCTCTTTCTGACAATTTTCAAACATACTGAGTCAATGGCTTCTAAACATTCTTGCATATAACACTTCCCTGGTTTATGGTGTTAACATATCAAATGGACTATTTGCCATGTATATGTTAATATATAAATATATATTTATACACACATGCATATATATAATATACTATAATTTACCTCTCATAAATTTTGGGAACAGAAAACATGATAATGGAATAATAGTTCCATTATCAACTATCCAGATAGTTGAATTTCCNTTGGTTTTGGCTACCACTTTTTAAGTTGTTAAACAAAAATAGCTAAATAAGATCAAATGGAAGTTAGCATTTCTTATCAAACAATAAAAATATATGAGAGCATCTTCAAAGTCTAGCCTTGACGGATAATTTTACATTTTAGATTATCATCTGATGGAAAGGGAATTCCAATTGTTTAAATAACAACTGTATAGTTTTCACAAACTAGGAAAGATATTAGTACAGTTTAAAAGATTCTGTCATAGAGAAAATATTAGAATTCCAACACAGAAACAGGAAGCCAAACAACCTAGTAAAAAAAACATCTTACCAAGCAAGCCAGTCTGTCCAGCAATGAACCATTGGGCATGTAAACATACACTAAGCAGAGGTCATCTCCATCACTTGAGAAACCAAGGAGTTCTACTAAGTTTTCATGTTGGCACCTGTGGCAAATGATTTTCCATTCAAAATTATTACCATATATACACATATTTACCTGAAGGTTATGTTATTCAATTTAGAGCTTTAAAAGGAAAAAGAGAAAGAAATAATTATATGTTATACATTATTGCAATGTGATATGTATGTTTCTAAATCTTTATGTATGTTTATTATAACTTTATAATGTTCTGTAAACAGTTTCCTTTCAGTCAATATTAATCAACATAATTTTGATTTTAAAATTAAAGCTCAAGAATTCACATATAATAGTTTGGTTAAGAACTAGGTAGGTGTTTACCATTGTTTCACATAATTTTTAGTGATAGCGTAAACCAGAGTTCAAGAAGTGTGTTGAAACGTGTACAACAACCCTTTCAAGAATTCTCAAACACATTCAAAGCACTGATTTACAGATATCTGATTTTCAATTACATCTACTTTATACATTTTTGATCTTTAATAGTATCTGGTGATTTATAACCTAATTTGAGTTTCTTTATATACTTGAAAGTAATAAGACTAAATAAAGCTGAAGTATAACAAAAGTGCAGGCATCTATGGCACAGTAAGTACAAAGAAATCTGGACTCAAACTCCTAAGTTTAAAAGTACAGCTCTGCCACCTCCTGGAAATGTGACCTTTCACAAGTTAACAGTCTCACTGAGCCTCAGCAACTTTCCCCGGTAAATGTGGGTAGTAATGCCTATTATGTAACATAAATGCTGTGAGAAATAAATGAGCAAATATATATGAGAGCCCTCTGGCTTCCCTGGTGGCTCAGTGTTAAAGAATCAGCCTGCCAAGCAGGAGATGCAGGTTCAGTCCCTAGGCTGGGAAGATCCCCTGAAGAAGCAAACGTCAGCCCACTCCAGTAACTTGCCTGGACAATCCCATGGACAAAGGAGCCTGGTAGGCTACAGTCTATGGGGGTCACAGAAGAGTCAGACAGGGCTTAGTGACTAAACAGCAACAAATACGAGAGCCCAGAATATATTCTATGAAGTGCAAATTAAAACAGCAAGTATTCCATTTTCCACCAAATGGGCACACTTTAAAAATGAGTAGGTAACATTTGCTGAGTTTATACTAACAAGGCATGTGGCATTTGATTTGCCTGCTTTGTTTAATTAACCCTTAAAATAACTTAATGAAACATTTCATTATTAAAATAATTATCCCATTTTACAAATGAGAAAACAGACAAGAAACTTGGCTGAGGTCATTCTGCTAGTAAGGGCCAGAGGTTGATACTTATTTTAAAAACAGCAATAATATTTAATGGTAGTGTGGTAGCAGTTGTGAAATCGCAATAAACTGCTGGTAGAAGTATGTGAAGTAAAAGTCACTCAGTCGTGTCTGACTCTTTGTGACCCCATGGACTGTAGTCTGCCAGGTTGCTCTGTCCACGGGGATTCTCCAGGCAAGAATATTGGAGTGGATTGCCATGCCCTTCTCCAGGAGATCTTCTGGACCCTGGGGCTGAACCTGGGTCTCCTGCATTGCAGGCAGATTCTTTATCATCTGAGCCACCAAATTATTATAACAACTATAAAGTCATTTAGACAATACTCAGAAAGTCTTTAAAAAGTGCATGCATTCAGAACCAGTAATTCTTCCAGGACTGTCTCCTGATGAAAAAAGCATATTTGCACTTAAATATTTGTGTAAGAGATTTAAAGGCGTTTTAATTTGTAATACTGAAAATTAGAAACAAATATGGAAGGGTAATGGTTAAATAAAACATAACTTGTATATATGCTAGAATGTTATACAAACATTTTAAATGTTTCAAAATGGAAAAAATGCCACACACTCATCATGAAGCAAGTACATCAAAATACTAGCAGTGGTTATCTCTAAGTGATATATTCAAGGGATGAATATTTTCCTATATTTTCCAGATTATCTATTTTGAACAAGTTACTTTTAGGACTGGAGAGTGGAAGTAGGAGTAGAAAGAACAAATCCTGGACAGTCTTTTTATTTTTTTCAGTGTACATTATTTTTACTGAAAAAAATTAATTCCAATCCATTCTTTCTTTCTTGAAGTTAAGCAACTAGAATTGGTGATTTATAGCAATGGGTCTAATGAGAATAAATTGGTAAATCCTATTAACGATTTATTTCAAAATCGCAAGTTCTGGAGTCAGACAGATCTAGATTTGAAACCCACATATTTATGTTTAAGTGACCTTGGATAAAGTTATTTAATGTTTCTGTATCTCAGTGGAAAATAAAAAGTGTGTATTGGGGGTGGTTACTACAATTGTGGTTATAACAATTGGTTGATGCATTACAGTTTTTGGTCTATGGTATAGAAGGTGAAAAAGAGGAGAGTAAAAAAGCTGGCTTAAAACTCAACATTAAAAAAAGTAAGATTATGGCATCTGGTCCCATCACTTCATGGCAAACAGATGGGGAAACAATGGAAACAGTGACAGACTTCATTTTCTTGGGCTCCAAAATCAATGTGGACGGTGACTGCAGCCATGAAATTAAAAGATGCTTGCTTCTTGGAAGGAAAGCTCTGATAAGCCTAGACACCATATTAAAAAGCAGAGCCATCACTTTGCCGACAAAGGTCTGTATAGTCAAAGCTATGGTTTTTCCAGTAATCGTGTATGGATGTGAGAGTTGAACTATAAAGAAGGCTGAGTGCTGAAGAATTGATGCTTTCAAACTGTGGTGCTGGAGAAGACTCTTGAAAGTCCCTTGAGGGAGATTAAGCAAGGAGATCAAGCCAGTCCATCCTAAAGGAAATGAACCCTGAATATTCATTGGAAGGACTGATGCTGAAGCTGAAGCTCCAATATTTGGCCACCTGATGTGAAGAGCTGACTCACTGGAAAGACCCTGATCTAGGAAAGATTAGGGGCAAGAGGAGAAGAGGGCAAGAGGTTGAGATGGTTGGATGGCATCACTGATGCAACGCACATGAGTTTGAGCAAATTCAGGGAGATAGGGAAGGACAGGGAAGCCTCGTATGCTGCAGTTCATGGGGTCACAAAGAGTCAGAAACGATTTGGCGACTGAACAAATAGTGAAGTATCAATCACTATAATTATTAGAATAAATTTCCCAATTTGTTTTTCCTTCTCTTTCTGACAATTTTCAAACATACTGAGTCAATGGCTTCTAAACATTCTTGCATATAACACTTCCCTGGTTTATGGTGTTAACATATCAAATGGACTATTTGCCATGTATATGTTAATATATAAATATATATTTATACACACATGCATATATATAATATACTATAATTTACCTCTCATAAATTTTGGGAACAGAAAACATGATAATGGAATAATAGTTCCATTATCAACTATCCAGATAGTTGAATTTCCATATAATTTTGCCATGATTTAGAATAACGATTGCTGTTTAATCTACACACATATAAGTGAGTATATGTAGCCATAGAATTCTAGAGTTAAAGTTCTGTCAAGTTCGTTACACTATTTTAGCCTCTTTTTAAAAATATCACCAGTTCTTGGCATACTCTGGGTAAGAAATAGGTCCTTTCTTGTTCTGCTCTCTTCCATGGTACCATACTGCCAAATTAACTTACTTTGCCATTACTTTTATTTCTTGATCAAATTGTTGTTTCAGTTCTTCAGTACTAATGTCAACCATCTAAAAATATAAAATGATATACAATATAATACCATACAATAACACAGAGGCTCCTAAAGCTAGAATGGGTACAAGAGATCATCTGGCAGATCCTGCTTTTTTTAAAATATGTAAGTTGTCATTCTCCCCATTTTATAAACAACTGAGAACTAGAAATAGTGATTTGCTCAAGGTCTCATGGCGGGTTAAATGGAAGGAAGAAAACCATATAACTCATATAACTACATATACTTCAGTGATTCATTGTGGGAACAAAATGAAATAAGAGACTTTACTGTATAAACATTCTGAAAAAAAATTCAGTGTGTTAGAAAACATAAGCAATTTTGAAGGCAAAAAGAAAAACAAAATGTGCAAAAGTATTTGCAACATATATGACAGAGGATCTTTATTATAAAAAATGCATTGTATTGATATTTTAGAATAATAGATTTAAAATATAAGATATTCTAATAGAAATGTGAACAAAGGGTGCAAATGATAATTTTTTAAATTTTTTATTGCAATATTTTCTAAATTTTACTTTTAAATTAGAAAAGTAAATAAGGAAGATATTCTTATAAAATTTTCTTAGAATCTTAATGTTTTAATATTGATTCTACATGGAGCACTGTGTAGAATTTGGCTTCTCTATTTTATGAATCTCCCCAAATTATGCGTATAATTGTATGTATGTGAATACAACTACATTCTTGTAGAGATAGTGTCTGTAGCTTTCAGCAAACTTAAATGTTAAGAATTGCCAATTTAGAATGATGTTTACTGAGAGAAAATACACACTGAAATAACGTTTCCTAAAGATTAATTTAATATTTATTATTCCCTCATTACTCAGTCGGTAAAGAATCCGGCTGTAATGCAGGAAACCCCAGTTCTATTCCTGGGTCAGGAAGATCCGCTGGAAAAGGGATAGGCTACCCACTCCAGTCTTCTTGGGCTTCCCTTGTGGCTCAACTGGGAAAAAAATCTGCCTGCCATGTGGGAGACCTGGGTTTGATCCCTGGGTTGGGAAGATCTCCTGGAGAAGGGAAAGGCTATCCACTCCAGTCTTCTGGCCTAGAGAATTCCATGGACTATACTGGCCATGAGGTCGCAAGGAGTCGGACATGACTGAGCAACTTTCACTCACTCACATACAGCACACTAGGAAACAACTCTTCCTGTAATTTTTTCTCTTCCAGAAAATATAACTTACTGCTGCAAGCTTCTTCACTGCTACAGTCCTGTTGTTCACGTAGCCTTTATACACAACTCCAAACCCTCCTTCTCCCATTTTGTTACCACCAACAGAAATGGGCCGTTCATCAAAGTTATTTGTGACATCCTTCAGTTCAAAAAATGAAAAACTGTGAAAACCTGTAATGTCAACAGAATAAGAAAAAGAGTGCTTCAATAAAAAAGAAATTGGTTTTCATAATTTCAGTATTTTCTCAATTTGGATATTTCATACCTATGCAAATATTTAAACTCTAGTCACTTATTTTCTTTATAAAATGATCCTTTAAAACTATGTAAATATTTACTTCTTTTTTTTTAATCACAGCTTCTGTGGTTGTTCATATGTCCTATTACCTCTACTCGCCTATAACACTAAAACAATGAAGACGCCGCCTAATAAATCAGGAGGAAAACAAGACCACAGAAGAGCTATTGCCAGAGTAAATAAACAAAAGGAGAGCTTTATTTTAAAGCAGTGATGGTCTCATGACAAACTCACTAGCAGAAAGCACAGCAAATATTACTTACGTGTATCACTAAATTCTAAACTTGTATTTTCTGGACTTGAGGAGTCAGGTAGCACATAGTTTTGTTCAAGATTCTCATCAGATATCACAGATGTCCTGTCTTTGCCACAGAGGGGCTTCGGTTTCTGCTGAACTGTTACACTGACTTTAGAAGGCAGTGTATTAACATTTTTGGGTACAGCATCTAACAAGTGAAATAAGATACAAGTTGTTGTTACATAAGAAAAAGTGTTCACGTAAAAGTTAAATTAGGAACTCAATTTACTTAACATCATTCCAGTTTCTGCCTATTAGCCCCATATTTTCATAGCACTCACGAGAATTTACCTAGTAGGAATTTGTAAATTTGGACACACTGTGTAAGTTTTAACACACTGACCTTGAACTTAAGTCAAGAATTCTGATAATGAGGTCTGGAGTAAAGCCTGGAAAGTTACATGTTAATCAAGAACTCCAGGTGATTCTTATGCCTTCTGAAGGATAAGAACTACTGGTGTAAATATTGTCAAAAGGAAAAAGTAGTTGATGGGGAAGGAAGGCAACCAGACACTAACCCACTGGAACACAATGTAAGAAATCACAGAGTCCCATCAGGGTGGAAGTTGAGGATGAAAAAAAGCAAGAGCTTTTTGTCATCATTCTAAACTTCCTGTTGGCATAGAGCTACCTGACTTTAACTGCATGTTCAGACTGAATCCTGAAGTCTTACCAGTTTCAGGATTCTCTCAGCAGCAAGTCTGCAGCATCTGGGGTGCTTGTTAAAGAGTTGGGGAGAGTTGAAAGAATGAAGAATCTTAAAGGTAAGGTTCATCTACTCTGAGAAAAAAGTAAGAGAAGAAACATTCCTATTTCTGTCACTTGTCTTTCCATCCTAGTCATTGATATCATAGACACGCTCAGTTTACCTGGTAGCAAAAGACTTGCAGGGGCAAAAAACTCATTTTGGACCAAAATATCCACAAGATCACCAACTGTGCAATTTGTGGTGCCCCAGTCAAACAGTAATTCACATGTGGGGCTTTTTCCAGTTTGCAGTAATGCTTCAAATCTCCTTAAAGCAATAACAGAGAAATAAGATTAGTATGTAAGCAGAGTTAACAAGTAAGTAGGTATTATTCCCCTCAATCCCCCTCTTGTCCACAGCATTTCCTATGATTAAAAAAAGAAAGGGGCAGAGAGTCAGCAAGAATTACAGAGAACAGGAAAGACAGGCAGAAGGAAGAAAAGATGCTGAAGGTGATGATAAGTTGACAGACACTGAGTATTTACAGTGGGCTACAGGATGCAAAACATGAACTCATATAATTCTCAAAGACACTGTGAATATCATGCTAATGTACTAAAGAGAAAGCATGAGAGGTAAGCAGTCCACAGTCACACAGCCAATAAACTTGTATACAAACTGAGATTCAAACTGATATCTCACTGAACACACAGGTGTACTCTCAACATACTAAGCTACACTAGTTCCCTACATGATTTATTAACACTGTTAGTCATATGATTTTTAATAAAGCGGGCTGCTTAAAGAAATAGAAAATACATACACTCAGATAATTATTCCTTGGATCTTAACTATATTCCATTCCAGCTGAGGGAAAAACAGATCAGTTTTTCATGAAAAATTTCTTTATAAATAGTTGGTGAGAAGTTGCTGTATAACATAGGGAGCCCAGTCTGGCACTCTGTTGATGACCTAGAGAGGAGGAATGGGAGAAAGGAAGGGAGGCTCAAGAGGGAGGGGGTATATGTATAATTATGACTGCTTTGTATTATATGGCAGAAACCAACACAACATTGTAAAAATTAAAAAAAAATAAATAAAAAAGAAAAAAAAAACTATCAACAGTTTTGAAAGCAATATTTAAAAACCTAAACAACTTATCTCTCCCTGTTTTTTCCTGAAAATTTGTTTATTTCAAAAAATTTCACACCTACAGAAAAGTTGAAAGGAAAATACCATGAGCAACCATCCAGATTCACTGAATGACCAGGTAACGTTTAACCGTGTTTGTTTTCGCCCTCTCCCTCTTCATCTCTGTGTCTGTGTGCTCACTTTACAGAACTTAGACCAGATATGCAGTAGAACTCTCACAGTCTAGATTTGTCTGACGAATCCCTCATGGTTAAGTTCAGATGAAAAACTGCTGGTAAGACCATTACATGGATGACAATGTGCGCTTTCCACTGCGTCACATCCGGGGGCACATGATGGCAGTCTGCACCAATACCGATGACACCAGCTGGATAACTTGCTTAAGGAGGTGTACTGCAGATGTTTTCTCTGAAAAAGCACCTTTCCGCTTTGCAATTCATAAATCATCTATGGAATATACTTTGAAATCGTGTGGGTATCTTGTTCATCAACACCCTTTTGCCTTGGGGTTTCAGCACTCACTGATGAGCCCTCCATAATCAATTATTCACTGCTGCTGCTAAGTCACATCAGTCTTGTCCGACTCTGTGCGACCCCACAGACGGCAGCCCACCAGGCTCCCGTCCCTGGGATTCTCCAGGCAACAATACTGGAGTGGGTTGCCATTTTCTTCTCCAGTGCATGAAACTGAAAAGTGAAAGTGAAGTCACTCAGTCGTGTCCAACTCTTCGCGACCCCATGGACTGTGGCCTGCCAGGCTCCTCCGTCCATGGGATTTCCCAGGCAAGAGTACTGGAGTGGGGTGCCAGTGCCTTCTCCCAGTTACTCACTGGTAGTTGTAAATTGGTAATTTTTTAGTTCTCTCATTCTTTCAATATTTGCTGCCATTATTCTGTAAAGAAGAGTGTTTTCTCCTCATTCCCTCAACTATGCTTTCAGCGTTTTTGTTTGTTTGTTTGTTTTCTGGCTGCGCTGCATCGCAGTGCTCAGGCTTCTCCAGTTGCAGTGAACGGGCTCCAGAGCACATGAGCTTAGGAGTTGCTGCACACGTGCTTGACTAACCCACNCATTCCCTCAACTATGCTTTCAGCGTTTTTGTTTGTTTGTTTGCTTTCTGGCTGCGCTGCATCGCAGTGCTCAGGCTTCTCCAGTTGCAGTAAACGGGCTCCAGAGCACATGAGCTTAGGAGTTGCTGCACACGTGCTTGACTAACCCACGCCTGGTATGTGTCATCTCAGTTCCCCGACCAGGGATCAAACCCACATTCCCTGCTTTGGAAGGCAGATTCTTAACCACTGGACCACCACAGAAGTCCCTTCTCCCCAGGTCTTCAAGTGAATATCAACAAACTGTCTATAAAAATGGTTTCTGAGACAGATTGGTTCCAAATAGGAAAAGGAGTACGTCAAGGCTGTATACTGTCTCCCTGCTTATTTAACTTATATGCAGAGTACATCATGAGAAACGCTGGAATAGAAGAAACACAAGCTGGAATCAAGATTGCCGGGAGAAATATCAATAATCTCAGATATGCAGATGACACCACTTTTATGGCATAAAGTGAAGAAGAACTAAAGAGCCTTTTGATGAAAATGAAAGAGGAGAGTGAAGAAGTTGACATAAAGCTCAACATTCAGAAAACTAAGATCATGGCATCGAGTCCCATCACTTCATGACAAATAGATGGGGAAACAGTGGCTGACTTTAGATGGTGACTGCAACCATGAAATTAAAAGACATTTACTCCTTGCAAGGAAANGAGGATGAGATGGCTGGATGGCATCACGGACTCGATGGACTTCAGTCTGAGTGAACTCAGGGAGATGGTGATGGACAGGGAGGCCTGGCGTGCTGCGATTCATGGGGTCTCAAAGAGTCGGACACGACTGAGTGACTGAACTGAACTGAACTGAGGTTTAAACTTAAGCTTCCTCCAAATAATTTAATATGCTCATCCTTCACATGAGAAAACACTTCCTGGAAGGACTAATATGAAAACTAAAGTTTCAGATTTTTTTCAGGTTAATGCTGAAAGTCACAAATAAATTTATTTCCTTTTGCTTCCAGAGACATATTTTGACATAAGTTTGGGTTGAAATAACTGACAAAAACAAAATTTGTACTTATATCTCACACTGAATCAAGTAGCAACAAATAGAATGGAATTTTTCTGAAGACAGTGTTGAAAATTCCAGGGTAAGAACTAAGAAGTTGATTTATAGATGTATACCTGTACAAGCAACTTTACAACATCAATTTAAAGAATTCCCCAAATATACCACTTAAGTGAATTAGTGACTCATAGATGAATTTAACCATAAAAATTTATTTGCAAGATCACAGTATTGACCTGGCTGATATATTGGAGAATGAAGCAAAAGTCACAAAAAAAAGGGGGGGGGATTAATTACCATACCTCCCCTAGAGAGAGATTTATTTTCTGAACTGCAGCATTAGACAGTATTTGTACCTATTAATCATTCTAAATTGTGATGTAAGAATTAAAAGAGAAAGATTTTTATGTTACCTTATGTGAAACTGATTGTATCTATCATCACCAGATGGTTTTTTAATAGCGACTGCTAACTTCTTCCATCCTTCTTGAGGATCAATAAAATCGGACAGCTTTCTCATTAGTCCAAGACTGAGGCAGCGCACATATGTTGATGCTGTTATGGGTTTGTTCATCTTTTATTCCTAAAATATGGAAAATTCTCATTAAAATTTTACAGTAGATTTAGTGATGACATCTATAAGCTTATATATCACACTCTGCTCTAACATAGGAAATGCTGGCAACTTATTACACTGTAATAAAGGAAAACTCCAAGGTCAAGACATTGATATTTTAGTCTTTCTCCACCTCTAAATATTAATTAAAAATTACAGGATTATTTTTTCTGACATTAATATTTTCTAAGAGAAATTTACAAAAAGGTGCAAAAAGTGTACTTTTTCATAAAAATTCATGTAAACATATTCAGGAATCAAATGTATTATGAAAAATATTTTTCAATTTAAAATATTTTTCTCAATCTGTATTTCTTTACTAGTAAATATTTATGCAACATTCTTTGGTAGAAGTAAAAAAAAAATGTCCTGAAATAATTTGTATTGCATTCAAAGATGGTCTGTTCACTACCTTTTTATGTGATATGTTCTTCCTTGACTCTGCCACAATTTTTGAGTCCATCAGACTTGTCTGATGATAATTCATTCCTTACTAATGTGAGCCCTGTGGTTTGCCACCTAACTACTCTTTAGGCAGATCCTTTATTTGCTCAGTCCCCTATTCTTCTGCTACTCCATCCTGGAGAGCTGTAGCTAGGGACAAACCTCACAATTTTTCCTGTATACCAGCACTGCTGAATATAGCTGTGAAGAACCCAGTAACCGAGCACACTGGTGTGAATACAATTTAGGGGACCCCTTTTCACTGGGCCTTCAACACTGCTGTTTATCCTTTCACTTGCCTTTGCTCATCCCCTGAGTGACTATTTCACACCTTTAGCTCTCCCCATAATTTATCTGATTTCTACCTCACTCATTCTCAGCAGGCCAGTGGCCTTTCCTTCTAATTAATCAAAACAAGTAGATTTAAATATTCTCCTATCAATTATTCTCCTGCTCCCTTATATACTTTTATTTTAAAAGGGCAATATAATTAATATGGGAGTAAAGACTAGATTCATATGGTATGAAATTCAGATGCTACAAAAGGGTAAGAAGAAAGAAGTCCTCCTGTGTCTTAGGCTCTATATTGGCAGTCTCTTCTCTGCGGCCTTCTTTGATCACATCTAGATAGGTCCACCTACTCTCAACCTAATTATCTTTCATCATTGCACAATGTGTTTGTAATCATATATTTATTTGTTTAGCTGCTTATAATGGTCTCTGCCATTAGACTATAAGCTCCATGAATTCAGAGGTAATGTTCATTTTATTCACTAATGTATAACTAATTACTAGCACACCCCAGAAATTGGTATTCAGTATTACAAATGAATGAATTTCTTGCCCATGCTAGGTGACTTATATATTTCACTTGATCATAGCAGTGACTAAGGCAGGGCTGGCATCTCTATTTCATGAAAGTAATAAGTGAAAGTTAGTTCTTGAACCCATGTCTGACTCCAAATTCATGTCATATATCCCTGTTTCTCTGATTCAATTCATTGTCCATGTCATTCTCTTTTCTAGAAAGACCAGTCATTTCCTTTCATTCATTCATACGCTAAATAAAGATATGTGTCAGGCTTTGCACTAAGTGACGGGAGCTACAAAGAGAAAATCTTTGTTTTCAAGCTTCTCAGTCTAATGGGGGATACAACCACTTATACTCAGTATAAATGTTACAAGAAGTGTTAGCAGTGTTAATGGGGCCCAGAAGAGAAGCATCAAGGAAGTCTAAAGAGTCTGAAATCTGAAGACAGATTTGGGTGGGTGGGTAGTTGGAAGGAATGAGGATAAACCCCAAAGGGAATTCCAGGCAGCAAGATTAGCATGGAAAAGCGTGGGTTAGGCTAAGGCCAGGAGTTCGCTATGGCTGGACCTAGGATACACGTCATTAAGCAGTAAAATATGAAGTTGGAGAGGTAGGCAGAGCCAAGTCATCCTGCCCCTCATATACTACAATGGGAGATTTAAACTTCATACGAAAAGGTACAGGGGAGCCACTGCACGATTTAAGGAAAGGTGGTAAGTGCTCTTATTTAATTAACTGGATTCCTCTGGATAAAACTTGAAGGAGTGAATATTAAGAAAAGAGATCAGTTTGAAAACTTCACAATAATCTATAAATGAAAGTCTTAAGAAAGCATTCAGTCAGGGAATGGAGAAGAAACAGCTTCAAAGGTTTGGGAGGAAAATCAAGACATTAAAAAGATGGGAGACTGAGGAAAACAAGCTGATTCCTAACTTTTTTGGCTTGGGTAATTACATAAATGATAGAGGAAATAATGTGTCCAATTCTACATGCGTGCTCGCTCAGAAGTTTGCAACCCTACAGACGATAGCCCGCCAGGCTCCACTGTCCACAGGATTTTTCTGGCAAGAATACTGGCGTGGGTTGCCCTGTGTTCAGTTCTGGTCAACGTTAAATGTGAAATATCTACCTCTAGCACCATCTGGGGAAGCTGGCACTAAGTAGCTAAATATACAGTCTGGAGACCAGGATCGAAGTTTTGGTAAAGAATCCTCACGTATGCGCATTCTCACATATTCATATACGAATAGTTGGCTGAAGCAACAAGAAATATGGGCCTGCCTTTTAGGAACATAAAGCCTGTGAGGAATGAAGAGGAAAAAAAAGAAACTTTTAAAAAAGTATTGATAAGTCATGTAAGCCAAGAAAACCAGGAGAGTAGCATCCCAGAGATTTCTAGAATGGGGTATAGATTGGTATAAAATTCCCTGAGAGATCAGATAAATACTGATGGTGTGCTCAATTTGGAAACCAAAAGGCCTTTGGGTGACTTAAGAACAGTTCTGGTGGAGCAATGAGTGCATAGTAGAAATACATTTTCCAAGAAGACTTTGGGTTCTAATGTAGCTCTTCCACAAGCCAACTGTGACTAGCATCAATAACTCAGTTTCTCTGGACTTCAGTTTCTTCATCTGAGAACCGGAGATGGTCATATCTAAGAGTTTCTGTATAGATTAAAAATCAAAAGATGCCTAATTCTATCAATAATAAGTGGTCAAAGAAAATGTAGTGATGATTATTGCAAGGCAGAAGTTATTATTTTTTTTTTTTTGGCAGAAGTTATTTTTATGTCACATTTTTTAAAAAGAAATGTGCAGTTTCATTTAAGCTCAATTTCAAAACAGCAGTGAAAGGCAACTGAAGGAGAGGAAGTGGAAATAAGAAGTCTGAGAACACAGCTAAGCTTTTCATGGTGACAGTCATGTTACTAAGCATAGTATCCTTAATATGCTTATAATCTTCCCAAAATACATTATTCACTCCCATGCTTTCTTCAGTAAAGTATTGTAGATAACCATTTACCTAGATCAAAAGTGGTTGTCCGACAACCCAATACCATCATTATGAACAAAAGCTTGTGATACCTTCTAGACCTAATAGGTTATACAGGGCTGCCCTTCTGAAACTGGGATATTTGCTGCTGCTGCTGCTGCTGCTGCTAAGTCGCTTCAGTCATGTCTGACTCTGTGCGACCCATAGACAGCAGCCCATCGGGCTCCGCCCCCCACCCCCCGTCCCTGGGATTCTCCAGGCAAGAACACTGGAGGAGGTTGCCATTCCCTTCTCCCATGCATGAAAGTGAAAAGTGAAAGGGAAGTCGCTCAGTCGTATCGGACTCTTAGCGACCCCATGGACTGCAGCCTACCAGGCTCCTCTGTCCATGGATTTTCCAGGCAAGAGTACTGGAGTGGGGTGCCATTGCCTTGAGTAAGCAAACGTCAAATGAACGTTTAGCACGCTAACAAAAGTAAAAAGAAATCTTAACTTTCTGACAGGTCTCTTCAAGGATTACCCCCAGAAAGGGAAAAAGGCAAATCTGAATATCCTCTGCGCCCAGCTCTTTAGGCAGAGATGGTTTTGAGGCACTTGTTCAGTTGCTAAGTCCCGTCCCACTCTTTGCGACCCCAAATAGCCCCCCAGGCTCCTCTATCCTCCACTATCTCTGGGATTTGCTCAAGTTTATGTCCGGTGAGTCGGTGATGCTATCCAACCATCTGTTCCCCTGCCACCCCTTCTTCTGCCTTCAATCTTCCCCAGCATCCCATCCTAAATGGCTAAAATGCTTTCTGAAGTTGCTTTTCATCCCTTTGCTCCCTCTCGTTTCCAGGCTGTCGGTACCCTTTCCCCATCTGATAACGTACTGACAATGCCGCTCCACTTTCTAATTTCCTGGAAGCCTGAGAAACTAGCTAATTAGAATTTTGTGGGGGTTCAGAATGCTTTCCACGCGGTCAGCATCTTTGTTGGGTGCTGGTCCTACTTCCTGGTTCTGAGGAAAAGAGATTTCATTTCGTAAGCAGGGTTCTCGGAACACATAGCTCGGGAGTTGAGAAACTCGAGGCGAGGTCCGACAGAGCCACCGAGTGACGCCTCTCTTCGCGCCACAGTCCTCCACGGGTCCCATCAATTTTCTCATCCCTAGGGACCCACCCAAGTCTTTATCCTGGAGCAGGCGCTGCCCACGCAACCTACTTCCACTCTAACTTTTCTCACTTGGGCTGAAGAGAAGTCGATTTTCCTTCCGAGCAGTCCCTCCACAAACCCTGAGGCCAGGGCAAAGACCTCGGACCCTTCGCGGAGAAGGTGGCGCGCAAGTCCGGAACCCCTTACCTGCCCGGGTGCGGGGCGCAGGGGCGCACAGGGCGCCGTGGGGCTGAGCCGGCGACCTCAGGACCCAGGTACTACGAAGGGCCGGGGCGTGCCCAATCCGTCAGGTCCCGCCCCCGCCCCGCTCCGCCCCCTTCCTCTGAGTGCTTCCCCCTCCCCGCTCCACTGCCTGAAAAATTCCAGAGAGGCGCTTCTTTAAGTAGGAGCCTGTCCCTTTAAATACTCTTCTGTCGGAGACTAGCTAGTTTATCGCTTCCGGGCATGCGCACGGCGAGGTGCGGAGGAACCCCTTCAGCTGGACTTGAGGTAGACCGTACTGAGCTTCTTGGCGCCACGTGTTCTTGTGCAGGGGGCGATGACAGTATTGGCAATGAGACCCTGACCCTCTGTCCCCAAGAGGAGCGCGATGTGAGCTAGAATCGCCCCTTGAGTTAGGCGGGCGGGGATGGGGGAGAAGACTCCCGTGGAGCCAATGGCTGTGTCGGGGGTGCTTTTGAAAGCGCCTGAAGTCTATGCTGCAGGAGTCAGTCCTGCTGGTTGGTGGCAGAAGTAGGAAGTAGGAGAGATTAGGTGGAGCGTTGGCGGTGGAAGGAACAGGAGGAGCTACTGTCCTTTTTTAACATCCTCCTAGACTCTGCCCTCGGGGAAGGCAATGGTACCCCACCCCAGTACTCTTGCCTGGAAAATCCAATGGACGGAGTAGCCTGGTGGGCTGCAGTCCATGGGGTCGCTAACAGTCGGACAGACTGAGCGACTTCACTTTCACTTTTCTCTTTCATGCATTGGAGAAGGAAATGGCAACCCACTCCAGTATTCTTGCCTGGAGAATCCCAGGGGCGGGGGAGCCTGGTGGGCTGCCGTCTATGGGGTCACACAGAGTCGGACACGACTGAAGTGACTTAGCAGCAGCAGCAGCAGACTCTGCCCTTAGCCACAATCCAAATTCCCAACCCTTGGGTCGGCCAAGCTGCCCTCTTCATGTCTGCCCGGCAGGCTTATCGACACATCTGTTGCATGGGAGCTTGACTCCGTGCGGGTTCCGTGGCTGCCCTTCAGCACGGTTCCACTCTTACTAAGATGCTTGGCTGTAATTCCCTCATTGTTGTATTCTCAAATTGTTCTCCTATGCCACTAGCTTAGAATGTTTCCATGTCTTCTTCCTGAAGCTGAGCTCTTGATCACATCTTGTCGCTTTTGATCTCCTCTAACTGTTCAACAGACTCATCCCGCCTAGTACTCTCAGTCATCTTACTAAAACATCTTTTAGGGATTGTGTTATTTTCCTGCTCAGACACCTCCAGTGGCCATCGATTAACCACTCAATGGATTCTAAGCCCCTGACAGGGCATTAAGTGTTCTATCTAGTTCGGCACTAATCCGGCCGTATTTTCCAGAGCTGTGCTAGAAAACACTTTCTCCTACTGCTCTGTATTTGGGCTGTTCAGTTTTTTCTTAACACGTTGCATAGTTTGCTTATGCTTTTGCCTCATTTCTGTCTCCTGAAGTGTTTTGAAAATGTGGCCACTTCTTGCATTATGCTTTACTGATTATTCTAGGCAAAAGTGACTCCCTCTTTCTTCCTCTTCACTTTTACTTCTCTTATTTTGTACTAGTCACTTTTATTTATCCAATAATCAATATTGATTGTGTGCCTACTATGTGCTTGATTCTGTTCTAATTGTGAGATAATCCGTGAATAAGGCAAACAGGGTTCTTGCTTTCATGGAGTAAACATTCTAGTTGGGGTAGGTATATAGTAAATAGTGAAGTAAAATGATTAAATAGAAATGATATGCAGAAAATTAAATAAGATTTTATGAAATATACTGACTTGTTGGTTTCTTCAGATTATTGGTCAAGGAAGATCTCTTTAAGGATATTATTGAAGAGGGACTGATTTAATCAACAGGAACAGTTGGCATAAAGGAACTGAAGAAGGCCAGTGTAGCTGGAGTATAGTGGATAATGGGGAAAGGGTACAGGATAAATTTGGAAAACAGAGTTCAGAATCTTAGAAGTCTTTGGAAGCCAGGGTAGGTAATTTGGATTTTATTATAAATGTGATTAGAGGGTTTAATAGAGTTGTGATATGATTTAATTTTCCTTTTTAAATCATCATTCTGGATACTATGTGGAAAATTGACTATGGTGGACTAGTAATAGAAGCAGAGATTAAAGGCCTTCACAGTGTATAAGAATTTCTTGAATGGACGTATTACAATAGAGGTGATGAAAGGGCAGTAGGGATAATCAGAGAGCCAGATGCTGAAAGGTGATGCAACTTTTGGTGATGAGAAAATCAAAGCTAAGCCCGAGACAAAGTGGAAGGTTTGAGGTTGAGATTAAGGAACTGAGGGACTGCGATGTTAAATGGATCATCCATATGGATGGTCGTGGAGGTCAGGCTGGATAGTATATTTGAAGCTAGTATTAAAGTCATTAGTGAGTGAAGAAAAATTGTCCTGGGACCAGAGAGAGGGTGGCAGCAAATAGTACCGCCTGATGGCATGAACTTCAAAGGAAATGGGATTTGAGGAGGTAGAGGAAGAAGAAGTGGTTTGGAAGGAGCAGTGGCGAACACGGAAAATATTTACAACCTCCAGGTCCCCAGGTGGGTATGAAGGGAAAAATAGCTGTCACATAGGAGGACTACAGAGGAAGCAGCCCAAGGGAAATAGCCAGGTTTCAGTTCAGGCAAGAAACTGAGGAGTCTGTGCAGGAAATTAAGGAATGAGGAAAAATAAATATATCCTATTTATTTCCTAGGAGAGTAGAATATTAGGAAATTTCTGTGAGTTCCACATTACAGAAAGGATGGAGTAGAAGTGGTTTTCTAAATTGGTTCAGATGAACAGCATACACCGTAGAAATGGGATGAAGGTCCAGATGATGTGTTACCTGGAGAGCATGATGACTGCAAAGAACAGGGCAGTACCAGTTCCTTGGGTATTTTCTCTCTCCTGAAACTCCATTTGGTAGCCATGGGTTGAGTGAAGAGTGAGTGAAGGTTGCTTCAAGAAGTTCTGTAAACGTGTCTTCTCTCTGATGCCAGAGAGCGATGGTTGTACTTTTCTTACGGGTCAGCTGAAAAACTTTGTATCTGAGCTTTCATGAAGGTTTAAGTCCAAGGTTAACATAAGCCTTCCTTGAAGCCTAATCACATTGCATGTTGGTTTTATTTAATTATTTTTTTTGGCCATGCGCCTCGGAATCATGCCCAGCAGATCTTAGTTCCCTGACCGAGGATCAAGCCTGTACCCCCTGCATTGAAAGCTTGTAGTCTTAACCACTGGAGCACCGTGGAAATCCTGCAAATTGTTTTTAGTACTTCATTATATGTCAGTGGACTGTTTCTTCCTGTCTTCCCCTTAGCCTTTACCCTACCCCTGCTGCTGGTAAGTCACTTCAGTCGTGTCCGACTCTGTGTGACCCCATAGACGGCAGCCCACCAGGCTCCCCCGTCCCTGGGATTCTCCAGGCAAGAACACTGGAGTGGGTTGCCGTTTCCTATTCCAATGCATGAAAGTGAAAAGTGAAAGGGAAGTCACTCAGTTGTGTCCAGTCCCTCCGTATATTAGTATCTAGTCACAGATTCTCTGAAATTAACTGGAAATTTTAGGTTTCAGGGATGGAGTTCAGACAAATCATTGTGAAAGAAAAAAAGTGTATGTTCCAGTCTCTTCTTTGTTGGTCTACCAATGATATTTTAAAAGTGACCTTGAAACTAACCCATTTTAATCCTGGAATTTTAATAGATGAAAACGTGGAGTGGGTGAAGAGTCAAGATGCAAATTTCCAGACATGCCATCTTGGTATAGGAGAGTCAAAATACACATGATATATAGAAATAAGTTAGTAATGTCATTTACGGGGACTCAGAATTGGAAGGAAGAGAGAGAAGCAGAATTAAATAAATCCTGCAAACCTATTTCCTTTTTTGTTATCCAGATTTTTTTTTCTTCCTGGTAATTGATCACCTCTGTTTCTTTTGTAGGCATTGTTCAAGGATGGAAGAGGATACAGATTTCAGAATCAGATTTAGTTCTTTGTGTTTCATAACTGATCATGTTGGTTTTCGTGGCACCATAAAAAGCTCACCAAATGACTTCATTGTTATTGAGATTGATGAACAGGGAGAGCTGGTTAATAAAGCCAGTGACAAACCTGTTTACAAGGTTAGTAAAGTACTACCTGAACCAAATAATTTGGCTAAAAAAGCAAAACTAGATCTTCAGATTTTATCTTTTGAAGAGACAAGCAATCAAGAAGTCAGTACTTTGGCTGGGAGCTCCAGTGATGACCACAATTTTGTGCCTTGTTCAGAAAAGGAAGAGACTATCAAAGACAGAACTTACAAAGGTGAAGAAGAAAATGTTGACGTATTAGGCTCCTTGTTAGATGAAAAAACTAATGAATTACTGAATCAGTTTGCCTGCGATATAAAAGAGAAGTGGGACTCTAAAACTGAGCTAATTGGACCATCTCCTGAATTCTCATTAGGCAGAATCCTTGACAAGAACCAGAGGGCTACCTTGCATAGTGCAATTAGGCAGAAATTTCCTTTTTTAATAACTGTAGGAAAAAACAGTGAAATTGTTGTAAAACCAAATCTTGAGTATAAAGAACTTTGTCACTTGGTATCCGAAGAGGAAGCATTTGACTTTTTTAAATATTTGGATGCAAAGAAAGAAAATTCCAAATTTACCTTTAAACCTGATACGAACAAAGAACACAGAAAAGCTGTCCACCATTTTGTCAACAAGAAGTTTGGAAATCTTGTGGAAACCAAATCTTTTCCTGAACTGAATGACAGTGCTGATAACCCAAATGTAGTGATAACTGTAAGGTTTCGGGTAAAAGCACGCAAGCACTGGAAGAGGTCTCTTCTTGAATGCCAGGGAAGAAAAGAAATATACACAGGTAACAAGACATCATTACCATTTTCTTAGGTAAACTTAGATAAAATTGTGTGAAATCTGTGTAATTTCAAATGAATTAAATAGACATGTCCAGAGGGATACTGAAAACAGTATATGGGTCCTTTTTTAAATGGAAGATAAGCCTTTCAAAATATACTAGTTGTAAAATATTAACCTTATTGATAAAAGTGTGATTAACACATGTTTATAGTTAATGTAGTCACAAATGTATAAAGTTAAAGAATTAGTAAATCTCAGGGGGGCGAATCTTGATTTCATATTTTGAAAGTTATCTTAAATATTTGGAGAGAAGTAAAATATGTTTGCTGTACTTGGGGAAGTGAAGAGAATACATTGTAATCTGAAACAGCCAGACTTCATAGTCTATGAAAAGAATCCTGCAGATTTACAGGGAGTTCCTTCGTTTGACGGACTTCCCTGGTGGCTCAAACGGTAAAGCGTCTGTCTACAATGCGGGAGACCTGGGTTCGGTCCCTGGGTTGGAAAGATCCCCTGGAGAAGGAAATGGCAATCCACTCCAGGACTATTGCCTGGAAAATCCCATGGACAGAGGAGCCTGGCAGGCTACAGCCCATGGGGTCGCAAAGAGTTGGACACGACTGAGCGACTTCACTTCACTTCCTTCGTTTGACACTGTCCATCTTTTAAAGAAGGGTTTCTCGAAATTTTACATTCATATAATCATCAAAAGGGCTTGTTGAGAGAGATTTCTGAGCCCTGTTATCAGTTTCTGATTTTTACTCCTATGTAATACACGTTCTTGGTCTGTTTTTCACAGTTTGCAGTTCCTATCCAGGCTGTTCCTATACTTGTAAGATATTTTAGTGATGTCTGTCTAGTTCCATAGATTTGGTATATTTAAAATACTGTTATTTTTTTTTCACATTATTACAAATTGATACTCAAAGTTTTGGCTCCAGGACTAGGATAGTTCTTGTAAATTATTATGGATCTCAAACAGGTTTTGCTTATGTTTAACTTATTGGCAATTTAAAATGAATTTTTAAAAATATGAATTTATGTTTATCGATGAAGGCGGTCAAAAGGTACACACTCCCAGTTATAAAATAAACAAGTCCTGGAATATTGTGTACAGACAGCATGGTTGTTGTTGTTTTGTCACTAAGTCGTTTCCAACTCTTTGTGATCCCTCTGGCTGTGGCCTGCTAAGTTGTGTCCGACTCTTTGGGAACCCATGGGCCGTGGCCTGCCAAACTCCTCTGTCCATGGGGTTTCTGAGGCAGGAATACTGGAGTGGGTTGCCATTTCCTTCCTCAGGGGTTCTTCCTGACCCAGGGATCAAACCTATGGATTCTTTACCACTGAGCCATCAGGAAGCCTGTATAGCGTGGTGACTATAGTCAATGATATTGTATTGTATATTTGAAAGTTGCTAAGAAAATAGATCTTAAAAGTTGTCATCACAAGAAAAAAATTGTAATTATGTGTGGTGATAAATGTTGACTTGTTGTGTTGGTCATTTTACAATATGTTCAAATATCAAATTATTATTGCAAATATTTAAAACTTCATAAATAATATATACCCTGCATATTTTTGAAACTTGCTGTTTCCATGTTTTTAGAGATTCTTTATAGAGAGATATAAAGAACATACAGATCTTTCTTTTCTTTTAAACATGATTTCTAAAGAATAGATATTACAAGCTTTTGTTTAGCTATTTCATTTATTCAGAGATAGATAGATTTCACATCCTTCTCCTTCCTGAGTCAGGCTTATATTAAATGTTCATTTTTCTTAGAGTGCTCTTCAGAGAGACGCTTGTACCTCCTGATGATGGTTACAGGAGTTGTACAAAACAGAAATTATTCTGCAGAATACTTTGAATTTCCTTTCTATGATCTGAGGGAAGAGGGCAGTACTTTGAAGTGTCATATGTTTATGGTGAGCTGAGGACTGAGATATTTTCTTACTGTCAATGTTGGTAGGTTATATAGGCCAACAAGTTGGCAGGGGTAGGGGGGAGTGCTTGGTGGTAATTGTTACTGGGCTTGTTCCTCCTTTCACTTTTGCAATCTCATTCTCACCTTCTCATCTAATAGACATTTGAAGGATCTACCGTGAGGCAACAGGCTCTGTTTTATTTAACTGATTTCCTTGCCTGGAAATCCCAGTCTACGGGGCACACAAACTTAAAGAGATAAATTATGGCATGGTGTTCAGTGTCATGATGTAGATAATGACAGGTTGTGAAGACATGTAGGTTTAAGTAATCAACTCCTTGTAATGTTCATTTTTTCATCTATTCAACAAATATTTGAATGCTTACTGTGTGTTAGTCTGAAGGTATAATGGTCAATGAGACAAACATGATCCCTACTTTGGGAGCATTCAGCGTTGAGAACCTGGAAGGAATTTGAGGGAAAACTGCTGTGGCCCTTGGATCTTGAAACATGAAAAGAAGTGTGGCAGATAATAAATTGAAGTAGCATGTGTTTTAGACAAAGGACCTCAATGCACACAAGTCCACAGCAGTGAAAGGCTTTAGTTCATCCAAGGATTGTGACAAGTTCTCTGGGTTACAATTATAGGCTATTTAAGATAGCTCAAGTGCAAACTGAAGGGGTGGATTAAGGCCAATAAGAATGCCTAATCAGGGAATGTGGATTTTTTTTTCCTGTAAGCCTTTAGTGAACCAACTAGCATTTTAAAAATGAGAGCTGAAATCTGTGAGGTTTGTATCTTAGTGATTGTACTTTGATTAAAAAATGCTCATCTAAATTAATGATTTGATTCACTGTAATGATCTGTCAGTTTGCTAAGAATGTAAATGATGTCTTTAGCTGTCTTTTTTTGTAACTGAGGATTTTTTGTTTGTTTCAGCTTTTACCCTACGAAAAGAAAATCTAGAAATGTTTGAAGCAGTTGGTTTTTTAGCTGTCAAACTTGGTGTGATTGCTTCGGATTTTAGTTATGCAGGACTTAAAGACAAGAAAGCCATCACTTATCAAGCGATGGTGGTTAGAAAAGTGACACCAGAGAGGTAATCAGATGTTTAAAGGATAGAATTTATTGTCTTATTGCATCAAATAAACAAATACTAGATTAAAAACTGAGAATAATACTGGGAGCATATTAACCTCACTATCAATAGTAATTGATTATAGGCTTATTGAACAGCATATTCTGCATTTAGTATAATTATCTTCTAAATAGACTTTTATTATTGTAAAAGTAATACATGTTTATTGTAGACGTTTAGAGAAATATAAAAAAAATATTAAATGTCACTAAAATGTCACTTACACAGAAATAACCACAAAAGTTTTTTGGTCTGTTTCAGACATTTTTCAGAGACTATGATATATGCAAATGCTACAGAGGCCTTTTTTTATATGTGAAAATTGTACTGTATATGTAATTTGTATTTTACTTGCTGATTCATGTCAATGTATGGCAAAACCAATACAGTATTGTAAAGCAAAATAAAGTAAAAATTAAAATTAAAAAAAAAGTAAAATAGTATTTTTAATGAAAATTTATGTCATGAAATATTTCAAAGTCATGTTTATTATATGGTCTAATTTGTTTAACTTTCCCCTNATGTATGGCAAAACCAATACAGTATTGTAAAGCAAAATAAAGTAAAAATTAAAATTAAAAAAAAAGTAAAATAGTATTTTTAATGAAAATTTATGTCATGAAATATTTCAAAGTCATGTTTATTATATGGTCTAATTTGTTTAACTTTCCCCTATTTTGGGATATAAAAATTTGTTCCAATTTTTCACTGTAAATACTACTGTGATTAACTTTATTACACTTAAATCTGTGCCTTGTGAATGCTTTCCTTAAGGTAGAGTTAAAAAAAGTTGAATCATTGGACTAAAGTTCTGCCTAACTTGACATATTAAAAATATATTAATCTTTAGTCATCAGATATTTAAGTATTATTTTCTGTTAAAATTTTTTAAGTTCTTATATGAGAGACAGAAAAATGTTTATGATTTTGTCTTTGTGGTCAAAAAGTGCACTATACCAAGAAGGAATGACGTTGTGTTGAAAGGTATTTAGATGTTAAAAACTGTTTTTTAACTACCAAAGACAAAATATTTTATTAGTTTCTAGGAGGAAAGAGTAGTTTGATTTGGCTTATGGGTATGGAATTTTAGTTACCCTTTAACCAATAGTAAGATTTTAGCAGATGCGGAAAATCTGAAGATATTTTGGAGGGCCTGTAAGCAAAACAGTCCGCCTGATAAAGCAGATGGTTTCTTTAAGGTCTACAGAAAATATAGGTGTAAAGAAAAATTTACATCAGTTCTTACAGGATCTTAGAAGTTAGGATAAGACAGTTGGGCTCTAATATTGGTGAAGAACTGAAAATTTGAGTAAAGAAGTGTTCAGAGCAGAATTTTAGGAAAGTCCTCTGGCGCTAGTGGTTTTTTTGGCAACACTGGAGAAAAACGAGAAGGAAAGGAGAAAAGTCTAAGGATAGAAGAGCAAAGAACAGTTAAGAGGTTCTATCACTTGAACTGAGGAGAAGTCAGAAGGCTACATAGAGTGATAGCATTAGGAATATGTGTTCCAGTTCTTAGAATAACTCTGTTAATATAATCCTGTGATAAAGGGTTTTTAGTGCACATTTGTTGAAATAAATTAAAGATGTGTTTTTTAAATAATCCCCCCAGTTTTTCAGTATTCCAGTATAAGTGGTTGTCTGCCATCTGTCATTTAAACTTTATTTTAAAATAATTTTTTGACATTTTTAATATTTTAAACATATTAATAATTTTTAACATTAGTTTAAACACAAACTATTTTTTAAATGTAAGAGTTAACTGAATCCAAATGATAAATGATTTACCACTTATAGGTTGAAAAATATTGAAAAAGAAGTTGAAAAGAAAAGAATGAATGTGTTTAACATTCGGCCTGTAGAGGATTCCCTTAGACTTGGTCAGCTCAAAGGAAATCACTTTGATATTGTCATCAGAAATTTAAAAAATCAAATAAATGATTCTGCAAACCTGAGAGAGAGAATTTTGGAAGCAATAGAAAATATTAAGGTAAGAAAACTGCACTGTAGAGTATTTTAGGAAAATCTTTATTTACATTGAGATATGAAGGGAAATATTTTCTTTTGTACATTTTCTTTTTATGTGCATGTGTAATTATTTTTAAAAAATGATAATTGGGTCCATTTTACTTATTTTTTATTTTTCTTCTTAGTATATATCTTTGTATTGAAAAAAAAACACGTTAGTGTAATTTAAAAAATTGTATAGACTCCCCAGTTGAAAGGGTAAAACCTATCTATTTAAAAGGACAGATTTTTTTTTTTTTCTTTAGCATCTGCAATTTAAAGTAGTATTACAGGCAAAGAGATTAATTTGGGGGGAGACTTTGTTCAGCATTTCTTTTCAGAAATCTTTGGTAAATAGTTTTTATATTACTTTTCAGAATGTTTTTCTTTTCAGTCTAATTTTGAATTTTGTTTCAGTGTATGCAAATGGTAAATCATATACATTTTATTATTCTTACAGTAAAAAAATTATTTACTGTAAGTTTTAAGATGATATTTGCTGGGCATCTAAATGTACACGTATAGCCATAGCCTTCATTCTGATCATATAGACTGTGGGTCAGCAAACTTTTCTCTGTGAAGGGCCAGAAAAGAAATGTTCGTGTTTTGTAGACATATGGTCTCTGTTGCAGCTACTCTAGTGCTATTGTGTGGAAGCATCCATGAATCATACATAAATGAATGAACATGGCCGTATTCCAATAAAACTTTATATACAAAAGCGGTGGTTACAGGGCCAGATTTGACTTGTGGGCCAGTTAAATAGCTTGCCAACCCCTGATCTGGACCAGAAATTCTCAACCTAAGGTGTTTTAAAAAAATTTCAATAATCTGTTTTTCCTCTCAGACCGATTGAATAAGAACATTTGGGGATGTAGTTTAGGCATTAGCATATTACTCAGCCATTAAAAAGAATACATTTGAATCAGTTCTAATGAGGTGGATGAAACTGGAGCCTATTATACAGAGTGAAGTAAGCCAGAAGGAAAAACACCAATACAGTATTGCGACCCCGTGGACTGTAACTTACTAGGCTTCTCCATCCATGGGATTCTCCAGGCAAGAATACTGGAGTGGGTTGCCATTTCCTTCTCCAGGGGATCTTCCCGACCCAGGGATCGAACCCGGGTCTCCCGCATTGAAGGCAGACGCTTTACCCTCTGAGCCACCAGGGAAGCCCTATTAGCACATAGATATGGAATTTAGAAAGATGGTAATGATAACCCTGTATGCGAGACAGCAAAAGAGACACAGATGTATAGAATGGACTTATGGACTCTGTGGGAGAGGGTGGGATGATTTGGGAGAATGGCATTGTAACATGTGTGCTATCATGTAAGAAACGAATCGCCAGTCTATGTTCNGTGCTGGAGCTGTCTCTTATACACATCTAGATGTGTATAAGAGACAGCCCTGTATGCGAGACAGCAAAAGAGACACAGATGTATAGAATGGACTTATGGACTCTGTGGGAGAGGGTGGGATGATTTGGGAGAATGGCATTGTAACATGTGTGCTATCATGTAAGAAACGAATCGCCAGTCTATGTTCGATACAGGATACAGGAGGCTTGGGGCTGATACACGGGGATGATCCAGAGAGATGATACGGGTGGGAGGGGCGTTCAGGATTGGGAACTCATGTACACCCGTAGCAGATTCATGTCAATGTATGGCAAAACCAATACAGTATTGTAAAGCAAAATAAAGTAAAAATAAAAATTAGAAAACAAAAAAGAATTATTAGTGCATTGCTAAGTCGCTTCAGTCGTGTCCGACTCTGGGCGACCCCATAGACGGCAGCCCACCAGGCTCCCCCGTCCCTGGGATTTTCCAGGCAAGAAAGCTGGAGTGGGTTGCCATTTCCTTCTCCAATTAGTGCATTAGGCAAATAAATTCACTCTTATTTCAGTCATGTAAAGCTAGGGTTCCCTTGTGAAAAGTTAAGAGAACCTGTCTCATCAAATTACAGGGGAAAACACTTAAACCTGAGTGTTAGTGTTTTAATGAATCAAGGACCACATGTAAAATTATTGTGTTATAAATTATAGGTCGCTTCTTTCAAAGAGAGAGCTGTAGCCATGCATGTATGATATTTTGTATATTACTGTGCTTTGTCAGGTCATCTTAAGGCTAGGTTTCTTAATATTTCTTTCTCCAAAGGAATTGTTCTGTGTTGGTAGTTAATGATATTTGTAGTTTTTATTAAAGTTTTTGATAAGATAAAAAAAATAAAAAATAAAAAAATCTCCCTAAGTGATTCTACTCCACAACTAACATTGAGAAACACTGCTGCAAGTTTCTGACCACAAAGACCTTTTCATACAATTTTATGACTCTCCAACAGGAAAACGAACAGAAACCAGATTTTAATCACTATTATGCCTAACAGGAAAATATCTTCACTAAAGATATTTAAAATCCTCATATGGTTATTTTTTCCTTTTCTCTAGACCTACCTAAGATTCTCTATTTTTTTTTTTCTTTTCCCCCTGTTAAACTATTACAAAGAAATCGCTTAGAAAAGGGAGTGGGGCTTTCTGAACTCTGATGTTATTTATTGCCTTTCATTTAGTACCTATTTATATACATTTTAAAATCTCTGCAGGAATGATCTTAGATTTAGCCAACTTTCTTTTAGTTCTTATGATGAGGGGAAGCGAGCTGAGAAGTCCTGAAAATAAGAAATCTTTGGAGTTTTGTTTTAAAGGGTTATAATTCAGATTGCTATAAACATTTTATTGTAATCAACCCTGAATAACTTGGCAGGGGTACTTAAAACTCTTCTGGTGTTTTTAGGATATTGTCTAATGTTATTTTTCCAAATTTGAAATAGTTAAAAGTATTTAACTCTGAGACTTAATACAGGGGGTACTTAGTCTATCTGCAGTTGATCTTTGTGGCATGAGATCAGGATGCAGTTCCTTGTGTAGCATGCTGATTACAGATTCTTTTATTTGCATCTGTTTCTGAACAGTCCTGGAATTGGTGCTCAATAATCATCATTGAATGGATATATTAATATATTCCCCCCATAGAGTGAGTGTAGAGAGCTGTTTTGTTTTTCAGGAAACCATATGGGCCTGTTGTTTGCTTTGTGAGGCCATGTTTAACCACCAACCAGTATCCTCAATGGTTGCAGTAGTAAATATCAATTTTCTGTTCCTACTGAACTGATGCTGTGCCATTGTCTTGGCCCAGACTTTCAGAAACTGAGATAATCGAAAAAGCAACCATTATATACAAAAAAGCCAGGACTTGCTGGGTTTGAAAATAAATCTGCTTCGTATTTTAAGCATCTGCAGACAGCGAATCCTCGAAATCAGGAGGAGCTTCAGAGATCAGAGCAGATACAGTACTAGGTAACCAGTTCATCCCAGTTTTCCCAGAGCTTTCCTGGTTTTAGCACCAAGAATCCCACATGCCAGAAACCTCCTCAGTAATGGGAATGAAAAACTCACATATTTTTAAAGCTTTTTCACTTACTTTCTATTTATTCTTTTCCTTTGTATTCTTTAACCATGTAGTGTTTCTCAGCCCACTTGGTATCCATGTGTGTACTGCCAATTACAGGATTCTTTTATTACAATAAAGACAAAGAGAAAGACTTGGTTACATATTTTGACACAATAATTGTATTTATTTATCTTAGTTTGAGACTGTAACAAAGAACCATAGGCAAGGTAATTTTTAAACAAGAGAAAATTACTTATAGTTCTGGAGGATAGAAGCCTGAGATCAGGATACCTGCCTGGTCTTCTTATTGTATTCACATGTGGTGGAAAGAGAGTCGGCTAGCTCCAGCACCTTTTCTTATAAGAGTTCTTATCCTATTCATGAAGCCGCTATGCTCATGATCTAATTATCTCTTCAAGTCCTTATCTCCAGATACCATCACACTGGAGGTTAGGGTTTCAACATGTGATTTTTGGGAGGACACAGACATGAGTCTATAGTAATATATTTTTAATTAACTGATTTGTTGTGTGTTTATAGAATAAAGGGTTTGTGAATTACTATGGACCACAGAGATTTGGGATGGGAAGGAAAGTTCACACAGACCAAATTGGATTGGCTTTGCTGAAGAGTGAAACGGTATGGATTCTGAAAAGATATGAACTTACCTGTTTTGTCAGATGTACTTATTACATGAGCCAGCTCATTGGTCTCTTAACCCAGCATATAAATGCATGTATACCCCCATATATATGTACTGTACTTCATGTTTATTGAACAGCCACTATATTCATGATATCACTTTACAGCAAAACAGATGCTGAATAATATTTATTTGAGTGAATGAATAGTATAAAAGAAGAATGAGTTGGAGGCTAGATTGAATGCCCTGTTTTAAGATCCTTTCCTACTCAAAGATGCATACTTAGAAATAAGTTGTAGTACTGGAAACTGATAAAATATAGGAACTAGTAGATATGTTTTTTTTTTAAAGGAGCATCTTTTAATCTGTTTATGTTTTAAAAGAAAATATTAAAGTTGGGAATTTTTAAAACTTTTATTTACATTTATTTTTTTTTAAATTATTTTTAAGGCCAAGGACAAAGAGTTCTGAAACTTGAGAACACAAATGAAATTAGTGGCTTGCCACTTGCCTATGCTTGTTCTCTCCCCCTTTTTTGTTGTGTGTGTTGGAAAAGCCTGAGTTTTCTGTCATCACTTAATACAGTGTTCTTACTTCTATGATAGAGGCAAAAAATGACAGAAGAAGATCTATGGAAGTTGTGTCGACCACTTTTCCAGTCCATAAGATTTTAAATCTGTGTATTAGGTTGCTTTGCACTGGAAGTTAATTCTAAATTGTTTAGTTTATGAATGCTTAAAGATAGAATTGCCATGTCAAATATCATGTTAAATGCCTATTCTTTCAAGATGTACATTTTTTTTTAAATAAGTAATTTGTCATTTTCATCTAATACGTATTTGCTTGTTTGGTCTTTAAAGGTGAAGGCTGTAAAATTGTTTTTTACACCAGAAGATTTGGATGATCCTGTAAATAGAGCAAAGAAATATTTTCTTCAGACTGGTACTTTAAAAGTTTCTTTACCTCGTATATAGTNTTTTTTAAATAAGTAATTTGTCATTTTCATCTAATACGTATTTGCTTGTTTGGTCTTTAAAGGTGAAGGCTGTAAAATTGTTTTTTACACCAGAAGATTTGGATGATCCTGTAAATAGAGCAAAGAAATATTTTCTTCAGACTGGTACTTTAAAAGTTTCTTTACCTCGTATATAGTTAGGTAGATATACAAGTATTATATCATCAGGATAGCATTCATTTCTACATAAATGTGATAGGAAATAGACTGTAATATATTATATATTTAAGCATTTTTATTATGTGCCCTAGGTACTCCATTTTTATGGGACTTTGTATAACTCTTGCTTTGGGGTTGGGTGAGGGGAAAGATGCTTTATGAGTTTTTTCTTGCCTAAATCCTCAAAAAAGATAAGAGTTCCCAGTTCTAAACTGACATTGATACAGGTATAATTCACTGCAATCAGGAGACTGAAAAATAAACTAAATAAAAGTACATTTGTTATGTTTCTGATCTAGTCTCCATTTAGCCCTGATTGCTAATTTTGAAAACTTTAGCTAAGTATATGTAGAATACTTAATGAGAAGCACTAAAAAAAATTTGTTGAGTGTGGTTCTAGAGTCAGTCCACATGGGTTTAATACAACTTTAGTACTTCCCAGCATATAGTCTCGTGAAAGTGATTTAACCTCATTGTTTTAGTTTCTTCATCTGCAAATTAAAGCTAATAATGATACCTAAAAGACTGTTAATATTTAAATGAAATAATAGATTTAATGCTCTTAAAATAGTGCCTGGCTTATTCTGAATACTGAATAAATATGTGTATTTAAGTAGTAACAGCAACCATAAGATTTTAGATTCATTAAGTATATGATCAATGTATAAGTGCATATTACATTTCACTTGCATAGAAATAAAGGACATCAGTTTCTAATATCTCCATTATTTTTAATTATGTACATATTACATATATAATGATTAATAGGTGAAAAATATTTTTATGCCACACTCAAGTCTATAAACCATATGAGCATTTCACATTGTTATGAGTAATCTAAGTAATACTAAACAAAGTTCAAAATTACATCTATTGTAGGGTCCTGAGAAAATAATTTCCTTATGGCAGTGACTGTTAAACTTTAGTGTGTGCAAGAAACCTGGTGCATTTGTTAAAATGCTTACTCCAAGGCCCTACCTGAATAAGCAGCTTTGCCATGGAGTCCAGTAATCTAATTTTAAAAAGCATGCTGAATAGTAGAATGACTGAATAGTATACTTGAAGGATCCAGATGTCAACCCTTTCTTATTCAAAAAATTCTGCAAAATGTCCATAATAGCTCTTTAAAATCTCAGCTCAGGGACTTGTATAATGCTTTTAAAAAAAAGTGTTCTAAATAACTGCAAATTAGTTCATCTCCATCCTGAAATTGGAGTTACTAATGTGCTCTTTTTAAAGCAGGAAAAGTGAATGAACCATATGATTAATGATTTTTAACAAACAAAAAACCTCTTCAAATGTAGCTCTGGTTTATAGTTGGTGCTGAGCCTCATCTTCATATTTCAGGTTCCCAGGATAGCTCAGTACATTTAGAGAGCATGGTAAAGCTCTTAATAACTGGCCTTTGAATAAAAGGAACTGACTGATCTCTTTGTTTCAGAGGATGCTAAAGGCACACTTTCCCTGATGCCCGAATTCAAAGTTCGGGAGAGAGCACTGTTAGAGTCACTGCATCGCTTTGGCATGACAGAGGAGGGCTGCATCCAGGCATGGTTCTCCTTCCCCCATTCTATGCGCATATTCTACGTTCATGCATACAGCAGCAAAATCTGGAATGAGGCAGTGTCTTACAGACTTGCAACTTACGGCTCAAGAGTTGTAGAGGGTGACTTGGTCTGTTTGGATGAAGATGCTGACAATGAGCAATTACCAAGTAGTAAAGTAAGTATCATTTCATCAAGAGTAGTTATGCACCAGGAGCACTTATTTTCAGAAACTCTTATTTTAGAAAAAATTTAAAACTAAACATGCTTTTTTTTTTTTAAAAAACTTGTATTTGCTCATCTGCTTCTACTCTGCTGTCAGCTGACACTTAACATGCCATTAAATAGAAGAATAAAAATGGTCAGTGGTATGAAGTGAGAGTTACAAAGATAGTAAGCCTTCCTTAAAAGAACACGCTTGTTAGAAAATTACGCAAGCAATTCATGAATCAGGCTTCCCAAGTGTCTCATTGGTAAAACCATCCGCCTGCCAATGCAGGAGATGCATCCAGGTCGGGAAGATCCCCTGGAGGAAGAAATGGCAACCCCCTCCAGTATTCTTGCCTGGAGAATCCCATGGACAGAGGAGCCTGGTAGGCTACAGTCTGTAGGGTTGCAAAAAGTCAGGTAAGACTGAACAACTGAGCACACATCCAGTGCATGAAACTGGCTCCTTAAAAATCCAAAACAGTACAGATGGTGATGTCGTTCCTGCCACTACTCTATTGTGATTTCCTCTGCCACTATCAGAAAATCAATCTCTTTTGGCATATTTCTTTCTAGACCATTTTCTATGCTTTCCCATAAATATCCACAGAAAATGGATTTTTACTGTTAGTTAACAATGAGAAAAAAAAAACCAGAAATTTGAGACTCGAAACAAACTATGAAAAGGAAAAAGAATAAAATTTCTATAATAATGCTATATAGGATATATAATGTCATTTCTTTCATATAAGAAAGAATTTGTTTTTGTTTTTTTTCTCTCTTAACAATATCTTAGAGACATATTAATGAAATACAATTTGTCTTATAAAACTGATCCTTCCATTTCCTCCATGGTATTTTGGATATTTTGGATATTGTTATTTCCAACTAGTATTTTTATGGTATTTTAATCTCTGTGAATTTGACTTAAATAATGAAATTGAATTCCATAAATCACATAAATTTATTTCATAGCATTGTAATGCAAAAAGAGACTATTCATCATTATCTTAATCTCAAAACTATATTTTAAAAATTAATGAAGGGATTTGAGTAGTGCTTTTGTATATAACATCATAAAATCATTGAACTTTAGGGGATAAAAATATTTTAAAGACTTCTTTTCTAATTCCCATTTCATAGACATGAAAATTAAGACCCAGGCTGGAGAGGAGACAGGTTAAGTGACATAGCTGGCAGAATTCAGAAGACCTAGTTGTCTGATTCCTAGCCCAGCTTGGTCTCTACTAGAGAAATCATGGGGTGTAGCAAAGTGTCAGCATGCGGAGATAGGGCATGGTCCTATTTTTCAAAAGTGGAGAAAAAATAGATTCTGAACTTACCATTAAGGATGATTTATCTAAATTAACGGCAGAGTTTTAGATGTATAAGTTGGGATTTTGTTTGTTTGTTTCAAGTGATAGAAGTCCACCTCAAACTAACTTAAGGAAAGCAGACAAGAATCTCTTGGCCCTCATATCTGGAAGTCCATGATTGATTCAGGTACAGCTATTTTGAAGGGGCTTAAACAGTGTCCTAAATCATCCATCTCATTTTCTTCATCTTTCAGCTCTGCTTTCCTCTCTGTTAGATCCATTCTCAGTTTCTTCTCCAGAAAAGAAGTCTTTTATTTCCTAACAGTTTCAGTCAAAGCCATGGAATTGAGTCTGAAAATGGCTTGGTTTGTGTTCCATGTCCCCAGACCAGTTACTGTGGACTGTAGTATGTGATTGGCAAAGCCTGTGTTCCAAGGACTTCTTCCTGGAACCATCCCACCCAAACCACATTCAAGAACTGGGAGGGAAGCTCCCAGGAAATTGCAGATACACTATCAGAAAAGGAGTCAAGGCTGAGTGATGAGTGAGCCACAACAAAGAGGTCTGCTTTACTATTCTATTAAATGAATGACTTGTGAATATTTAGATAAACAAGTGAGGGACTTTGCTGGTGTTCCAGTGTCTAAGACTCTGTGCTCCCAAGGCAGGAGGCCTGGGTTCCATCCCTGGTCAGGGAATTAGATTCCACTTACCACAACTAAGAGTTATCATGCTTCAACTAACGTTCACATGCCACAATAAAGATCCTGCTAGCTGCAGCAAGATCGAAGATCTTGGCGTGCCACAAGTCAGACCCGGCATAGTCAAACAATAAAATATAAGAAACATTAAGGGAGGAAAAAAAAAGTGATTACTAGGAGCTTCATTAAGAATGGTCATTTAGCTGAGACACAGATTCTGAAACAGTGTAAAAAGAAATCTAGCAGCAGGTTTTATTTTACCTCATATAAATGGAAGAAAGGCTATGCCAGTTGATTCCACTTTGATAAATAATGAAAAACATTGTTTTTAAAATACCTTTCAGAAAACATGTCCTTTTAAATATTTCTTGGCCACACATTATTTAGTAAGTCAGCCATTTCTAATTCAAATTTTCAGAAGTTCATTTTGACAAGATATAGCAATAATCTCTGAAATGCATGTGTCTCATAAGACTTTGTTCCAGGTAACATTTGCAAGGATATTTTTGTGATCAAGATTTTGTCTGCTTTTCTTTCAGGAGATATAGGATAAAAGAAAACATTTTCTCTTTCACAGTTTGCAGAGTTTCCTTTTATTAGCAGTGAAAAGTATCTATATTTTTTAAATTGATTATTTCTACTTTATTAGTTAGCACTGAGAAAATAAAAGGCAAGAATTGGAGGCTCAGGACATAAAATATGGAAAAGGAAAAAACAAACTGTATAATATTTCATGTTGCACATCGACATTAAAAATTGTAGGAAACTCTGGGAAACTAATCTGAGTCCCTTTTCAATAGAATTACTAGGCCTGCTGCTGCTGCTGCTAAGTCGCTTCAGTCGTGTCCGACTCTGTGCGACTCCATAGATGGCAGCCCACCAGGCTCCGCCATCCCTGGGATTCTCCAGGCAAGAGCACTGGAGTGGGTTGCCATTTCCTTCTCCAATGCATGAAAGTGAAAAGTGAAAGTGAAGTCGCTCAGTTGTGTTCAACTCTTAGCAACCCTGTGGACTGCAGCCTACCAAGCTCCTCCGTCCATGGGATTTTCCAGGCAAGAGTACTAGGCTTACAGATGTAGCTTAATTTCAGGTGACTTGGCAGATTTTCATAATTTTTTTGTGAGTAAGATGGAGAAATGTGAATTAGACAATGAGAAAATCATGTGAATTCATGAATGGTTAGTTCATCAGTTGATATCAGCTTGGAGGGACTTCTCTAAAGAGAGCTACAGTGTTCTGTACTTGAAAATGTTTGTTCAGTATTTTCACAGATTGCTTAAATTGTAGTATTTTAGGAATGCTTATGAATTTGTGAAAGGCAAAGAGCTGGAATTGATGATGCAAGAGAGATCATAGCCCCATGTATTTTGGTCAGATCACATCTAGAGTATTATGTCCATTTCTGAATGCAGCAGTTAAAATGGGTTATTCACATGTAAACAAACAAATAAACCCAAAATGAAAAACCAAAAAGGAGGGATATTATTGATCTGAGTAGGGAGAATTGGAAAAGCAAGCAAGTTTAGAGGCGGATCTAGGCATTATATGATGAATGCTTTAGAAAAATGAGACTGTGTTAATCCTCATGGAGTGATGGTAGCTACCTTTATACTTTTGAGCTTTCATGTCTCAGAGAAATCAGAATTATTTATTCTGTGTCCTAGAGCAACATTTCTCAAACTGATCACTCACTTTTTTCCCCCACGTACGTGTGACAATTATTACTAGTCTATGAAACACATTTTGAGAAGCACTATTTCTCATAGAGTACTATGATACCTGTTGGGGACAGAGGTTGGAAAGGGATTTCATGGAAACAGATTCTTGATTCAGTGTAATAAAAAAATACTTTGCTATTTAGAAAAAGATGATTGGTAACTTAGGTGAAGGTGTTGCTTCAGAGTGATAAGCTGCCCCATTCTCTGTTTCCCCTGCAGTTATCGGGTTAAAGCAAGAAGAATCATTCTAATTTTTAAGTAGTCTGCTCCTATAGAAACAAGCTGTGAAAAGATCTTATTTGTGTATGAGTATATTCAGCTAAGAAGTTGTATTATACATAACAGAGTTAGGAAAAGTTGAGGGAATTTGGAACATTTGAGAATCATCTGTATTTTCATCATGTTTTTTAAAAATAGGTTCATCTAGTAACTGAAGAAGAGGAATCAACTAACACATATGCAATATATCAGGTAAATGTGCTTAAAAATTAGTATCGTTTAGATTTAAATGTGGACATTGTGCTGAAAAGACAGTGTACTAACCCTTTCTCCTCCCCGCCTCCTTTTTTTCTACCACTTTTTATTCAGATATACTTTATATACAATAAAATTCACTTCTTAGTTTATAGTTCTGTGAGTTTTGATATATGTAGACAGTCATATGACTACCACAAGAATCAAGATAAAGAACAGTTTCCCGTCTCCCTCAAACTTCCTGTGCCCCTTTGCAGTCACCTCTCACCCCTACCCCCGCCCCAACTCACCTACTTCCTGCCCTACAGTTTTGCCTTTGAAAGAATGCCATAGAAATGGATTCATATAGTATACGTGATTTTTTTGTGTCTGGCTTCTTCCAGTGAGCATAGTGAATCTGAAATTTTCATGTTGTGTGTATTTGAGTTTTTTTACCTGGTGCCTTTTGCTGCCTACATTTTGGTTCCAGTTAAAGGAAAAATATCTAGAAATCATCAGCAAAGGAGGAAACCTCCACAAAATGTAGTTTACTCATGAGCAGCTGAGAAAATAGAAATTAATTTGGCAGCTTCTTCTGTGCGTTCATGTTTTTATTAATAAGTAAGCAAGGAAAATGGAAAATTGTAAAATTTTCTGTGATTGAGCAGTAGGAATTATTCTTTTTGTTCCAGAAAGAATATGGTTTTAGCATTGTATGACTGCATAAAGATTAAGTCTGTTGGGTAATTAGATGTACCTCAACTTCTTGTTCCATTTCTTCTACCTTAACAGCAATTTGTCAAATAATATCTGACTTGAGTTGGTTACCTTGTTAACTAAGAGTCCTTCTTGATTTCAGTTAGTTCTTCTTTTTGCCTGGCAGCATTAAAAAGAATCAAAATAGTGTAGTATTCAGTGGCATGTTTTAGAGTGATTGCAGTGTTTGTATTCTGAGTGTATTTTTACGTATTCAAGTCCCAGTCATGAAAGTAAATTTAAAATATGATTGCATATGGACTTCCCTGGCAGCCCAGTGGTTAAGACTCCATACTTCCACTGCAAGGGGTGTTCAATCCTTTGTTAAGGAAGTAAGATCCCATGTGCTGTACAGGGTGGCCAAAAAAAAAAAAAGAGAAATGATCACATATTTTTCTGAAGGCTGTTTCATGTACCTTTTTTCCCCTTTCCCTTGTATAGGTGGTTCTTCCAGTGCTTGGATACAATATTCAGTACCCTAAAAACAAAGTAGGACAGTGGTACCAGGAAGTACTCAGCAGAGATGGACTGCAGACATGTAAATTTAAAATAGCTACCCTGAAACTGAATGTTCCAGGATGCTATAGAAAGATTCTGAAACATCCCTGTAATCTTTCATACCAACTGATGGAAGACCATGGTATTGATGTCAAGAAGGAAGGTTCCCACATCGATGAAGCAACTTTATCCCTTTTGATCTCTTTTGATCTTGATGCTTCATGTTATGCTACAGTTTGTCTGAGGGAAATAATGAAGCATGACTTTTAAAACTGATACCCTTGATATAATCAGTATGCCACTTTTTAAAGGAAAGTGAAAAGGGAGCTAAAATTTGAGGGTCTACCATGTGCTAGTGGCTTTATAATTGTTATCTCCTTTAATTACACACCATCCCTATGAAGTAGGAATTTGATACTCACATTGAAGAGGACATACAGTTAGTAAGTGGCAAAATCTGAACTTAAGACTCCGAAGCTTTTGTTTTTTTCTATTACCTAATATCTCGATGACCCTTATTGTGTGCTATGAAAGTTAAAATCTTTCTGGACTATTAGGAGCATACTACAAGATAACATTAAAGAAAAACTTTTGGAGTAGTGTTTATATCCTCAGGCTCCTTGCTTAAAATGTAGATTAAACTAGGTTGTAATGAAAACATATGGTTGGAGAAAAAGATGAAGCATTTTGTTAATTAGTGCCATTCTTTTCTATTTTTGAAATTATTGATCAGAACAGTACTTCAGGAAAATATTATCCCTCTATTTATTAACATGATATGCAAGGTGCTCCAACCAGTCCATCCTAAAGGAGATCAGTCCTGGGTGTTCATTGGAAGGACTGATGTTGAAGCTGAAACTCCAATACTTTGGACACCTAATGCAAAGAGCTGACTCATTGGAAAAGACCCTGATGCTGGGAAAGACTGAGGGTGGGAGGAGAAGGGGACAGCAGAGGATAAGATGGTTGAATGGCATCACCGACTCAATAGATATGAGTTTAGGTGGACTCGGAGTTGGTGATGGACAGGGAGGCCTGGCCTGCTGTGGTTCATGGGGTCGCAAAGAGTCGGGCACGACTGAGTGACTGAAATGAACTGATCCCAGGGTAGTATTAGTATGATAGCCCCTTTATGAAATAAATGATCATGATGAACATTGAAATAAATTTTTATACAATTTCTTTATTCTGACATATACTGACCCTCCACTTTTTTGTAATTTTTGTTCTGTCATCTAGAACATAAATTTTTAGAGTCAGATCTGCGCTCAGACTCCATCTCTGACACTCACTAGTGACTATTACTGATTCTTTTTGAAGCTCATTTAAGGAATCAAGGTGGCACCAACCTCATAAACAACAACTAATAGAATTAGCTCCACCTTTTAATGTTTCTAGAGAAAGAAAACATTTTACCCATTCCAAAATTTAAATATGTCTTAAATGTATTTATATTGACATATACTGACCCTCCACTTTTTTGTAATTTTTGTTCTATCATCTAGAACATAAATTTTTAGAGTCAGATCTGCGCTCAGACTCCAGCTCTGACACTCACTAGTGACTATTACTGATTCTTTTTGAGGCTCATTTAAGGAATCAAGGTGGCACCAACCTCATAAACAACAACTAATAGAATTAGCTCCACCTTTTTAATGTTTCTAGAGAAAGAAAACATTTTACCCATTCCAAAATTTAAATATGTCTTAAATGTATTTATTTATTTATTTTAATTGGAGAATAATTACTTTACAATATTGTGATAGTTTTTGGCATACATTGACATGAATCAGCCATGGGTGTACATGTATCGCCTGATCCTGAACCGCCTCCCCGCTCCCTCCTCACCCCATCCCTCTGAGTTGTCCCACAGCACTGGCTTTGGGTGCCCTGCTCCATGCAATGAACTTGCACTGGTCATTTGTTTTACATATGGTAATATACATGTTTCAGTGCTGTTCTCTCAGATCATCCCACCCTCGCCTTCTCCCACAGAGTCCAAAAGTCTGTTCTTTACATCTGTGTCTCTTTCCCTGTCTCGCATGTAGGGTCATCATTACCATCTTTCTAAATTCCATATATATACGTTAATATACTGTATTTGTGTTTCTCTTTCTGACTTACCTCACTCTGTATAATAGGCCCTAGTTTCATCCACCTCATTAGAACCGACTCAAATGCATTCTTTTTTTTATAGCTGAGTAATACTCCATGTGTGTGTGTACCACAACTTCCTTATCCATTCATCTGCTGATGGACATCTAGGTTGATTCCATGTCCTAGCTATTGTAAATAGTGCTGCAGTGAACACTGGGGTACTTGTGTCTTTTTCAATTCTAAATATTTGTTAGGTTAACTATTCCATGTCACAAATCTCTTTAACCACTTTATATCAGTTGAATTTGGGAGCAAATGGAATATACTGATTGGAAAAAATCTGAGCATTCTTTTATTGCTGGTAGCATTACATAATGATTTAAAATACTGTGGAGAGTATCATGTTAGTAATGTGGTTCAGTTCAGTTCAGTCGCTCAGTCGTGTCCGACTCTTTGTGACCCCATGAATCGCAGCACACCAGGCCTCCCTGTTCATTACCATCTCTCGGAGTTCACTCAGACTCAACGTCCATCGAGTCCGTGATGCCATCCAGCCATCTCATCCTTGGTCGTCCCCTTCTCCTCCTGCCCACAATCCCTCCCAGCATCAGAGTCTTTTCCAATAAGTCAACTCTTCGCATGAGGTGGCCAGAGTACTGGAGTTTCAGCTTTAGCATCATTCCTTCCAAAGAATACCCAGGGTTGATCTCCTTTAGAATGGACTGGTTGGATCTCCTTGCAGTCCAAGGGACTCTCAGTCTTCTCCAACACCACAGTTCAAAAGCATCAGTTCTTCGGCGCTCAGCCTTCTTCACAGTCCAGTAATGTGGTACTTTTATATATTTAAGTCAGTCAAACCATTTTGCATATATTGACATAAGGAAATAAAATTCAGAAGAAGAAAAAAACTATGTGTAATGTGCGATTTGCTTAGTGTAACATTTTTATATGTAGAAAGAATCAGTTTGAAAGGCCAGCATTAGCTAACCTAAAGTGAAATGAGATGGAACAAATTGATGGCAAAACATGTAGGTATTAACAATGAAAGTTTTATGTATGTGAGAAAATATTGCCCCTCAAAAGTATATGTAAAACACAAATGGAGTGTATACACTAAATGCAGCTTTTACACGGGAGGGGCACTTCAGAATAGTGATTAAAAGCATGGATACTGGAGACAAACTCTTCTAGTTTGAAGCTTGGCTCTGCCATTTTCAGCAGTGTGGCCTTATTTTGTGTGTTTCAACTTCTATAAAAACAGGGATGGTAAGAAACATACCTCTTAGGATTATTGTGATGATTTTCTGACTTAATATATATAAAGCAGCTTAGAAAAGTACCTAGCATTTAGTTACTGTTAAATAAATATCCACAAATCCAAGTTTGGAAGGGAACAGAAAGAAATGAAAAGGCCGTTCCGTTAAGGTCATAGAATGTTTGGAATTTTTTTAATACTAGAAGATTCCTGTTTTGTCTTTATATATTTTAATAATAAATTCAGGACACAAAAATTGCAGATTGTTGTACTGTGGATTTTCAAAATTACCTTTATTACCTAATGGTCATTGAAAATGAAATGATGCTGTATTAAGTAGTAAAAAAAAATTAGAAATAATGTTTTAACTTTTATATGATAAATTATATCTTGTAAATATAATCTGAAAGTGAATTACTCAATAATTAAATCCCAGCTTTCTTTTAAATATTGGGTAGCAGCAGCAGCAATTAGAAAATATGAAAGCATCAAGTGTGCCATCATTGACAATATTTTCTTTGCCTCTAGGTGGCACTATAATTTTAGCTATCTTTATTCAGCACTTGGCCCTGTGTATAGAAAGGATCACTAAACTTATTTCCGGTTACCATAAAATGTATTCAGATACTGTTCATGTGGAAAATTATTTAATATACTAATACTATTTGCCATGTTAATTTCTATTTTTTTTCCCCAGTAAGGGGAAAAAAGTCCCAGTAAGGACTTGAATAGACCTTGGACCAAACAAGTAGTCACCTAGGATTTTGCAGTTTTTCTGGAGCATTTTAGGCTCTCCGAAGAATCTTTGGATTAGCTTTAATTTTCAATGTAATATTTGAAACTGAGCCATAGTGACTCAGGCTTACTAAAGTAAAACAAATTTAGGTCTTTTATTAAGATAAAAGCACTTGGGTTTTTTGTAAGTTCCAATAAAGAAAGCCATATGCAGCTTTGACCCAGGTAACGTCTGCTGAGTGTTGTGACCGGCACTTCCGCACCTCTGTTGTGATCCATGTTTCCACCCTGTGGGTGGGTAGTGTTTGCCCTGTTTTTGCAAATGAGAAAATATTTGAGTGGTTTACTGACTTGTTCAAGTTCAAGCAAGATGGTATTTAATTGAACTTTATTATGCTTCTAGATCAGTACTGCTTTCATCCACTTAATATTTGCCTTCTGAAAAGTTTTTGGTTAATAATAATTTATATTTCTCCCCACTTAATATTTCTTGATGTTGATTAATAGGCCTATTGGGGCATGTCTTGAGAGAAAGAAAATTACTTTTGAGATTCTGAGAACAAAATAAAAGTTTGGAATTTCCAAATCATTTTGGGGTGTTTTCTAGAATATTTTGGACTTGTATCTCAATGATAGGCAGCACCATTATAGGCTATTGAAGATTTCTTTAGATGATACCCGGTACAATATTAAGTTTCATTGAAAAAGTACAGTGAGAAAATTGTTTTGTTTTCCCAGTACTCTTCCAACCTTTTCATCAACCATTCTATTTAAGACAAGGAGAAAGGTGACTATTTCATATTTACATATCACTTGCTGGGTTTACCTTTTTAACAGAGCTAGTGGAGGCCCTAGGCTCAGGAGTACCACCAGGCAATAATATCTAACGAGAATTTCATAATACTGCTGTGTTTTATTGACTTTATTTTTCTAGGTACATTTTTTTTATGGCCAATAATATTGGTTTTCCACTTTTTTGACATTTCTTTGAGAAATAAGTTTAATTTTGAAAAGAGGAAATCAATGTAAAGGTAATAAGCAACTACTAGTATAGATATAGCGTAACTAAAACAGCAATACATGAACGATTGAAGTTTGGGAAATAATGAGAGTACCTGAACTCAGAGAGGGCCTGTCACTGTGTTAGTATGTACGTAGTGGATCAGAGGTTAAAGCCTCTGCCTGCAATGCGGGAGACCCAGGTTTGATCCCTGGGTGGGGAAGATCCCCTGGAGAAGGAAATGGTAACCCACTCCAGTATTCTTGCTTGGAGAATCCCATGGACAGAGAAGCCTGGTAGGCTACAGTCCACGGGGTTGCAAAGAGTCGGACATGACTGAGCAACTTCACTTTCACTTTAGTAACCCACTGAATTTCTCTGTTGTGATGTCAGGTGTGAAGTTATGTTAGTAAGCATTTTCCAGTCCAGGACAGTATAGCATCAAACAAAATAATGAAAAATACACAAATTCAATATATTATAAGCACAAGTACTAATGATCACATGTCATATCTTAAAATTGTACTGATAGGGATTTTCTTTTAGAAATTCTTATGAAAGTGCTAGTGTATAGCACCTAGCAAATTCTTAATAAATTTAACTAGTGTTATTTTAGTTAATATTACATTACTGGGCTCTCTATTGAAAGTTTTATAATTGAATGGCTAATGAATTTCCCTTGAGATCTGATCTGACTCTGTCTTAGCATAAAATGATTATAATTCAACACACTTTTAGATTTGTTTTTTTATAAGTAGAATTACATATTTCTAAATCTGGGAATTCAGCAGTTCATTCAAATTTAGATCTTTAAGAACTATCTGGGTCAGTGTTCTTCAATATTTTCCACCTGAGAACTACCCTTAAGAGACAAGAAATGAAGCTGCATATAACAATGGAAAACTTTCTTGCATTAATGTTGGGATAGGAGAAGAGGTTGGAGGGAGATATGGAGAGGAAGGAAAATAGGACTTGTCATTTTTTAAATTTACTTCTGAAACTGAAGAATACTTAAAGAATACTGAAATTTTAGCAAGCGTAAGGTGAGGAAATTGAGGGATCATGATTGCATTTTTTCAGAATGGTCTGGTTGCTCATGCCAACATATCACTAGAGAGACAAAAATTTATGCATTGTACATTTTCACAATATGAATGGTGGTTAATGTAAATCGTTTATTAATTAATTAATTTATTTATTTGACCATGCCACGCGGCTTGTGGGATCTTAGTTCCTGGGTCAGGGATCAAGCCCAGGCCCTCGGCAGTGAGATCGTGAAGTCCTAACTACTGAACTGCTATATAAAATGTAGTACCTGTGCTATAGATTTTGCTTTCAGACTCAGAAAGATTCTTAAGGATAGCTTGATGTCTTATGGTACTGTTTTAATTTATTTTCCTAAGCCCCTCTCCCTTTACCTATTTTTGATAGGCCACAAAACATGCCCCTAAATTCACAGCACTCTGTAAGATGCAATGGGGAAAGACAAATCAGTAATATCCCTGCCTTTGAGGGATATCCTTGACAATATTATTTGATTTGAAATGCCATCTGCAAAAAGAGTATGCAGACCACTAGATGGCGAAGAGAAAAACAAGTGGTGTCTTCATTTCACTTCCGGCTCACTATAGGACCAATAATAAGCTTCTTGACCACTCAGCACCTCATTCTGAATCCTTAAATGATGCTTATATTAGCATTTCTAAGCATAGTGAGATCTTCTCTTAAAATATGCTTTGAACTATTCAGTCTAGATGCTGCTTTCTAAAAAGCTACTAGTTTGAAGAATGGAAAAATGGTGTTAATGGAGTTAATCTTGTGTAATTTCAGTGTGGGCTGTCAGGAATACCTTTAAGTAAAGAAGATGACTCTAATCTTCTTAAGCAATTCATTTTCTCAGCAACTGAGAGGCAGGAGCTAATTTACTCTGCCTGTGTACACAGACCCTCTTACTAAAGGAAAATTTTACTTATGGAGAAAAGTCACGATACCCATGAAACTATTTATATTTAGACATTGGAAAATAGGGCAAAATATAAGAAACATTAAATTGCCTTTCCTTTATCAGTTTCCTTTCTACATACTCAATTACTAATATTTTCTGTTACAAAGAGGAAACTTAATCATGAAGTCAAAACAAGAGCTATTTGGTTGTTTTTAGTGGGAAGAGAACAAAGAACTGGTCACTCCTCAGCTGAGGGTGTTTGAGCAACAAGATGAGTGGGGAGTGGAGAGGGTTAGGGACTCGATTCTTTCTGCTTTGATTCCAAGTCACCCTTTTCTAGTAAGCCTTACTGGCATTTTCTTAGACTTATTAAGTCAGAATTCTGAATTTTTCACTACAATAGGGTTTTAATCTTAGCTAATTATTGTTTCCACCCCCACCCCTGGTCATAAAGGACTAGTGTTTGTTTCTGAAAAGGGAAGGTTAAGACTCTTTCTATTAACATAACCTTTATAATTTCCTTAGGCTATGATAAAACGTGCTGGGTTTTTTTGCATATGATTTTCAAAAGGAAACTAGTTTTTCCATAAAATATCTTAAAAGAAATTAATAGATTTTATGATATGTAAATAATAACAATGCACGTTTTACATTTAGAAACCAGTGGACAAATCGAGAAGCAGTTATTCTGAATTCTAAGAGCATTCTTCCAAGGCATTGAAAGAGAAAACTAATTTCATATGAAGCATTTGATGATTTGTGTTTTTAATGTACATATTGTCTCTTGTTTTGATTGTTGTTATAATTTTCTAACTGACTGCCCCCATTCTTCACTCTAACTGGTCTATCTTTGTATACTAATGTCAGTTACCCTCCTGCCCCGCCTGAAAGTAGAAATCTGATCCTGTCATTGTGTTGAGACCATATAACATTTCTGTGGCTTCCCAGTATTAATGGAATGAAAGTCCAAATTCCTAAACACAGCACATGTAGACCTGCACAGTATGGCTTCAGATTATCTTTCAAGTGTCATCTGCCTCCTGTTCTGTGAAAACATACCTTTTGTTCAGTTCTGTTTGTTCCTTTCTAAATATAGCACGTTTTCTCATGTTTTCTCTCTCAACCTCCCCATTCCTCTCTGCTTAGACTTAATAAATGTCTCATCTGTAAAATCTGTGTCCTTACAACAGTCCTACATCACGTTATACTTATTTGAGTGAATATCTGGTCATCTATACTAAGTATTCAAGGACATTCATTTTTATACCTCAGGTACACATCCATGCCTCACATGTAGCAGGCTTAATAATTTACACCTAGGTAAATTTGCTTGGTAAGTATATGTATCTCAGGAAAATTCTAAAATAGTCTTTTATCCTCACAGAAAATTTAGAATATTAGAATTGAAACTCCTTATAATGCCTTTCTACTTCTACATGAATTGCCAAAATAACTTTAATCTCTTCATCTTTGTCATCACTACCTATAAAATGACTACTTTTGATTTAAATCTTAAATGCATTTCAGAATTTCACTTACAACTCAGAACCAGTTCTCAGGGAATGTAACTATTCTCATTTTACAAGTGAAGATTCTAGGGCTTGAAGAGGTTAATAACTTAGCCTAGTTTTCAAAGAATATTTACCCTAGCTCTCCTTGTTTTCAAGCCCATGGTGATAAATACTTTGCTCTGCTGGTTCCTAATGCAAAGTGTCTCCGTGCAGTTTGCTTATTAATTAGTGATTAATTTCTTCCCATTTCTGAATTTACATGCATATTTCTAATACTTTATGACATTAAGGCAAGTTGGGGGAACATAATGATAATGGGATTTTAATCATTGAGCACTATGTGTTTAACATTTTACATCTTACCAGTAAGTATTCATCTGTGGGTTAAGTACTGTTATTTTTATTTTATAGATGAGGGCACAGAGATAGAGTGCAATTAGAAAACTTGAGAAGGGTAAAACATAGAGCCAAAGCTGAAGCCCAGATACTTTTTCTTCTAGAATCCAGAGACTCAAGCCATGAACTTGGTTTGAACTAAAGTGGTAGTGAGTCCACGTCATAGAAGCTAGCACAAATGTTCTCTTGAGGAAACTTATCCCAGGTTTCCCATTTATGTTCAGACACTAAGCAGCACAGAAGAAAAAAAAAAGAGAGAAGAAGCAGCAATACATCATGCATGAGTGTCAGCAGAAACAAAAGATGGTATAAATAGACCTTCAAAATTCTGGACATGGACTTCATGTTGACTACTTTTAAAGAAGTAAGAAACAAGCTTGAAAATATGCAGGAAACAAGAAAATTAAAATACTATCTAGTGTATTTGAAAAAGAACTAATATACTTTCCAGAAGTGAAAATTATAATAATCAAAATGAGTTTAATAACTCATGAGTTTAATAACAGTACACAAAATTGAAAGCAAAATCAATTCAGTTCAGTCACTCAGTCATGTCCAACTCTTTGTGATCCCATGAACTGCAGCATGCCAGGATTCCCTCTCCACCACCAACTCCTGGAGCCTACTCAAACTCAAACTCATGTCCATCAAGTTGGTGATGCCATCCAACCATTTCATCCTTTGTTATCCCCTTCTCCCACCTTCAATCTTTCTCAGCATCAGGGTCTTTTCAGATGAGTCAGTTCTTCATGTCAGATGGCCAGAGTATTGGAGTTCCAGCTTTAGCATCAGTCCTTCCAATGAATCCTCAAGGCTGATTTCCTTTAGGATTGACTGGTTGGATCTCCTTGCAGTCCAAGGGACTCTCAAGAGTCCTCCAACACCACAGTTTAAAAGCATTAATTCTTCAGCATTTAGCTTTCTTCATAGTCCAACTCACATCCATACATGACTACTGGAAAAACCGTTTCTTTGACTAGACAAACATTTGTTGGCAAGGTAATGTCTCTGCTTTTTAATATGCTGTCTAAGTTGGTCATAGCTTTTCTTCCAAGGAGTAAGCCTCTTTTTATCTCATGGCTGCGGTCACCATCTGCAGTGATTTTGGAGCCCAAGAAAATAAAGTCTCTCACTGTTTCCATTGCTTCCCCATCTATTTGCCATGAATTGATAGGACCAGATGCCATGATCTTCGTTTTCTGAATGTTGAGCTTTAAGCCAACTTTTTCACTCTCCTCTTTCACCTTCATTAAGAGGCTTTTTAGTTCTTATTCATGTTCTGCCATAAGGGTGGTGTCATCTGCGTATCTGAGGTTATTGATATTTCTCCCGGCAATCTTGATTCCAGCTTGTGCTTCATCCAGCCCAACATTTTGCAAGATGTACTGTGCACATAAGTTAAATAAACAGGATGAAAATATACAGCCTTGATGTACTCTTTTCCCAATTTGGAACCAGTCTGTTGTTTTGTGTCTAGTTCTAACTGTTGCTTCTTGACCTGCATACAGATTTCTCAGGAGTCGGGTAAGGTGGTCTGGTATTCGTATCTCTACGAATTTTCCACGGTTTCTTATGATCCACACAGTCAAAGGCTTTAGCGTAGTCAATGAAGCAGAAGTAGTTTTTTTTTTTTTTTTTTAATGGAATTCCCTTTCTTTTTCTATGATCCAACGGATGTTGGCAATTTGATCTCTGGTTCCTCTGCCTTTTCTAAAGCCAACTTGAACATCTAGAAGTTCATGGTTCACATACTGTTTAAGCCTGACTTGGAGAACTTTGAACATTACTTTGCTAGCGTGTGAGATGAGTGTAATGTGTGGTAGTTTAAACATTCTTTGGCATTGCCTTTCTTTGGGATTGGAATGAAAACTGACCTTTTCCAGTCCTGTAGCCACTGCTGAGTTTTCCAAATTTTCTGTCATATTGAGTGCAACTTTCACAGCGTCATCTTTAGAATGTGAAATAAGAAAATAATAAACTAAAATATAGGCCTAAAGAAATCCAGAATGGAACAATGAGGTTAACAACAAGAACAAAAAAGTGCAGAGACAAGACATGAAGGTTACAGTGAGAAAATTCAAAATGCATTTAATTGGAATCTGAAAAAAATAATGAGGTAAAGGTAACACTTCAACAGTTAGTGGCTGAGAATTATCTGGAGCTAATAAGACAGTAAAACACAGATTTAAGAAGTCAAATCAATCCCAAATAGTATAAATAAAAATAGAGCCACTTTGAGACACATAATAGTTAATATGTAGTATGTCAGTAATAAAAAAAAATCTTAAAAACATCCAGGTAAAGATTATTCTCAGGGTATGATAGCTAATTCCAGACTAGTGATGAAATATATTGAAATAACTCAGAAAGCTTATCACCAGAAGAAATTAAAACAAAAATAATCCTCAAGCAGAAGACATAAGATCCCAAATCAAAAGCCTAAGGTAGAAGAACAAGTGATGAACAAAAAATGTGGTAAATATGTAGTTAAATATAACCAAGCATTGACTTGATAAAATACTGATGTCTATAATATCTTTGAGGTTAATATAGATGATAAATTAAAACATAGCACCTGGGAGGGAACTAAAATGTATTAACAATATAAGTTTATCTGTAAAAATGGATAAATAAATTGATTAGTTTTTGTTAAATCGGAAAGATGTGGTATAATGTCTATAATGATCACTAAAAGTAAAAACAGTCATAACATCCAAACTAGGTGCTGGAAGATTGCTCTAACAATGTGTGCTCCTCAGATTAGAGCTGTATGATTAGTTGATAAGAGACATTTGATTAGATACAAGAATCATTTCCATTGTCATGAAAAATTTTAACATTGAATTTTTTAAGAAAAATAGGAAGAGTTAATTCCTTCAAACATGATTTCAAGCATTTTAAACTTTGAATATATGATGGAACAATGGACTGGTTCCAAATTGGGAAAGGAGTACATCAAGGCTCTATATTGTCACCTTGCTTATTTTACTTATATCAGAGTACATCATGCAAAATGCTGGACTAGATGAAGCACAAGCTGGAATCAAGATTGCAGGGAGAAATATCAATAACCTCAGATATGCAGATGACACCACCCTTATGGCAGAAAGCGAAGAGGAACTAAAGAGCCTTTGATGAAAGTGAAAGAGGAGAGTGAAAAAGTTGGCTTAAAACTCAACTTTCAGAAAACTAAGATCATGGCATCCAGTCCCATCAGTTCAATTCAGTCGCTCAGTCATGTCCGACTCTTTGCGACCCCATGAATTGCAGCACGCCAGGCCTCCCTGTTCATCACCAACTCCTGGAGTTCACTCAGACGCACATCCATCGAGTCAGTGATGCCATCCAGCCATCTCATCCTCTGTCGTCCCCTTTTCCTCCTGCCCCCATATCCCTCCCAGCATCAGAGTCTTTTCCAATGAGTCAGATCTTCACATGAGGTGGCCAAAGTATTGGAGTTTCAGCTTTAGCATCATTCCTTCCAAAGAAATCCTAGGGTTGATCTCCTTCAGAATGGACTGGTTGGATCTCCTTGAAGTCCAAGGGACTCTCAAGAGTTTTCTCCAACACCACTTACAAGCATCCCTACATTACCTGGCCCTACTTAATTCTCCAATTGCATCTTAAAAGTCTTCTCCAACACTTCATGGCAAATAGATGGGGAAACAATGGAAATAGTGAGAGACTTTATTTTCTTGGGCTCCAAAATCACTGCAGATGGTGATTGCAGCCATGAAATTAAAAGATGCTTACTCCTTGGAAGGAAAGTTATGACCAACCTAGANCCTGTCTCTTATACACATCTAGATGTGTATAAGAGACAGGGGGGAAAGAGGAGAGTGAAAAAGCTGTCTTAAAACTCAGCATTCAAAAAAATTAAGATCATGGCATCTGGTCCCATCACTTCATGGCAAATAGATGGGGAAACAATGGAAACAGTGAGAGACTTTATTTTCTTGGGCTCCAAAATCACTGCAGATGGTGATTGCAGCCATGAAATTAAAAGATGCTTGCTCCTTGGAAGAAAAGCTATGACCAACCTAGACAGCATATTAAAAAGCAGAGACATTACTTTGTTGACAAAGGTCCGTCTAGTCAAAGCTATGGATTATCCAGTTGTCATGTATGGATGTGAGAGTTGGACCATAAAGAAAGCTGAGCACCGAAGAATTGATTCTTTTGAACTGCAGTGTTAAGAGTCCCTTTGACTGCAAGGAGATCAAACCAGTCAATCCTAAAGGAAATGAGTCCTGAATATTCATTGGAAGGACTGATGCTAAAGCTGAAACTCCAATACTTTGGTCAGTGAAGAACTGACTCATTGGAAAAGACCCTGATGCTGGGAAAGATTGAAGGAGGGAGAAGAAGGGGATGACAGAGGATGAGATGGTTGGATGGCATCACCGACTCAATGGACATGAGTTTGAGCAAGCTCTGTTAGTTGCTGATAGACCAGGAAGCCTGGCATGCTGAAGTCCATGGGGTCTCAAAGAATTGGACACAACTGAGCGACTGAACTGAACTGAAACTTTGAATGATTGTAAAAGATTTAAAAATATTTAAAAATTTCCCACAAAATGTATGTATGTATGTATATATATATGTAGTATTTACTATTTTCTATACACTGTCACCATTATTCTCTTAATCATAAATTTCACCAGAAAGTGTGTGGATGTTGCTATTTCACACACAAAACCCATGATTAAGCCTTGATTAGAGAAGCAAGCTCAAATTCTTTATTAAAATTTTGAAAGTATTTTTAACCTTTATATATTTTCAATACTTACTGTCTTCCACAGTAGGTGTATTTTATTTTTCTTATATTTATATAAAGAGAATATTTTTTCCTTAATTCATACTCTTGAATTCTTTCTAAACTACTTTGCTGCTACTGCTAAGTCACTTCAGTCGTGTCCAATTCTGTGCGACCTTATAGACGGCAGCCCACCAGGCTCCCCCCCTGGGATTCTCCAGGCAAGAATACTGGAATGGGTTGCTATTTCCTTCTCCAATGCATGAAAGTGAAAAGTGAAAGTGAAGTTCCTCAGTTGTGTCTGACCCTCAGCGACCCCATGGACTGCAGTCTTCCAGGCTCCTCTGTCCATGGGATTTTCCAGGCAAGAGTACTGGAGTGGGGTGCCATTGCCTTCTCCAAACCTACGTTAGTGTGATACAAATATTTTCTACATATGAAAGAAGAGACTGGGAACCCTGTATTATATAGAGCCAGAGAGAGTGGAGGAGCGTATGATCATTCTGCATTTTAAAGGCTATGTTAAAAACAAAAAATATTAGAAAATGTATGTATATAAATATGACTACTCATAGTTATTTCCTTGTGTTTCCCCTTTACTTTTCTTTCTCTTTGGTTCATGCCCCCACGCTCTCAGTCTACATTTGACAACTGACTTGATCAGTTCCATAGCCACAAAAAGTCATGTCGTTGGCTTCATAAGATACTTCTGTGACCTTTGTACTGATGGTTTCTTAGTATTCCCAGAAGAAAACTCAGTAGGAGACAGCCTTCAACTTCAATGCCTGCTCTAATTTCACAGTGAAATATATCCTAGTACTTATAACCCCTTTGTCACTCATCTAACTCTACTAAGTATTCTCCATGTTTTCGTGCTCTAAAGAAAACTGGGGACTATTTCAGAATTTTCTCTGCCTGTTTCTGAAGTGTTAGAATGTTTATTTTTATCATGCAGTCACTTTCTAGGTGACAAATCAAGTAAAGTAATTTGACAATCAGCTTAATTGCTCTAGTAATTGCAGTGGAATAGAATTTCTCCTAGTTGGAGCTATTAGGAAATATTTCACATGTGTTTAATAAGACAAATTAGAGAACTTAACAGTTAAATCCTCAGTTACCGTTTTTATAATTGGGTTTAATGTCATCCAAGAGACATTAAGTCATTAGGTCTCTGCCAAAACCCCTTCAGGTGACTTGTGATATGAATGTGGTTGTGTAATGGTTTTTTTACCCTTCTGAATGGAAATTATAGCAATATGCAATAAGGAAAACAGCATTTTTAAAAATCAGCAAACAATATGATAAGCAAATTTAAAGTGCATGTAAATACTGCCAAGAGCAGTTTTTACTGAAAAAAAGTTGCATGGTAGGAAGTAGGGGTAGGGGGAGTGACAAGAGAGTTCAGTAACAGCGGATCTCAAAAATAGCAAGAAATGCTTTTTCTAAATATGAGGGGTGTACCCTAAAGAGAAAAATTCAGTAGGTAGGCTGGTGGCAATACTGCCAAACCTGGTTTGAGGCTAAAAAAAATCATGTCGAATAAGATGTTGTATCAGTACTTGTAGGAAGCAGAAGAGAGAATCTTTGAGTCATAAATCATGGAAGATTATCCTGGCCTTACCCTCCTAACCAAGAACCTCCTGCAAATAACTGGCCCAGGAAAATTCAATACTGAGTAATAAAGAAAACTGTCACAGTCTCAATACAAAGATGAATATGTGGGGGGAAAAAAGATAAACGTGTGGAAAAGAGAAGCAAATTTTACTAACAGCCTGCAAAAGAGTGACAATAAAGAGGATAAAAATTGTGACACATACTTTTATTTTTTGGTAAAGCAATCACTTCTATGAAAGAAGACAAGAAAGAGATGTAAGGAACTTTCCTGTTCGTGGTTAAGACTTCATGCTTACAATGCAGGGGGTGCTGGTTCAATCCCTAGTTGGGAAACTTAAGATTCCACATGCCATGTGGTGTGGCCAAAAAATAAAAAGCAATGGAAGAAGAAAGAAAAGAACCTAGGAAATATAAGACATGATAAATGGAGGATGAGAAGAAACCTGAGACAGCAGGTTTCAAAAAAGGCGCAGAAGACAAAAACAAAACCATCAGAGAAGGTGAAACTGAAGCAAGTACTAAACAGTAGACAAGTAGAGGAATGTAAGGGACAAAAAGGCAAGGAGAACGAAATTGACCTCTCCTAAATATTTGAAGACTTACATACACACAGAAATGACAAAATATTGTGGTTAAGATGCCCCAAACCTTTGTGATGACAAGAAAATCTGGGACAAAATAAAAATTATGCTTTTCTCAGTTCAGTTCAGTCACTCAGTCGTGTCCGACTCTTTGCGACCCCATGAAGTACAGCACGCCAGGCCTCCCTGTCCATCACCAACTCCCGGAGCTTACCCAAACTCATGTCCATCGAGTCCATGATGCCATCCAGCCAGCTCATCCTCTGTCGTCCCCTTCTCCTCCTGCCTCCAATCCCTCCCAGCATCAGGGTCTTTTCCGATGAGTCAACACTTTGCATGAGGGGGCCAAAGTATTGGGGTTTCAGCTTTAGCATCATTCCTTCCAAAGAAATCCCAGGGCTGATCTTCAGAATGGACTGGTTCGATCTCCTTGCAGTCCAAGGGACTCTCAAGAGTCTTCTCCAACACCACAGTTCAAAAGCATCAATTCTTCGACACTCAGCTTTCTTCACAGTCCAACTCTCACATCCACACATGACCACTGGAAAAACCATAGCCTTCACTAGACGAACCTTTGTTGGCAAATTAATATCTCTGCTTTTGAATATGCTATCTAGGTTGGTTTTAACTTTCCTTCCAAGGAGTAAACGTCTTTTAATTTCATGGCTGCAGTCACCAATCTGCAGTGATTTTGGAGCCCCCCGCAAAAAGTCTGACACTGTTTCCCCATCTATTTGCCATTAAGTGATGGGACCAGATGCCATGATCTTTGTTTTCTGAATGTTGAGCTTTAAACCAACTTTTCCACTCTCCTTTTTCATTTTCATCAAGAGGCTTTTTAGTTCCTCTTCACATTCTGCCATAAGGGTGGTGTCATCTGCATATCTGAGGTGATTGATATTTCTCCCGGCAAACTTGATTCCAGCTTGTGCTTCTTCCAGCTCAGCATTTCTCATGATGTACTCTGCATATAAGGGTGACAATATTCAGCCTTGACTTACTCCTTTTCCTATTTGCAACCAGTCTGTTGTTCCATGTCCAGTTCTAAGTGTTGCTTCTTTGCCTGCATATAGGTTTCTCAAGCTTTTCTAGGAAACTATAAAAGAGTGCTGTATGCCAGGATGTGTGATGGACTGAGTACTGGGGTGAGATGAGTTCTTAATAGTTAGTAGAGAGCCATGTTATTTCCATATCTGAGGGTAGGTAAACCCACTCTAATTAAACTGTGGGCTATCCTCAAAACAACTCAAGCCCCAGGACGATTCAGAATAAATAGCCTTTCTTTCCAACAGCCAAGTTAGGAAGGAACTTGTACTGTTTGAGAAATAATCTAAAAAATACTGATGATCCTTTATACCTAACACCAGGGATGAAATTTTAGAAAATAAAACAGTCAATGAAGCCAGAAAATATGATCCATAATTAAGAATAAACAGTGGTGAAATATTGTAGTTTCTGTTAAGATCAGAAAAAAAAGGTAATATATCTGCACTCATCATTTTTGTTATACTAGACATCCTAGCCAATGGATAAAGCAAGGAAAAGAGTGCATAAAGTTTGGAAAGGAAAAATTAAATTTTTATCTTTGGAAGGAAACATGATTTTATACAAGAAAATACAAAGAAATCTATAAGAACAAAAGAAATAGCTGAAAATAATAAATTATTTTAGCTGGTTCACAAACCACAAACTCAGTGTACAAAAGTCAAGATTTTTTTTCATATAATAGTGATGAATAATTGAGCAGTGGTATTTTAGAAACAACACTATTTACAATAGCATGAAAACATGAAATATTTAGGAATATATTTAACAAAGGTTTCCATGTCCTATATATCATTAACAAGAGAACATTTCTGAGAGAAAAAAAAAAACCTAAGAAAATGAAGATAGATATGATATTCATTGAGTGGAAGACTCAATTTTGTTAAGATGTCAGATCATCCCAAATTGGTATGTACATTTAATGAAATAATAATCGAAACACAGTTAACTGTGTAAAAAATGGTACAAATAATTTGAAGTCCTATCTGGCAATTTTTCATATATTTTAACATATCATATGAGTCAGCAGTCCAATTCCTAAATATTTATCAAAGATTAATGAAAATATACAACCACAAAATTTTACAAAATGTCGTACAAAAATGTTCATAGTGACTTTGTTTGTAACAGTCAGCAATTGGAAACAACCCAAACATGTATGCAAGGAAAACGGATAAAGAAATGGTGGTGTATTCAGACAATAAAAGGAAAACTTTAAGATACATGCAAAGGCATTTATGAATATCAAAAGTATTGTACTGCACGAGGGAAGCCAGGAACAAAAGAGAACGTGTGATTCCATATATGTAAAGTTCAAAGAAGGCAAAATAAACTGGTAATAAAAATCAGGACAATTGGTGTTTCAGTGTGTACGTGTGTGTGGTGAGGGCAGAAGGGAGGGAGGTTGGATCTAAGGCCAGGAGAGAATATTTTGTGTAAACGAAATCTTCTACATCTTATTTGGGATGCGGTAAATGGATTTATAAATTTGTTAAATCTCGTTAGGATGTATACATTTAAGATTTGTACATTTCACTATATGTAGATGGTACTTGAGTAAAATAGCATGGCTGTGGCAGTCACTGAACTCTTTCACTCAGCTATCCCTTCAAAAGTGACTCTGCCATGTGGCAAGCTATTAGCCTATCACCTCCAGCTGCAGCATCTTCAGAATATGCTGACGCACTGGAGCTGACATGTTCTGTCTACTACTGCAGCCAGTAGCTTGGATGACATGGATAGCAGAGACCCCTCGATGGGCAGTCTCTCTGTAGACTCCTTCTCTGGACTGATCATAATGTTTTCAGGGAGTTGCGTTGGCCTGAAGCTCTTTCCTAACCAGCTGTCCTTCCTTTCTTCTCTCTTTACTCAATTTTCTGACCTGTACCTTGGTCCAAAAGCTTTTCCATTCTACTTCTGTTTCCTCTCACCTTAGCTTTCAGAGACAGTATCCTTAGTGATCTCTTGCATGTCTATCTCCATCTTGGTTTTGGACACAAACTTTCAATTAAACAGTAATCTGGGATAGAAATGAGGCCCAAAACATTTATCAGTACATTTATAATGGCTTAATACCAGAAAAGTTTTTTTTTTTTTGGAAAGATATCACTCTTTGTGCTTTTATGCTATATGCAACAGGTTCACCCAAAACAAATATTTTTAATGGTTGAATATAAAGTTGTGAACAAAGGCAAATGCTAACAGAAAGAAGTCATGATCTTAATATCAAATTGAAATCATAGTCTTAATATCAAGTTGCTGCTCCTGCTGCTGCTGCTGCTGCTAAGTTGCTTCAGTCGTCTCTGACTCTGTGCGACCCCATAGACGGCAGCCCACCAGGCTCCCCTGTCCCTGGGATTCTCCAGGCAAGAACACTGAAGAGGGTTGCCATTTCCTCCTCCAATGCATGAAAGTGAAAAGTGAAAGTGAAGTCGCTCAGTCGTGTCCGACTCTTCATGATCCCTTGGACTGCAGCCCACCAGGCTCCTCTGTCCTTGGGATTTTTCAGGCAAGATAAGAAGTCTTAATATCAAGTTAATATTCAAAACACATTAAGAAGAGGAAATTTTCATTTTGACAGCATGAGGATACATTCTGGATACAGGTAATTTTTAGAGGCAACCAACAAACTTAAGGATAAAGAGAGTTAGGTGAAATTTCCTTTGTAAACAAATATTTGAACATGCAAATCATTCTATAGTTAATTTAGTAAACTTTGTAGATGAGACAAAAATTTTAATTTATATTGTATATTCTTGGATCCAGCTCTTTCTTCAAAAAGTTATCTTCTTTAATATCTAAAATATGTATTCTGTCTGAGAAACTTTTATAACATCTGTTTTAAATAGCTATGCCTATTTCCAAAGTAATTCAAGTCCACTCCTGGCATTTATCTCATTTGAAGCTATAAATTTATTTATGTGATTATTTGATTAATCTCTCATGATATAATGGCATCCATGAGGGCAGGAGCATTATTTTTTGGTTGATTGGTTGTCTTACTTGTATCATTGTATCCTTAATAACTTACACACAGTGTGTGGCACATAGTAGGTCCTCAATGATTCTTATGAATGAGTAAATGAAGAACAGAGCACAATAATATTGGCATAATTCCTTCTGAAGGATTATAGCTAAATTTATTCCTTCTAGATGGAAGTCTTTCTGGAAACAGAGAGAAGCTGTTCTCACTTAATTGAGTCATCTCTTCATTTAACAAATATTTATTTAGTTGGCAAACACTATACTAAGCATGAAATATACAGTGATAGCAGGAATAGATAGAATTCCTGCCCTTGAGGAGCTCACAACCAGGTAAGTAACTGCTTAAGAAATTCTCAATTCCCTTTCTAATATTTTATGTACAGCTATAATTATGCATTTGTAGTAGTACTATATCAGCATTCATAAGCTCTTTTCTTATTCAATCCTCGAAGCACAGATGTCATCTCCATTTTACAAATAAAGGAACAGTTATAAAAAATTTATGTTTCACATAAATTAGTTCATGTTATTTAAAAAATATTTATTGAATGCTTACTGTATTTCAGGAACTTTTCCAGGGTCTAGAAATGCAATAAACAAGACAGAGAAGGACACTTCTAGTGGGAGGTTGCAAACAATAAAGAAGTAAAAAAGCAAATTTTAATAGCTTTAGTATGACAAAATAGTATGACAGAAGAAATGATCAAGCGATGGAATTAGTAAACAGAGCAACTTCAGGAGAGGACTCTCTGAGGCAGTGACACTGAAATAAAGAAGGTAGGAGTTAGATAGGACATTTGAAGAGTCATAAAAAAGAAAGCCTTCATACGGAAGGCAGAGTGGAAGGCATTAGGCAGGATATGAATGAGCTTAGCATATTCAAGGGGGAAAAACACTTATGTTATTGGGGCTATGGGTTAGATGGTATGAGTGAAGATTCAGGATGATATGAGTCAGATCATATAAGTTCCTACAGACCATGGATCTATTCTGCATGCATTGATAACTCAGCTAATGGGAATTCATATAACGAACTTAGCATGGGTATTCACAATTGAAGATTCCTTAGCAAATATAAAGTAAGGAAATTGTGGTTAAACCTGATTTCAAAGAAAACATAGACTCAGTAGAGAAGCTGAAAGTGATTATAATCAGCTGGGTAGTTTCCCTTAGGTTGATGAATTGCCTTGTAGCTGTCTCTTATACACATCTAGATGTGTATAAGAGACAGGAATGTNTGGTGTTGGAGAAGACTCTTGGGAGTCCCTTGGACTGCAAGGAGATTCAACCAGTCCAACTCTCTAAAGGACATCATTCCTGGGTGTTCATTGGAGGGCGTGATGTTGAAACTGAAACTCCAATATTTTGGCCACCCGATGCGAAGAGCTGACTCATTGGAAAAGAATCTGATGCTGGAAAGATTGAGGGCAAGAGAAGAAGGGGACGACAGAGGATGAGATGATTGGATGGCATCACCGACACAATGGACATGAGTTTGGGTGGACTCTGGGAGTTGGTGATGGACAGGAGGCCTGGTGTGCAGTGGTTTATGGGGTCACAAAGAGTCGGACATGACTGAGCGGCTAAACTGAACTGATCCATTAAACTTCTTTTTAGTTAGCTTTTATGTTTATTTGGCATTCCATTTTTACTGGGTTTTGATTTCTAAGTGTTTTCTATATTCAGTCATTTTTATCAATACTCAAATAGCAATTATCTAGTTGTTTACCTGGTGTGCAGTGGTTTATGGGGTCACAAAGAGTCGGACATGACTGAGCGGCTAAACTGAACTGATCCATTAAACTTCTTTTTAGTTAGCTTTTATGTTTATTTGGCATTCCATTTTTACTGGGTTTTGATTTCTAAGTGTTTTCTATATTCAGTCATTTTTATCAATACTCAAATAGCAATTATCTAGTTGTTTTAATAACTTATTTTCTATATATTGTGTGAACATGCATTTGAAGCTGTTATTTCTTTCTAGACCATTTGGTTTATAGGGCTGCTTCATTTGAAAAACCTCCACAGAAATTTTCTGTGTAGCCACTCAATATTTTATTCTTTTTTTTTTTTGGCTGCCAGACTCCTTTACCCTTTCCTAATGGCACTCTGATTTGCTGTTTTCAAATTAGCCACCTTTTTTGTGTGTGTGAAGTGTTGCCATGATGGAAACCCAAGTATGGAAATGCCCAGGAGACCTGAGCATGTCATTCCTTGGACAATTTTTGAGAAGACTTCTTGTCAGCAGGAATAGGATGTAATAAGAGCTTTTGAGACTGTAGAATTAAAAAAAATATATATCCCCACATCTTAAGGAAAAGAAAAAGGAGAGTGATTCTGGTCCTTTATGTGATAAAGAATGGAAACAGCCCTGTGTGACTCAGGAATCAAGTGTGGACAAACTTTGTGGGGTTTTCCCTGGTTGAATGAGCTCACACTTTCTTCCTGACCTAAGGCTCCCTAAACAAGGGTGTACATCATATGAGCACAGTCTGTCTGTTGCACTAGATTTCAACAGTAGCACCAGGTAGCATAAAAAAAAAAAAAAAAAAAAAA
>SJYX01005733.1:238514-249656 GCA_006410675.1 Oreotragus oreotragus
TTTGGCCACCCGATGCGAAGAGCTGACTCATTGGAAAAGAATCTGATGCTGGAAAGATTGAAGGCAAGAGAAGAAGGGGACGACAGAGGATGAGATGGTTGGATGGCATCACCGACACAATGGACATGAGTTTGGGTGGACTCTGGGAGTTGGTGATGGACAGGAGGCCTGGTGTGCAGTGGTTTATGGGGTCACAAAGAGTCGGACATGACTGAGCGGCTAAACTGAACTGATCCATTAAACTTCTTTTTAGTTAGCTTTTATGTTTATTTGGCATTCCATTTTTACTGGGTTTTGATTTCTAAGTGTTTTCTATATTCAGTCATTTTTATCAATACTCAAATAGCAATTATCTAGTTGTTTTAATAACTTATTTTCTATATATTGTGTGAACATGCATTTGAAGCTGTTATTTCTTTCTAGACCATTTGGTTTATAGGGCTGCTTCATTTGAAAAACCTCCACAGAAATTTTCTGTGTAGCCACTCAATATTTTATTCTTTTTTTTTTTTGGCTGCCAGACTCCTTTACCCTTTCCTAATGGCACTCTGATTTGCTGTTTTCAAATTAGCCACCTTTTTTGTGTGTGTGAAGTGTTGCCATGATGGAAACCCAAGTGCTTGATTAGTTCCTACAGAAAACAAAGAAGTTCGTTGGCTATTCCTGCCAAACACTTCCTCTAGCCCTCCCCAGTAGTGTCAAGAGTAAGGTAAGTACCTTAATATGACTCATCAGTTGCTGTCCAGGGACAGAATACTTGAGCGAGGTAATGAGAGAGAGAAGAAACTTGTTTATATTTGAGCATTTATGGTCACATGGGATTGGGAAGACCTTCTGGCGTTGTCTGGTTCCACTTTTCCAATCTTGTCCTTTAGCTTTCCCTAAGGAAATGTATGCTACTCATATCATTATTTTCTTTTGACTTAATTTAGCCAGGTTTGGTTTCTGTTGCTTGTTACAAAAGAATCCTAAATAATACACAAGCCATGCCAAGGTCTTCCTCACTTCCCATTCCTGCAAATAAATCCTCTAGGACTACCAGCCCTACCAGGAAAATAGATAGCAAGCTGATAATGAAATGCTTATCACAGTTTTAATTTTGGAATGTATTACTCCTGCCAGAGACTGTTTGCATTTTCATAAGAAATGCTTTAGTGGAAAAAACGTTTTGGTAACAATGTGGTAAGGTCTTACCCCAAAGTTGCCCAGGGACCACTTAAATGGTGTTTCTCACATTTCTAACGCAACAGCATTCCCTGTGACAGTTTCAGCAGCAGGCAAAAAGGTGAAGAAGAGGGATGAAGAAAGATGAAGACAGCAGGAATTGTTCTAAGTTCCATGTTTCCTAGAAGTACCTTGTAACTTAAGCACATTTTCCTTTTCTCTTATGTATGTTATATTTGTGTTTCTACTTTTTGAGTTTCGACTTAGTGCTTTCAAAATGAGCAGATGACACAATGCAGTTTTTATAGTTTGTAAGACCATGTGGTGTTAAGATTTATCAATTTTTTCAATAGTATATAAAAAAGTCCTAAGATTCAATTTTTGTCTTTCTAACTTCTCTTATTTTAAGGCCAATGATAACAAGCATTTATGAAACCAGATATAATTTTATTAAACCTTAAATCTGAAATAAGCATTAAAATCCAGAAGTAATATTTTAAAATAAGGTTATTTTTTAGTGTTATAGTATTATTTTGCCTAAATAAATAAATTTTGTCTAAATAAATATAGTCTTTATAAGATCATGGTTGTGTTCATTTTGGCTTACATTTTCTTTTATTGTTTTTTGGTTTCTGGCTAGTATATCCCATTGTTGTTCAGTAGCTCAGTCATGTCCCAGTCTGCGACCCCATGGACTGCAGCATGCCAGGCTTCCCTGTCCTTCACCATCTCCCAGGGCTTACCCAAACTCATGTCCATTGAGTCAGTGATGCCATCCAACCACCTCATCCTCTGTCGTCCCCTTTTCCTCCCATAGACATTTATTTTAACCACCCCTCAATTAGCAAAATAGAAAATTATATTATTCTATATGTTCTATATCTAACGTATTTCTATATATTGGAGTTAATCATTTGTAGTTATTTTCCTCTGTTTCAATGACATGTAAGCAACATTTAACATTTTTATTACATTTAAATTTTTTATCTCTTTCTCTAACATAGATAGATGGACTAAGTAATCTGAATATCTATGCTTTATATTTCTAGCCTTATTATTTTGCCATTTTCTTCTTTTCTTATTCTTCATTTGATCAGTCAATTCCAATCACTCTAAAAGCATGCCTCAAGTTTTTTCTCTTCCAGGAAGTTCTTCTAAGAATGTTCCAGCATAAACCTTTGTATCTCTAACACTCATCTAATATGAATTATGTGTTTCTTTGTGATAGTTTTTTTCTTCTGTTGTCTCATTATTTAACATTCCATATAGTTCCCCTTCAACTAAATTGCAGAGTCCCTGAGATCAGGGACTGAGGCAGTAGAGCTAAGTATTATAGGATCACAGACACTTTAGTTACAGTGTTTTAAGTGAATTCCTGACAGCTTCTCTAAGTTGTTTCTTCTTCTGCTTAAAACCACTGTAAAGTAAATGTCCACTTCTATGTTTCAATAATATGTACTACTTACATAGCATTTGAGCACAATTTATTGGATTTAATCTTGACAATATTCTTTTAAATATACATTATTATCCTCATTTTATAGACAAAGATCCCTTTGTTCAAAGAAACAAGGATGTTGCATAAGATAATGTAAGAGATGGAACGAAGCCTTGAACCTTAGGGCACTCATCTAGACCACAGTACTTTGCATACTGGTAGTATTAAATTAGGTGATTGATGAGTTGTCTTTTGCTGAAAATATTTTCCTACTTGGGCATTTCTTACATGTAAACAACTGTGAATATCTTTGGACTTCTCCCTATTCATTTCCCTACAAACTTCCCTCTTCCTACTTCAAGACTTTCAAGAACAGGAGAGGATTAATTTTGTATCAGCTACCATTTCAGTATGTCTACTCGGACCCTGAAATTAATTTGAAATTTCCTGCTTGACTTGAAAAGTCATTTTGTGCTTTCTAACCTCATCTCTTGATCACTTTGCTGTGACTGCAGAGTGAATCACTCTCTCATGCTCACTGCTCCATCCTTACTTCTTTTCTTCCCCTTGAGCCGATACATATGTCCCTCTGTACAAAATATGTTTCTTGTTGTTTGAATCTGTTTTTAATTCCAGTCTTCAATCATCCTTCATTGCCTGGAGTACTTACAGCTTGTCTGAAAGCCCATTTGTAATTTTACCCCTTTACTTTAGATTTCTTCTCTCTTTCTCTTTAGGAATCTCGTTCTATTGATTTTCTTATAGTATTATCTCTATATCTACTGTTTGTTCAAACTTCACTATTTTTCTCTTCTTACTATAGCAGAATGAGTTGAAATTTATCTGTTAACCACACACATATTGTTAATTAGAGTTCACTCTGTAACTATATGGACTGAAAAAAAAACCCTATCTCTGCCTCTTTTTTTTTTAAAAAATCAATCTAAAATTTAAAAACTAGGATTTTATTCTGTTTTAAACATGATGGAATTTCAGGAGTAGGTAAAATTTGGGTAAGGTAGAAATTTCTGTGAAGACTTGGATAGACTGCATCAAAATAAATAAGCTGATTTTTGTGCTCAGTATCTGTTAAAGATTTGAGCCTCTGTCTCTTTCTTTGTTGGTCGCTGTCTATCTCTGTCTCTCTCTTTATCTCTGTTACGTAGGAAAATCTGGATATTGCCTATCTCTGTATGTTGATTGCTTTTTTTCTCATAGCAGCGTGAAAACACAGTGGATGTGATGATCCAAGCTGCCTCAACCTCTTTCTTAGATTATTCCAGTTTCAGGGTTTAGCTATCAGGCCTAGAGGCAAAAAGAAAAACAAACAAACAAACTCCATATTCTTACACATGAAACCAAATTGTCTTATTCCAGGCTCCCATGTAGAATATACATAGTTTATGCATTATGCTTGAGAAAATGCAAAACTAGTCAGTAATACTGAATTCTACCAGAGTGAGAGTGTCATACCATGGTCTTCACTAAACTGGCTTATCTCTTGACTTTAAGGGATCCTATTCCCTAACGGCTCAGACGATAAAGAATCTGCCTACAGTGTAGGAGATCTGACTTCAGAAAGTGGGTCGGGAAGATCCCCTAGAGAAGAGAATGGCTACCTACTCCAGTATTGCCTGGAGAGTTCCATGGAAAGAGGAGCCTGGCAGGCTACAATCCCTGGTGTCACAAGTAGTCAGACATGACTGAGTGACTACATTTTCATGACAACTACTGTGATCTTGTATTTCATAAAATCCCATCATGCTCATAAACTAGCTCAAGAAAGTCTAACATACCTGGAGTTTGGATCCCTGTATCAAGAATTGCTTTATTCTTTAATTCTTTACTCCTTCCCAGCCAAAGGTATGTGCAGTTTCAGATCAATTGCTTATTATGAGATATTCTAGCCCTGTGTTAAACATATGCGGAGCTCTAAAATTACAGACTCCTCAGCTAAATAATATACCTCATTTTTACTGTTGATTATCCATGACTGTTTGCTTAAACACTTCTTATGGGAACCTAAGCCCTTTAGGGAGAAGGAAATGGCAACCCCCTCCAGGATTCTTCCCTGGGAAATCCCATGGACAGAGGAGCCTGGTAGGCTACAGACCATACATTTGCAAAAGAGTTGGACATGATTTAGCAACTAAACAAAAACAATAAAGCCCTCTGTGCTAAGCTCTTTGATGTGAGTTTCTGATCTTCTATGGCCTGGAATCTCTAATTGTAGGTCTCATTCTTCTAGTGTGTCTTCAAATCCTCCCAGATTCCTGATCTACTGATTTATAATCAGGGTCCAAGTACTTGCCAACTCCAGTTAGTACTTGCTAATTTTGTTGACCTGGATCTTTGCCTGCTTAGATCTTCTTTAGTCACAGCCTTGATGACGCTTATGACCACATTTCTACTTCTGTCTTTGTGAATTCCACCTTTTTCATTTCTATCTAAACTGTGGCTAACCACTCCAGTTAGTCATTCTACAACTTGCATATTATGTGTGAGGAGAAAATGCTGTCCCTCTCAAGATGACTTAGCATTTCGCACTGATATTTTTAATAGCCCATATATGGTAGAGAGAGATTTCAGTACTTGACACTAATATCCAAGAAAATTAGTTGGTGCAATATCCAATGTCAGATATGGTAATGTTCAGTTGCCAGTAACAGAAAACCCAAATAACAATGGTTTAAATAAGAGAGCAATTAATTTACTTCTCAAGTAAAATTTTTAAATGGGCAGTGCAATGCTGTAGAAGAGATTTATCCTGCAAGGTGTTTGGGAACCACCTGTCTTCTATCTTGCTTTGCAATATACAGATTTCCATTCCAAGGTTTGCTTATATCCAAATTGGTTGCTATACCAATGTTTTCAAGGCAGAAAGGGAAAAAAAGGACCAAGAGAGGATCAAAAGGTATGGGCCTAATATTTTTAAAGAAACCTACCTGTCATTAGCTAGAATTCATCACTTGCCCATTGAGCAATTAAGGAGACCAGGAAATATGGTTCATCTTCTGGACATCCATATCCAACCAAAATGTCAAAAGCTCTTTAGTTATGAAGAAGGAGAAGACTCCATGAACAGTATGAAGAGGCAAAAGATATGACACCAAAGATGAGCCCCCAGGTCAGTATGTCCAATATGCTACTTGGAAATAGTGGAGAAATAGCTCCAGAAAGAATGAAGAGGCTGATCCAAAGGAGAAATGATGCTCATTTGTGCCTGTGTCTGTAAAAGTGGTGAAAGTAAAGTCTGATTCTGTAAAGAACAATATTGTATAGGAACCTGAAATGTTAGGCTCGTGAATCAAGGTGAATTGTACCTGGTAAAGCAGGAGATGGCAAGAGTGAACACACCATTTTGGAATCAGTGAACTAAAATGGACCAGAATGGGAGAATTGAATTCAGATGACCATTAGATCTACTACTGTGGGCAAGAATCCCTCAGAGAAGTGGAGTAGCCCTCACAGTCAACAAGAGTCCAGAATGCAGTACTTGGGTGCAATCTCAAATACAACAGAATGATCTCTGTTTGTTTCCAAGGCAAACCATTCAATATCACAATAATCCAAGTCTATGCCCCAGTGACTAATGCTGTGGAAGCTGAAGTTGAACAGTTCTATGAAGACCTATAAGACGTTTTAGAACTAACACCAAAAAAAAAGATGTCTTTTCATCATAGGGGACTGGGATGCAAAAAAAGAAAGTCAAAGTATACCTGGAGTAACAGGAAAATTTGGCCTTGAAGTACAAAATGAAGCAGGGGAAAAAGTAACAGAATTTTGCCAAGAGAACACACCGGTCATACCAAACATCCTCTTCCAAAAACACAAGAGATGACTCTCCACACGGACATCACCAGATGGTCAATATTGAAATCAGATTGATTATATTTGTTGCAGACGAAGATGGAGAAGCTCTATATATTCTGCAAAGACAAGACCTGGAGCTGACCATGGCTCAGATCATGAGCTCCAAACTGCAAAACTCAGGTTTAAATTGAAGAAAGTAGAGAGAACCACTAAGCCAATCAGGTATGACCTAAATCAAATCCTTTATGATTATATAGTGGAGGCGATGAATAGATTCAAGGGATTAGATATGGTAGGTAGAGTGCCTGAAGAACTATGGACGGAGGTTCAAAACATTGAACAGGAGGCAATGACCAAAACCATCCCAAAGAAAAAGAAATGCAGGAAGGCAAAGCGGTTGTCTGAGGAGGCTTTACAAAAAGGTGAGGAAAGAAGAGAAGTAAAAGGCAAGGGAGAAAGGGAAAAATATACCCAACTGACTGCAGATTTCCAGACAATAGCAAAGAGAGATAAGAAAGCATTCACAAGTGAGCAATGTGAGTAAATAGAGGAAATAGATGGGATAGATAGAATGGGAAAGACTAGAGATCTCTTCAAAAAAAATGGAGATTTTTCATGCAAAGATGGGCACATTAAAAGACAGATACAGCAAGAACCTAAAAGAAGCAGAAGAGGTAAGAAGAAGTGGCAAGAATACACAGGAGAATCATTAAAAAAAAAAAAAAAAGTCCTTAATGACCCAGATAACCACATGGTGTGATCACCCCTGTAGAACCAGACATTCTGGAGTGTGAAGTCAAGTAGGCCTTAGAAAAAGTAGACCATGAACAAAGCTAGTGGAGATGATGGAATTCCAACTGAGCTATTTCAAATCCTAAAAGATGATGCTGTTAAAGTGCTGCACTCAGTATCCAAGCAAATTTGGAAAACTAAGCAGTGGCCACAAGAAAAGGTTAGTTTTCATTCCAGTTCCAAAGAAGGGCAATGCCAAAGAATGTTCCAACTACCACACAATTGCTCTCATTTCACAAGAAGCAAGGTAATGCTCAAAATTCTTCAGGCTAGGCTTCAACAGTACATGAACCATATCAACAGCCTCAGATATGCAGTTGATACCAGTCTAATGGCAGAAAGCGAAGAGGAGCTAAAGAGCCTCTTGATGAAGGTGAAAGAGGAGCGTGAAAAAGCTGGCATAAAACTCAACATTCAAAAAAACTGAGATCATGGAATCTAGTCCTATCACTTCACGGCAAATAGAAGTGGGGAAAGTGGAAGTAGTGACAGATTTTCTTTTCTTGGGCTCCAAAATCACTGCAGACAGTGACTGCAGCCATGAAATTAAAAGACACTCGCTCCTTGGAAGGAAAGCTATGACAAGCCTAGACTGTGTATTAAAAAGCAGAGACATCACTTTCCTGACAAAGGTTCATATAGTCGAAGCAATAGTTTTTCCATTAGCCATAAACAGATGTGAGAGTTGGACCATAAAGAAGGCTGAGTGCTGAAGCATTTGTGCATTCGAATTGTGGTGCTGGAGAAGACTTTTGAGAGTCCCTTGCACAGAAAAGAGATCAAACCAGCCAATAAAGGAAATCAACACTGAATATTCATTGGAAGGACTGATGTTGAAACTGAAGCTCCAATACTTTGGCCATCTGAGGCAGAGAGCTGACTCATTGGGCTGATTCTGTGAAAAGACTGATTCTGTGAAAGACTGAGGACAGGAGGAGAAGGTGGTGACAGAGGATGAGATAGTTGTATGGCATCATTGGGTCAATGTACATGAGTTGGAACAAACTCTTAGAGATAGTGAAGGACGGGGAAGCCTGGCATGCTGCAGTCCATGGGTTTGCAGAGTCAGACACGACTTATCAAATGAACAACAAGGAGAGGAGAGCAAATAAGCAAGGAGGAATCTCTGCAACCATATATGAGTTACTTTAGGTTAAGGGTTCTCTGGAAACAATAAAGATTGAAATATTCAATTACTTTGATTAGTCATTTAGGGATTCTACAAAGAAGTCATAAAATTTTAATATAAAAATCACAATATGACTATATATCACAACCTACTATGCATTATGTCAATTTTGCTATTGAAATAGACTTGGAATTAAACATACAAAAAATAAGTGAAAAGAGTAACACTAGCCAGAACTTCTAATTGTTAGTATGCCAAACAAGGTCAAATATAAAGAACTGCTCAAAGTTATCTGAAGTTAAAATAAAACTTTGTAGTACAGTAACATTTTAGTAATTTTATATTTCTACATTATTGCTTTGAGTATGGGGGGAAAATGAAGAGAACAAAACAGGAAGTATGGTATATATATGTACAGTGGAATTCAGTAATTATTCAGTCATTAAAAATGAAAATTTGCCCTTTGTACCCATTTGGGTGACCCTGGAGGGTATTATGCTTAGTGAAATAAATCAGACAGAGAAAGAAAAGTATTGTACATCATTACTTATATGTGAAATCTAAAAATAAAACCATCTAGTAAATATAACCTAAAAGAAACTAACTCAGAGATATAAAGAACAAATTAATGATTATCAGTGGTGAGAAGAAGGCAAGGAGGGGCAAGATAGGGGTAAGGGATTAAGAGTGAAGACTACTACATACAAAACAAATAAGCTACAAGTATATATTGTATAGCACAGGGAATATAGCCAATACTTTATAAGAACTTTAAATGGAGTTTAATCTATAAAAATTTTAAGTCACTGTGTTGTACACCTGAAACCAATAATTATGAATCAAGTATACCTCAATTGAATAAACTCAAAGAATTAGGAAGAGGTAAAAAAAGAAAAGTATTGTACATCATTACTTATATGTGAAATCTAAAAATAAAACCATCTAGTAAATATAACAAAAAAGAAACTAACTCAGAGATATAAAGAACAAATTAATGATTATCAGTGGTGAGAAGAAGGCAAGGAGGGGCAAGATAGGGGTAAGGGATTAAGAGTGAAGACTACTACATACAAAACAAATAAGCTACAAGTATATATTGTATAGCACAGGGAATATAGCCAATACTTTATAAGAACTTTAAATGGAGTTTAATCTATAAAAATTTTAAGTCACTGTGTTGTACACCTGAAACCAATAATTATGAATCAAGTATACCTCAATTGAATAAACTCAAAGAATTAGGAAGAGGTAAACGTGTTGCAGACAAATATTTACAATAAATATTGACTGTAACAATGCTAGATTTTGCATTTCTTTGATATTTGCATGTTGTGATGAATAAATTATGAAATGTGGAAGAAATGTCCAGTAACTTATGTTCTATGTTTTAAGAGAATATTAATTAAAGGATGTTTCAACTTTCAGTTCAGTTCAGTTCAGTTCAGTTGCTCAGTCTTGTGTGACTGCGACCCCATGAATCTCAGCATGCCAGACCTCCCTGTCCATCACCAGCTCCTGCAGTTTACTCAAACTCATGTCCATCGAGTCAGTGATGCCATCCAGCCATCTCATCCTCGGTTGTCCCTTTCTCCTCCTGCCCCCAATCCCTCCCAGCAAAAGAGTCTTTCCAAAGAGTCAACTCTTCATATGAGGTGGCCAAAGTATTGGAGTTTCAGCTTTAGCATCATTCCTTCCAAAGAACACCCAGGACTGATCTCCTTTATGATGGATTGGTTGTATCTCCTTGCAGTCCAAGGGACTCTCAAGAGTCTTCTCCAGCACCACAGTTCTTCAGCGCTCAGCTTTGTCACAGTCCAACTCTCACATCCATACATGACCACTGGAAAAACCATAGCCTTGACTAGACGGACCTTTGTTGGCAAAGTAATGTCTCTGCTTTTTGATATGCGAACCAAGTTGATCATAACTTTCCTTCCAAGGAGTAAGCGTCTTTTAATTTCATGGCTGCAATCACCATCTGCAGTGATTTTGAAGCTCCCCAAAATAAAGTTTGACACTGTTTCTCCATCTATTTCCCATGAAGTGATGGGACCAGATGCCATGATCTTTGTTTTCTGAATGTTGAGCTTTAAGCCAACTTTTTCACTCTCCTCTTTCACTTTCACCAAGAGGCTTTTTAGTTTCTCTTCACTTTCTGCCATAAGGGTGGTGTCATCTGCATATCTGAGGTGATTGATATTTCTCCCGGCAATCTTGATTCCAGCTTGTGCTTCTTCCAGCCCAGCATTTCTCATGATGTACTCTGCATGTAAGTTAAATAAACAAGGTGACAATATACATCCTTGACATACTCCTTTTCCTATTTGCAACCAGTCTGTTGTTTCATGTCCAGTTCTAACTGTTGCTTCCTGACCTGCATATAGGTTTCTCAAGAGGCAGGTCAGGTGCTCTGATATTCCCCTCTCTTGAAGATTTTTCCAGTTTATTGTGATCCACACAGTCAAAGGCTTTGGTATAGTCAATAAAGCAGAAATAGATATTTTTCTGGAACTCTCTTGCTTTTCCCATGATCCAGTGAATGTTGGCAATTTGATCTCTGGCTCCTCTGCCTTTTCTAAAACCAGCTTGAACATCAGGGAGTTCCCGGTTCACGTATTGCTGAAGCCTGGCTTGGAGAATTTTGAGCATTACTTTACTAGCGTGTGAGATGAGTGCAATTGTGAGGTAGTTTGAGCATTCTTTGGCATTGCCTTTCTTTGGGATTGGAATGAAAACGGACCTTTTCCAGTTCTGTGGCCACTGCTGAGTTTTCTAGATTTGCTGACATACTGAGTGCAGCACTTTC
>SJYX01005734.1:0-11791 GCA_006410675.1 Oreotragus oreotragus
GATGCTAAAGCTGAAACTCCAGTACTTTGGCCACCTCATGTGAAGAGTTGACTCATTGGAAAAGACTCTGATGCTGGGAGGGATTGGAGGCAGGAGGAGAAAGGGACGACCGAGGATGAGATGGCTGGATGGCATCACCGACTTGATGGACATGAGTTTGAGTGAACTTTGGAGTTGGTGATGGACAGGGAGGCCTGGTGTGCTGCGATTCATGGGATCACAGAGTTGGACACGACTGAGCGACTGAACTGAACTGAACTGAACTGAGTGTAGCTATATTTTTTGTCTTCAAAGACCCAGTTCTTGGTTTCAATGATTTTCTGTATTGTTTTTCTGTTTTCTCTTTTTGCTGATTTCTGCTCTTGCCTTTATTATCATCTACTTACTTTGGATTTGAGTTCTAAGGGTCATATCTCTTTCTGTGTAACTTAGTGGCTAGTCACTGATTTGGCCAAATGTTATGCTGCACATCTCAAGCCTGTGAGATTCCTACTTTCTGCTAATTGATTTGTGTGTGGGTTGGGTTATGCACTCAAATTTGCTACTAATTTTCAATTTTTTCTTGGCTTTTACCCTTTGCTCAGTTCTCTTTGCTCAGTTCTCTTGGGTTTCCTCTGTTCATGTGTGTAGTTCTTCAGATAGCCATATATGTGGCAATCTTATCTCAGCCCTTTATGGCTCTTTTACTTAGATCTCCCTGTTAAATTTTTGGCTTATTTGTTACTCACTCCAACCAGGATTTCAACCTCATGCCAAAAATGCTGCAAATTCTCATTTGATTTCTATCAAATTTGTTGGTGGTAGTTTATGTTTTAAATTAATGTATTTATTTTAATTGGAGGCTAATTACTTTACAATGTTGTAGTGGTTTTGCCATACATTGACATGAATTAGCCATGGGTGTACATGTATTCCCCATCCTGAAACCCCCTCCCACTTCCCTCCCCATCCCATCCCTCAGGGTCATCCCAGTGCACCAGCCCTGAGCACCCTGTCTCATGCATCAAACCTGGACTGGATATCTGTTTCTCATATGATAATATACATGTTTCAGTGCTATTCTCACAAATCATCCCACCCTTGCCTTCTTCCACAGAGTCCAAAAGATTGCTCTTTACATCTGTGGTAGCTTATTGAACCATGATTAAACTCATCCCAAATTGATTCTTCACCCTCTAGCAGCAGAACCATTGGTTTTCATGGCTGGCTGCATGCTGGCAAAATTAAGCTCTTACCAATGAAGCTGACTTCCCTGGTGGGTCAGATGGTAAACCGTCTGCCTACAATGGGGGAGACCCAGGTTCAATCCCTGGGTCGGGAAGATCTCCTGGAGACGACAATGGCAACCCACTCCAGTATTCTTGCCTGGAGAATTCCATGGACAGAGAAGCCTGGCAGGCTACAGTCCATGGGGTTGCAAAGAGTCGGACATGACTGAGCAACTTCACTTTCACTTTCACTTTCAATGAAGCTGGGAGCAGTGTATGTAAGCAGACCCAGGAATGAAAACCATAGACATCTGCTGTTCATTTTTAAATTTTTATTTATTTATTTTAATTGGAGGATAATTACAATGTTGTGATTGTTTTTGCCATACATCAACATGAATTGGCCATAGGTATACATGTGTCCCCCCCATCCTGAACCCCACTTCCATCAGCCTCCCCATCCTGACTTCTGCAATTCTTACTTAAAGCTCAAGCAATTTCTGAAGAATAAACGCTTCTCAAGTTGTTTTCTGCCTTTGGATGATTCCAAACCTCCAAAATGCTTGTTTCTGACACATCTGCTCAGTTTTATGCTTGTTCTTTGTTGAAAGGATTCACCAAATGTCTTGATACCTTCACACCATAACCTGAACTGTCTGCCTTGTTTTCTTCTTAGTGACATTCTTAAGGTTGCTTATAGTCTTTCCTATGCTTTCTGGTGCCAGAAATATCAGAAAAATCTGGATCTCACTTCTTGGTTTAATTGGACTTCCGCTGCTCTTAGCCCAGCGATTCATTGTCTTGAACAGACTTCCATCTGACTCTCCTCATCCTCATCATGGAGCCTGGAAGCTCAGTTCTAACAGAATGAAATTTTCCCTGCATAGAGTGAGTTTTCACACGAATCTTCTGTATGATAATAGGATCATTTATATATCCAATTAGTTTAAAATTTTTATTTTATTTGAAGCAATCTAAAATTTAAAACAACCTAAAATTTGGAACAATTGCATTGAGACTAGAAATCTGGCAATCCTAGGTATAAATAGGAGACAGATTGTTTACTTAGATTATAAAGAGAACATAAAATTTGGGGTTGAGTAATTTACAAGAAGCTTTAAACAATGAGTGCTAATCAGCACAGGTCGATAAAGTTGTTTATACAAATCTCAATTCACAAGGCAAAAAGGTCTCCACTGTGTCTGCCAAGGGCATGCCATGAATCCCAAGCAGTCCAGGCAGATAATATTTACTATTACCTTTAAGCAAGTTAGAAAAGAAATGAGATCAGAAAAGTTATTTTGAAGGTGGTTACTGTAGAATAGGAGAGGGCTTTGAAACTAATTGTAAGTTGTTGTATCATGCTGGGTTTTACCAGTGAACAATTATCTTAATTTGAGAGAGGCAATATTGTATGCTATCAATACGTTTTACAGCATATTCTTTGGAATCAAACACATTTAAATAGAGTAGGGAACAAAAAAATTCCCTGCCTAGATTTTCCTGCTCACATCATCTTTAGACAACTGATATTTTTGTGCAGGGCATCTTGTAACCTCACTCACAGAGATCTATATTTACCTGCAATTCACAACTAAGGGGAACTTTAGGTCTGACAAAGTTTAAAATTCCAAGGACCACAACAGGCCAAGAATTCCCTTTTTCAAGGGGTGGCGGGATAGCGTCCTGGCAGTAACAAGACTATAGGTAATTCCCTCTCAGTTCCCACAGTTTTGTGGATTCCACCAGGATGCTACTGAAATCAGAAGCAAGGTTTGTCTGGGCTAGCTTGGGTTTGTAGACCAGGTCAGAGGTAGTTAAAGTCTATTGGGATAGATGAGTGATATAGAAATGGAGAGTTGGGGAAGCTTCCAAGACTGGGGAGAAGAGCTATTTTAAAATGTTTCTTGAAGGCAGTAGCTGAGGACAAAAGACAAACTCAGATCAGAAAATTTGTTTTTTTTTTTTTTAAATAATTGGTACTATAAAGTTTTAGTATCTAATTACAGAAATCAGAATAAAAGTGACTCAGCACTCCTTAAAGGAAGGGACTTTGATTCATAGGAATAACATAGATTCTAGTGTCAGATAAGGGTTCAAATCCTGATTCTATCACTTACTGGCTATGCAACCTTGGGAAAGTTATCTGACTTTCCTGAGCCTCCATTTTCTTGGGGATAGAATGGAGGCAACAATATCTATGCTACAGGGTTGCTATGGGAAGTAAGCATAAGTTCATAGTCTCTATCTGGCATTTGATAGGTAGTTGGTGATTATGTGATACATCTTTGTTTCCTCCACAGCATAGCACCTAACTCAGCAAGCTATACAGAAATATGTAACAGCAAATGTTTCTTGAACTGAAAAATTGGTATTTGTTCTGTATTTCTTCTTTAGGCTGTTTTATTAACTGCTGTAATATGTAGCCTCATGATGATCATCCAGGTGATGTAAATTGGTGGACAATTTGTGGGCTGTTATATTTTCAGAACCTATCTATGATCTGGAAAAGATTCATGAATTCAAATTAAGTGAAAGGTCATTGTCTTTACCATCTCACTGATGAATATTCTAGCAGTCAATTCTATCAGGAAATGGTATAAATTTCCTCCCTGATATTTACCTTACTGTGTGCTATATCGTACAGGCAAATGTATGTTAGATTTCCAATTTGTTCTTGAGAAAAACAGCGAATTACAAAGTGACTCAGTCAGTTTGCCCATTAAAGAAGTTATTTTCTGGTTACCTTGTCAATGGAACATTTGCTTAATCAAAATAAGTAAATAAAAGCCTCCCTATGACCTAAAATGTATCATAGGCTTAATCTTTCACTAATTACAGCTGGATTTTCTGAAGTCATTTAAAAAATACGTGTAAACTCTCACAATGTGCAAAGAATTGTGGTGAGGGCTACAGCGAAAAAACATACATAAGAGGCATTCTCTACTTTCAAAGGGCTTTGTACCAGAGAGAAGTATAAAAACAACTGTCACATGAGACACCCCTCTCTTAAGAGAGGCACAATGTACTTTAGGAACATGAAAGACAGGGTGATTGATTTAGGAACTATGAAAACTCCGGGAGGAAATGGGACCTAACTTCAATTCCTGAAATAACCTGAGACCTTCCTAAGCTCTGTTGGCTACAGAAACTAGTGCATTTTATGTAAATCTTACATCCACCTTGGGTGGAATTACTTGTACTTTTGTGACTTTGCAAACAGGCCTGATCCCCAGCTTTGACATATAACTTCAACAAACACCTACTTTCTTTCTTAAGCTTCCCCTATCCCTCCCTTCCAGAAGCTGGCACCTTTTGGGAGACCAATGCTAAATGTCCCAGCCTCTTGGCTCCTGATTCAAGTCAAAATCTATTATATGGAGTTTGTATTTTCTAAAGGTATCGAGTTACAAATTGGCTCTCTATTCCTCACAACCTATTTTGTCTCATAAAATGTCAAATTTATTGATAAAACAAATTTCAAAAAGAAAACACAAATATATGTGACTCTGAAATATAAATATTTATAAGTTATGTAAAATGAAACTCTTATAAAAGCTCTATTTTAAATGCTCTTTTGGAGGATTTTTTCTGGGAAGTAAGTTAAATTTTTAAAAAATAAATATGTAATGAAGTTTGGATTGAAGACCCCTTATTTTTTATATCTTGGTAAATCTCCTTCTAGTAAGCCTAGACATTCATAATTGGGGTCATCTGTCTCAAATTTTTTTTCTTGCTGATTTGTTGTGGATAAATGCTTTTAAAAATCTCAAAGGCAAATGCTAGTGGGAGGCAGTTTCTATGGTGACTTCAGAGTTTGTATTGTTGTTTTTAGACATCAGAATATCGGAGTTGCTTTTGCTTGTTACTGTGCACATCTGACTGATGGTAAGAAATGGTACACGGTGGGGAGAGTATGGCCAGTCCAGTAGTCTGGGCCTCCTGTGTTATAGATTTAGAATCTTTTGTGTCTCTCAAGTCTATGTGTCTAACTGTTTCCTCTGATGCTGAATCTGATCTGGGGTAGATACTTAGAAACCCAGATGAGTACAACAGAAAGATACACAGATAGTATACACCGAGGAGTTGGGGGAAGGGTTTCCACAACAAGTGAATGAAAGTTGATGAAAGTATTTTAATAAAGCAGAACATACAGTACTTTTTCCTTGACAAACTCATTCTTTCTCTAAGCAAAACTCTCCTAATGTTTAAAGTAATAGGAGAAAGAGAAGCCACTTCTTTCAAAGTCAAATTTAAATTCATTTTCCTTTACCATCGTAATGGACATATTTATAAAATATTAATATTAATAGCATGAGAGTCTGTACATTATACATCTGTAGTAACTTCATTTACATTAAGACAGGCAATATACCCTTATGGAACTTAGAACTCTATTTTTTTTTTGCTGCAAAAGTCACCTTAACAATTTATATAGTAAAAAATTCAACCTTACCCAAAGAGAAGTCTGCCCTTTGTCCTATTGCTCCTAGGAAGCAATGTCTAATCCCAAGAAGGTTTTGCCTTGATAAAATTGTCTTTGTTATTCTGGGGGCTTGCCACTTCTGATAGTCTAATAATGTGATTTAGGATAGGGCCTTTGAGTCATGTAGAATCAGCTAGACCTATCAAGGGGCTGGAGACTGAGGTCAGCCAGGTAAGTAGAAAATAAGATATCTGTGACTGAGCACCAATAAAAACCTTGTACATGAAGGCTCAGATAAGTTTCCCTGTTGGCAATATTCTATGTATATTGTCATACATTGTTATCAGGAAAGTGAGCACTGTCTTTGAGTGCACTGGGAGAGGACAGTCAGAATCTCTGCATGTAGAACTTTCCTGAACTCTGCCCCTTTTATGTCTCTTCCTTGGCTGATTTTATTCTATATCCTTTCACTATAATAAACCGTGAGTTTATTACAATAAGGAGCTTTCAGTGAATTCTGTGAGTCCTATTAGCTAATTATCAAAGGCTTGCAGGGTGGTGGTCCCCTGAACTTACAAATGGTATCAGAAGTGAGGGTGGACTGGGGGACTGTTCCCTATGTTGGTACAGTTCAGTTTAGTCCAGTCGCCTAGTCGTGTCTGAAGCTTTGCGACCTCATGAACCACAGCATGCCAGGCCTCCCTGTTCATCACCAATTCCAGGAGTTTACCCAAACTCATGTACGTTGAGTCAGTGATGCCATCCAATCATCTCATCCTCTGTCATCCCCTTCTCCTCCTGCCCTCAATCTTTCCCAATATCAGGATCTTTTCAAATGAGTGAGCTCTTCGCATCAGGTGGACAGAGTATTGAGTTTCAGCTTCACCATCAGTCCTTCCAATGAACACCCAGGACTGATCTCCTTTACGATGGACTGATTGGATCTCCTTGCAGTCCAAGTGTCTCTCAAGAGTCTTCTCCAACACCACATTTCAAAAGCATCAATTCTTTAGCGCTCAGCTTTCTTTATAGACCAAATCTCACATCCATACATGACTACTGGAAAAATCATAGACTTGACTAGATAGACCTTTGTTGGCAAAGTAATGTCTCTGCTTTTTAATATGCTGTCTAGATTGGTCATAAGTTTCCTTCCAAGGAGTAAGCATCTTTTAATCTCATGGCTGCAGTCACCATCTGCAGTGATTTTGGAGCCCCTCAAAATCAGCCACTGTTTCCACTGTTTCCTCATCTATTTGCCATGAAGTGATGTGACCGGATGCAATGATCTTAGTTTTTGAAATGTTGAGCCTTAAGTCAACTTTTTCACTCTCCTTATTCACCTTCATCAAGAGGCTCTTTAATTCCTCTTCACTTTCTGCCATAAGGGTGGTGTCATCTGCATATCTGAGGTTATTGATATTTCTCCTGGCAATCTTGATTCCAGCTTGTGCTTCCTCCAGCCCAGCTTTTCTCACAATGCACTCTGCAAATAAGTGACATAAGCAGGGTGACAATATACAGCCTTGACATACTCCTTTTCCTATTTGGAGTGGAAAATTCTGAAAGAGATCGGAATACCAGATCACCTAACCAGCCTCTTGAGAAATCTGTATGCAGGTCAGGAAGCAACAGTTAGAACTGGACATGGAACAACAGACTGGTTCCAAATAGGAAAAGGAGTATGTCAAGGCTGTATATTGTCACCCTGCTTATGTCACTTATTTGCAGAGTGCATTGTGAGAAAAGCTGGGCTGGAGGAAGCACAAGCTGGAATCAAGATTGCCAGGAGAAATATCAATAACCTCAGATATGCAGATGACACCACCCTTATGGCAGAAAGTGAAGAGGAATTAAAGAGCCTCTTGATGAAGGTGAATAAGGAGAGTGAAAAAGTTGACTTAAGGCTCAACATTTCAAAAACTAAGATCATTGCATCCGGTCACATCACTTCATGGCAAATAGATGAGGAAACAGTGGAAACAGTGGCTGATTTTGAGGGGCTCCAAAATCACTGCAGATGGTGACTGCAGCCATGAGATTAAAAGATGCTTACTCCTTGGAAGGAAACTTATGACCAATCTAGACAGCATATTAAAAAGCAGAGACATTACTTTGCCAACAAAGGTCTATCTAGTCAAGTCTATGATTTTTCCAGTAGTCATGTATGGATGTGAGATTTGGTCTATAAAGAAAGCTGAGCGCTAAAGAATTGATGCTTTTGAAATGTGGTGTTGGAGAAGACTCTTGAGAGACACTTGGACTGCAAGGAGATCCAATCAGTCCATCGTAAAGGAGATCAGTCCTGGGTGTTCATTGGAAGGACTGATGGTGAAGCTGAAACTCAATACTCTGTCCACCTGATGCGAAGAGCTCACTCATTTGAAAAGATCCTGATATTGGGAAAGATTGAGGGCAGGAGGAGAAGGGGATGACAGAGGATGAGATGATTGGATGGCATCACTGACTCAACGTACATGAGTTTGGGTAAACTCCTGGAATTGGTGATGAACAGGGAGGCCTGGCATGCTGTGGTTCATGAGGTCGCAAAGCTTCAGACACGACTAGGCGACTGGACTAAACTGAACTGTACCAACATAGGGAACAGTCCCCCAGTCCACCCTCACTTCTGATACCATTTGTAAGTTCAGGGGACCACCACCCTGCAAGCCTTTGATAATTAGCTAATAGGACTCACAGAATTCACTGAAAGCTCCTTATTGTAATAAACTCACGGTTTATTATAGTGAAAGGATATAGAATAAAATCAGCCAAGGAAGAGACATAAAAGGGGCAGAGTTCAGGAAAGTTCTACATGCAGAGATTCTGACTGTCCTCTCCCAGTGCACTCAAAGACAGTGCTCACTTTCCTGATAACAATGTATGACAATATACATAGAATATTGCCAACAGGGAAACTTATCTGAGCCTTCATGTACAAGGTTTTTATTGGTGCTCAGTCACAGATATCTTATTTTCTACTTACCTGGCTGACCTCAGTCTCCAGCCCCTTGATAGGTCTAGCTGATTCTACATGACTCAAAGGCCCTATCCTAAATCACATTATTAGACTATCAGAAGTGGCAAGCCCCCAGAATAACAAAGACAATTTTATCAAGGCAAAACCTTCTTGGGATTAGACATTGCTTCCTAGGAGCAATAGGACAAAGGGCAGACTTCTCTTTGGGTAAGGTTGAATTTTTTACTATATAAATTGTTAAGGTGACTTTTGCAGCAAAAAAAAAATAGAGTTCTAAGTTCCATAAGGGTATATTGCCTGTCTTAATGTAAATGAAGTTACTACAGATGTATAATGTACAGACTCTCATGCTATTAATATTAATATTTTATAAATATGTCCATTACGATGGTAAAGGAAAATGAATTTAAATTTGACTTTGAAAGAAGTGGCTTCTCTTTCTCCTATTACTTTAAACATTAGGAGAGTTTTGCTTAGAGAAAGAATGAGTTTGTCAAGGAAAAAGTACTGTATGTTCTGCTTTATTAAAATACTTTCATCAACTTTCATTCACTTGTTGTGGAAACCCTTCCCCCAACTCCTCGGTGTATACTATCTGTGTATCTTTCTGTTGTACTCATCTGGGTTTCTAAGTATCTACCCCAGATCAGATTCAGCATCAGAGGAAACAGTTAGACACATAGACTTGAGAGACACAAAAGATTCTAAATCTATAACACAGGAGGCCCAGACTACTGGACTGGCCATACTCTCCCCACCGTGTACCATTTCTTACCATCAGTCAGATGTGCACAGTAACAAGCAAAAGCAACTCCGATATTCTGATGTCTAAAAACAACAATACAAACTCTGAAGTCACCATAGAAACTGCCTCCCACTAGCATTTGCCTTTGAGATTTTTAAAAGCATTTATCCACAACAAATCAGCAAGAAAAAAAATTTGAGACAGATGACCCCAATTATGAATGTCTAGGCTTACTAGAAGGAGATTTACCAAGATATAAAAAATAAGGGGTCTTCAATCCAAACTTCATTACATATTTATTTTTTAAAAATTTAACTTACTTCCCAGAAAAAATCCTCCAAAAGAGCATTTAAAATAGAGCTTTTATAAGAGTTTCATTTTACATAACTTATAAATATTTATATTTCAGAGTCACATATATTTGTGTTTTCTTTTTGAAATTTGTTTTATCAATAAATTTGACATTTTATGAGACAAAATAGGTTGTGAGGAATAGAGAGCCAATTTGTAACTCGATACCTTTAGAAAATACAAACTCCATATAATAGATTTTGACTTGAATCAGGAGCCAAGAGGCTGGGACATTTAGCATTGGTCTCCCAAAAGGTGCCAGCTTCTGGAAGGGAGGGATAGGGGAAGCTTAAGAAAGAAAGTAGGTGTTTGTTGAAGTTATATGTCAAAGCTGGGGATCAGGCCTGTTTGCAAAGTCACAAAAGTACAAGTAATTCCACCCAAGGTGGATGTAAGATTTACATAAAATGCACTAGTTTCTGTAGCCAACAGAGCTTAGGAAGGTCTCAGGTTATTTCAGGAATTGAAGTTAGGTCCCATTTCCTCCCGGAGTTTTCATAGTTCCTAAATCAATCACCCTGTCTTTCATGTTCCTAAAGTACATTGTGCCTCTCTTAAGAGAGGGGTGTCTCATGTGACAGTTGTTTTTATACTTCTCTCTGGTACAAAGCCCTTTGAAAGTAGAGAATGCCTCTTATGTATGTTTTTTCGCTGTAGCCCTCACCACAATTCTTTGCACATTGTGAGAGTTTACACGTATTTTTTAAATGACTTCAGAAAATCCAGCTGTAATTAGTGAAAGATTAAGCCTATGATACATTTTAGGTCATAGGGAGGCTTTTATTTACTTATTTTGATTAAGCAAATGTTCCATTGACAAGGTAACCAGAAAATAACTTCTTTAATGGGCAAACTGACTGAGTCACTTTGTAATTCGCTGTTTTTCTCAAGAACAAATTGGAAATCTAACATACATTTGCCTGTACGATATAGCACACAGTAAGGTAAATATCAGGGAGGAAATTTATACCATTTCCTGATAGAATTGACTGCTAGAATATTCATCAGTGAGATGGTAAAGACAATGACCTTTCACTTAATTTGAATTCATGAATCTTTTCCAGATCATAGATAGGTTCTGAAAATATAACAGCCCACAAATTGTCCACCAATTTACATCACCTGGATGATCATCATGAGGCTACATATTACAGCAGTTAATAAAACAGCCTAAAGAAGAAATACAGAACAAATACCAATTTTTCAGTTCAAGAAACATTTGCTGTTACATATTTCTGTATAGCTTGCTGAGTTAGGTGCTATGCTGTGGAGGAAACAAAGATGTATCACATAATCACCAACTACCTATCAAATGCCAGATAGAGACTATGAACTTATGCTTACTTCCCATAGCAACCCTGTAGCATAGATATTGTTGCCTCCATTCTATCCCCAAGAAAATGGAGGCTCAGGAAAGTCAGATAACTTTCCCAAGGTTGCATAGCCAGTAAGTGATAGAATCAGGATTTGAACCCTTATCTGACACTAGAATCTATGTTATTCCTATGAATCAAAGTCCCTTCCTTTAAGGAGTGCTGAGTCACTTTTATTCTGATTTCTGTAATTAGATACTAAAACTTTATAGTACCAATTATTTAAAAAAAAAAAAAACAAATTTTCTGATCTGAGTTTGTCTTTTGTCCTCAGCTACTGCCTTCAAGAAACATTTTAAAATAGCTCTTCTCCCCAGTCTTGGAAGCTTCCCCAACTCTCCATTTCTATATCACTCATCTATCCCAATAGACTTTAACTACCTCTGACCTGGTCTACAAACCCAAGCTAGCCCAGACAAACCTTGCTTCTGATTTCAGTAGCATCCTGGTGGAATCCACAAAACTGTGGGAACTGAGAGGGAATTACCTATAGTCTTGTTACTGCCAGGACGCTATCCCGCCACCCCTTGAAAAAGGGAATTCTTGGCCTGTTGTGGTCCTTGGAATTTTAAACTTTGTCAGACCTAAAGTTCCCCTTAGTTGTGAATTGCAGGTAAATATAGATCTCTGTGAGTGAGGTTACAAGATGCCCTGCACAAAAATATCAGTTGTCTAAAGATGATGTGAGCAGGAAAATCTAGGCAGGGA
>SJYX01005735.1:0-30045 GCA_006410675.1 Oreotragus oreotragus
TTTTTTTTTTTTTTTATGGCTGAGTCATTGGAAGGACTGATGCTGAAGCTGAAACTCCAATACTTTGGCCACCTGATGCAAAAAACTAACTCGTTGGAAAAGGCCCTGATGCTGGGAAAGATTGAAGGCAGGAGGAGAAGGGGACAAGAGAGGATGAGATGGCTGGATGGCATCACCGACTCAGTGGACATGAGTTTGAGCAAGCACTGGGAGTTGGTGATGGACAGGGAGCCCTGGCGTGCTGCAGTCCATGGGTCACAAAGAGTCAGATACGACTGAGCGACTAAAATGAACTGAATATTCTGCTGTGTGTTGTGTGTGTGAATGTGTGTGTGTTGTATGTGTGTATGTGTGTGTGTGTTGTGTGTGTTGTGTGTGTTATGAATGTGTGTTGTATGTGTATATGTGTGTGTGTTGTGTGTCGTGTATGTATGTGTGTTGTGTGTCGTGTATGTATGTGTGTTGTGTGTGTGTGTGTGTGTGTATTACATCTTCTTTATCTATCTGTCCATGGACATTTCATTCGCTTCCATGTTTTTCCTATTGTAAATAGTGCTGCTATATGATAAGGGTGAATGCATCTTTTTGAATTAGAGTTTTGTCTGGATACATGGCTAGGAGTGGGATTGCAGGATCATATGGTAACTATTTTTAAAGTTCTTGAGGAAGCTCCGTACTGTCCTCTATAGTTGCTGCACCAGTTTACATGCCCACCAACAATATAGGAGGGTTTCCTTTCCTTCACGTTCTCTCCAGCATCTATTATTTGTGGACTTTCTGATGCTGGCCATTCTGACTGGTGTGATTTGCATCTTTGTGGTTTTGATTTGCATTTCTCTAATTAGTAACGTTGAGCATCTTTTCGTGTGTCTTGGTCATCTGTATGTCTTCCCTGGAGAAATGTCTATGTAGATCTTCTGCCCATTTTTTGGTTGGGTGCTTGCTTTTTTAGCTGTATGTCTCTCATTATTAAGCATTCACACGTCCGTGGGTTATAGTCCAGTATCATTATTTTGCTACTCAAATTGTTCCAGCTTTGGCCTTTGAGGGATTTTGAGGTGTCACCATCCTTTCTTGATCTCTTAACTCGCTGAAATTTCAGTATAATCCAGGCTCATGTTTTATCTGTCCCAGCTTTCAGAGTAACCATTTGTCTACAGAGCTCTAATTTCTTTTACTGGAGAATGACATTTAGAAAGGAAGATGTGGGTGCTTGGCTGTGCTCGTTGCTACTGGGGAGTCAGTTGTTCTAGAGCTTGGGCACAAATGTATAGTTACTAATGCAAACGTGTTCATTTCTCTATACCCGTGTGTGTGTGTGTTTTGAGTTTATACTGATACTGCTGATTTCCATCAAACAAACATTAATTTTGGAAGGGCTGGTATATATTTCTGCTTATCAGGTTGGTTTAGGTCTTCCAGTAAGATTTCATGCTTTTCCACCATAGGCCCTATTCTTTTTTTTATTTAAATTCCTTCTACCATGTTACAGTCTTTGTCAGTATCATGAGTGACCTTTCCCATCTGTCCCTACCTCCCATCCCATTTTCCAACTGTTATTTCTAGAATACAGTGACTTAATAAATACACAACAAATAAACAAGTCTCCTTAAAATTGGGGTCCTTTTTAAAAACTGTACAGCCATAGCTTGTGAGCAGAAAATTTTCTCTCTTTACCACACTTTATATTGCTTCTTTTCATTGGTTATATGTGTTGTATCTAAAGGTATTATTTTGCTCTCTCCATTGCTATCTATGCTAGTGATAAACCATCCTTGCATTCTTTACTTGTAATATATTGCTCTTCCAGTAACTAGTTGGAAACTACTAATTTTTTTAGAATTTTAGTCTGTATTCACAACTGACATTGATCTATGGGGGGAGGAGGCGGTGTACTGTTTCCAGTTCTGATATGAAAGTTCTGCAACTTCAAGACAAGCCTACGGCAGCGCTTCTGGCTTTCTGTGGACTGCAGCAGATTAAAATTGGAATTGTGTTATTTAGACCCAAAATGAATACGGCTCTAACACCACTACCACCTGATAGGTGTTTTATCACCCTTCAGGCGTTTTCTATAGGACTTTGTAGCCAAGGTTTCTACTGCTTCCTGACACAATTTTGGCCCATTCTTCAAGGCAGTCACCCACTTGCCCTAGGTTTTCAAACTTATTTATCTTACTCTTTGGGGCTCAGTCTCTTTTTCAATATCTACTGTTGTATGTTTTTGCCCTTACTTTGTTCCTTTTTATTAAGCAGGCAAAGGGTTTATTTAATCGATCTTTTCAATGAACCAGCATTTGTTTCATTCAGTTGACTTTACTCTTTCTTTATTTTAAATAAATATTCAGTCTCTATGCAGAGTCAAGGCAAGGACTTCCCTAAATATACTTATGGCATAAAATATTTTACTACTTTTGGGTAATCTACTTGATTTACTTCATCTCAGAATTCCTTATTTTCAAATAGGGAATATTTTGACCCTCTTATCTCCATCTTATTATCTTTCCAACTTTATTGGGTTATAATTTATTCAGGTTTTGTGACCAAGAACTCAATCAAGTTTGAGAAACAGAAGAAAACAATGTACATTAGGTCCTACATGTGTAGGACCGAAGTGTGTTCTCTCTTAAATCTAACTTGTTAGTCATTAGTTTGATCATCTGTCCTTGGTGATTTTTTTTTTATATACCAGACATCCAAATTCTGAAGGATGTTTTCAGTCAGGTAAACTTTTTTATTGTATGAGCTTTCATTTTCTATGTTTAACACAGTAATGTTGGTTTCTAGTTAAGCATCTATGGCTTCTGCATCCTTTTTGTAAACATTCTGTCCTTATATATTGTCCCTCTTAATGCTCTTTAGCACTTTCTCCCTTAAATTCTACTTTGGCATTAACTTTTTCTTCATAGTGTTTCCCAGTAACTCTTCATTCCTGTTTGTTTGGGTTTTTTTTTGGGGGGGGGAGGGTAACCTTTTTTTTAGACTTACTTCTTTTAAACATCACACTGCTTCATTTCTTGCTTCTTCTCTAGTAGAATCCAGGCCATTCATCTAATCAAAGATGCTATATCCATTCCATTTTAATTATTATATTTTTCTTTAATTTCTTTCATCCTTTTGTATAATTTTTACTCTCTTGGTCAAGTTTCTTTTTTTTTTTTTTCTCCTTTGCTTTTCAATTCTTACAATGGTTTCTTTCAGTTTCTTAACATTTCCTTTGTACATCACAATGTCAGAATTAACTGTCCCCAGCAGGATGCTTTCTCTGCCTACTGACCTCACAGGCATAAATGCTAAAACCTTTTAGGATGCCTGTATTTTAATTCCTGGGTGTTGCTGATACATTTGATTATTTTCGGCTCTAGACTATCATGAAATCAAGCTCTCTCTCGAGTGGGGTGCACACTGTGTCTGAAACGTCGCTTGTCCACAGATCTGTCTCTATTGCCTTGATGTGTCCCGCGTGTAGCACCAGCTGCTCATCCTCTAGGAGTGTGCACCCCGTTAGCACTTTTCCAGGGGGCACATGTGAATCCAATGATTATTTTCGGCTCTAGACTATCATGAAATCAAGCTCTCTCTCGAGTGGGGTGCACACTGTGTCTGAAACGTCGCTTGTCCACAGATCTGTCTCTATTGCCTTGATGTGTCCCGCGTGTAGCACCCCCTGCTCATCCTCTAGGAGTGTGCACCCCGTTAGCACTTTTCCAGGGGGCACATGTGAATCCACACATCTGCTCCAGCTGAGCCTCAGCGGGAAGCATAGATCCTGGTCTTTCCAACCAGGCCACCCACCCCTGTACCTTTGCTCCAGCCAGCCCAGTCCACCCGGTGATCCGTCCTGAAAGGTCCCGGGGAGGCAACCCACTCCAGTGTTCTTGCCTGGAGAATCCCAGGGACGGGGGAGCCTGGTGGGCTGCCGTCTATGGGATCACACGGAGTCGGACATGACTGAAGTGACTTAGCAGCAGCAGCAGACTATCATGAAATCAAGCTCTCTCTCGAGTGGGACGCACACTGTGTCTGAAACGTCGCATGTCCACAGATCTGTCTCTATTGCCTTGATATGCCCAGAGTGTAGCGCCCCCTGCTCATCCTCTAGGAGTGTGCACCTCATTAGCACTTTTCTAGGGGGCACATGTGAATCCACACATCTGCTCCAGCTGAGCCTCAGCGGGAAGCACAGATCCTGGTCTTTCCAACCAGGACACCCACCCCTGTACCTTTGCTCCAGCCAGCCCAGTCCACCCGGTGATCCGTCCTGAAAGGTCCCGGGGCAGCCAGTTTTCTCAAGCACACCCTTCAGCTATGGCCATCCTGCCCATCGATGAGGATTAGGGTGACTGTTCAAGGTTCCACGCTTTCTCATGCCCATGCTTCCGAATCTCACACGTTTAGCTCACTTGAGTGAAAGAGGCCCTTTTCAATTAACAGCAGGATTGGAGATCATACAACTGAAAAGAAACTATTCCAGAGAACAAGTTGACATGGATCCAAAAATATATGGTCTTTTCCCTGCCACCCTCCCCGTTATTCCATTACAAAGAGCTCAGTTCAGTTCAGTTCAGTCGCTCAGTCGTGTCCAATTCTTTGCGACTCCATGAATCGCAGCACCCCAGGCCTCCCTGTTCATCACCATCTCCTGGAGTTCACTCAGACTCACATCCATCGAGTCCATGATGCCATCCAGCCATCTCATCCTCGGTCGTCCCCTTCTCCTCCTGCCCCCAATCCCTCCCAGCATCAGAGTCTTTTCCAGTGAGTCAGGTCTTCGCATGAGGTGGCCAAAGTACTGGAGTTTCAGCTTTAGCATCATTCCTTCCAAAGAAATCCCAGGGTTGATCTCCTTGCAGTCCAAGGGACTCTCAAGAGTCTTCTCCAACACCACAATTCAAAAGCATCAATTCTTCGGCGCTCAGCTTTCTTCACAGTCCAACTTTCACACCTATACATGACCACAGGAAAAACCATAGCCTTGACTAGGCGGACCTTAGTCGGCAAAGTAATGTCTCTGCTTTTGAATATACTATCCAGGTTGGTCATAACTTTTCTTCAAAGAGCTAGCCTCAGGAAATAATTTTTAATCAATGATATATGAAGATCTTCATTATTTATAAAGTAAAAAAGAAAAGTACAAAACAATGTACCTGTCCATCAGTGGGAGAAAGGCTAAGTGAATTAAGGACTTCTACCCAATGAAATAGGGATTTAATGGCTTTGACAATCATAGTAACATGGAAAATTTATTAGCATCATTTGTGAAGTGGAAGAAGGGCACATATTCATACATATTATATGAATCCAACTATGAAAATATCATGTGCAAAAAAATGGCCAGGCAAAGGAAGGACCCCAGAATACCAACAGTAGTGATGTGCAGGTGGTTTGCGGCTTTCCCAACGTCCCCCTTTCTTCCTTTCCCTACTTGTCAAATTAAACATCAGAGGTAATAAAATGGTGCTAGAAATACTTTTTGAAAACCACGCATACAGCTAACAGAGTAACGGAATTGATACGTGATTGTGACATTTAAATGGCTTCTTCAGAAAGGGCTCAATGTGCTTACTGACAGTTTTCTGGGGCTTTAAACTCTTTCCCTTAGCCAATGTTTCATGAGTAAACTCCATCTCAGCTCTGCTGGATCAATCATTTGCTCAGACAAAGCTTTTTTGACCTTGGGCACCCAGAACGCCCAGATCTCCCAAACACACCCCTCGTCACAGTGTGGGCAGAGACACCCAATGGTGCCTGTGAGTGCCTTACAACCAGGCGACACATGGAGTTAAAAGCTCGGGAACCCGCAGCAGCAATGAAACCTGCACCTTCTCAGGCAGCTTTTCCCTGGGAACCCCACGCAACGTCCCTTCTCCCCCATGCTCCCCTTTCAGGGACCTCCCCAACAGAAGCTTCCCTCACCAAAGGTCAAACCTGAATACACATATTTTCTTTTAAATATATTAATTTTACCTGCTGCCAGCAATGCCCATCATTTAAATTCTTTACAATGCTTCCAGATTGTTTATGACAGCTTTGCAGAGCAGGGTGCACACAAATGCTCAACAAGGACCACCAAGAAAGGAAGGACTTGAAAACTTTCCTGTCCAAGCATTTCTACCACTTAGAGTCATGAAAGGTGATTTTTTTTTTTGATCCATAGTTTAAGGCTCCAGTGAAAACTATAATTTTCATATAAACAGTACTTTGACAGAGTCTTAAAACACTAACACTTAAAATTTGTTTCAAAATGGAAAACCTTCCATCATCCATCCCTTTATCCTTTTCAGACAATTTCACCATCATGAGCTTATTTTATACCAACAAACTGTCACTGAGGTTCTCTGGCCCCTACCTACTGTGCTTTCTATTTGTCATCCTCTTCCGTCTTGATGCTTCTAAAATGCTTTGAAGTGAAAAACCCTCAAGGTTGTAAAAACTGAACAGAAGGCAAACAGGTATGCAGAAGGCCTGGCATTCTCTCTGAGGTCTTGCCGTGTGGGCGATGGCTCTGGCTGTTCACAGGCACCCCGTCCCTGCCGTCTCCCTCCCCACTGGATGTGCTCAGCTTGCCCGGCACACCTGGGAGACCACCGCAATAAAGCGAGTCACACAAATTTTCTGGTTTCCCAGTACATAGAAGAGTCACATTCCCACCATACTATATAGCCTATTAATTATGTCTTTAAAAAATATATACTTACCTTCATTGAGAAGACTATACTGCTAAAAAAAAAAAAAAAGCTAACCATCAACTGAACAAGACATAGTATCAGTAGTTAACAGCCAAGATCACTGATCACTGTAACAAATATAACAGTAAAGGAAAAATGTGAAATAAGAGAATTATCAAAATGTGACCCAGACACGGAGAGAGCAAATGCTGTTAGAAAAATGGTGCCAACAGGCTTGTCACAACCCAGCAATTTGTTTAAAAACAAAAAAGGAAAGTGTGATAAAACGAGGTATGCAGCACTGACCAGGGTTATCCCAGGAGAACTGGGGGGACCGCAGACTCACCTGGCCCACGCTGAGGTTTGTGGGAAGGGAATGGAAGGATCCTGGGAGGCTGAGGTGGCCACGCATGGGCCCTTGTGGGTTTCACTTTATGGGAGTGGCCGTCGGGAAAATTCTGAGGCTCTAGAATCGCCAAGCACGTGTGTGTGTGCTCGGTCACTCAGGCAGGTCCGGCTCTTTGCGACCCTGTGGACTGTAGCCCACCAGGCTCCTCTCGCCTGAGACTCTCCAGGCAAGAGTACTGGAATGGAGTGCCATGCCCTCCTCCAGGGGATCCCCCCAACCCAGGGATCGAACCCGCATCTCCTGCACTGCAGGCAGGTTCTCTACCACTGAGCTACGGGGGAAGCCCCCAGAATGACAACACACACCAAAATCCAACACAAAACCTGAGCTACCCACTGCTCGGTGTTGCGTTCCTAACCTTTTGTCTGACCAACCTTATCTCATCTTCTTTCATAGTTCAAATAGGCCAAGGCCTTTCCACCAAGCCAACCCAAGCTGGTTCATCAGCATAGAGACTGTGTATCTTCAAGGCCTACAAACCAAAAGAACCAAGGAGGCAGGCTCCACCAAGAGCAGAAAGAACCACAAGGGGAGTGCCGCTCCCTATGGCAAGTTGACGTCTGTGAATTTCCTTCCGCAGGACAAGCCATAAAAAGACTCAGTGGGACGCTTGCAGAACTCTGGAAGGAATCACCAGAGTACCAGGTGGAGGAAAGCACGCCGGAAGGGCAAGTTTACCCAGAAGAGCATCGTCTTGCCCAGCTCTGGCTGAAACGAAAGCACAGAACTTCCAAAGAACTTTCCTCTTTCCAACGACACAACCCTATTCACAGACCCGTCCAGCATCCTGCAAGAAGACAGGCTACTGGAAGGAAAACCCGAGGACCTCGGAGGAAATCTGTAGCGAAAGGAATCCTCCTCTTACGGCGTGGTGCATTTGGCTAGATAATTCTGAAATGTGTTCAGAGTCCTTGAGCCACACTCAGTGGTGGTCTCCACCTCACCCCCACTGCAGACGTGGCTCTGCGAGCCCCCACTGGTGTTTCTCCACTCACCAGGACTGGCCGCATCTCACAGAAAACCAGGAGGGATGCCAGCTCAATGTCTTCACTGTAGCCGTTCTTCAGAGGAACAGATCTAAATCCTGCAGGTCAAAGACAAACCAGTTCACATCAGATCTCTGCTTTTCTTGTAGTACCCAGGGATCACGTGCCCAGTGCATGGAGCAGAGAGGTCAGGGCCCCGTGCTGGGGGGCTGACCTCCTTTCTGGAAGCCAGAGGTTCCCCCCCACACCCCCACCCTGATGGCTGGGGAGTGGAGTTGCAGAACACAGCCCTGACTGCCAGGTCCAGCCGGAGAAATGAAGTTAAAAATGCCTGCCCTCTAGAAATGCAGATGACTTGGAAGAATTAAAGCCCACAGAACACTGCACACTGAATTCAGACCCTCTACAGCTGTGGTTTCAGTCCCTTCAATATTCCTGAGCCCAAAAGACACAAAGGAGTAATGAATCCCCACGTCCATCTTCACTCAGCCATGTACAAAGCTTGGGGAGGAAATCTTTCCGTCCCTTGGCAGTTTGCCCTGTTGATCATCCTCCCCTAAAAGCCATTCCCTATTTGTAGTGAGGACCTGTGTCTGCCAGTCATTTAAATGTTTCTTTTTATATTGAGAGAGAGGGTTAAGTGGGCTGCATTCCCCACACCCCTCCACAGTGAGTAATGTTTAAGGCAACACATCTTAAAGGCTGGTTGTTTGGCTTGTTTTGATAGAGTAGTAGAACTGAATAGACAGCAGAAATTAACGTCTCATTCCCACCCACTCATACCTCTTATTACAGAAAGAACCGTTGTTAACGGCTTTCCAAAATCATCTATGCAGTGTGTGTTTCCCTTAAAATCACAGAGAACAGTACCCTAACCAGCCATTCTGAATCTTACAGGTTCCACTGAACACTCTATCTTAGGGATTCACTATGTAGCCCTAGTTTGACTTGAAAGCTTTTTCTTAACTGGAAACATAGTTGATGTCCAATATACTATTGATTTCAAGCGTACTGCATAGTGACTGAGCGACTTCACTTTCACTTTTCTCTTTCATGCATTGGAGAAGGAAATGGCAACCCACTCCNTTTTTTTTTTTTTTATGGCTGAGTCATTGGAAGGACTGATGCTGAAGCTGAAACTCCAATACTTTGGCCACCTGATGCAAAAAACTAACTCGTTGGAAAAGGCCCTGATGCTGGGAAAGATTGAAGGCAGGAGGAGAAGGGGACAAGAGAGGATGAGATGGCTGGATGGCATCACCGACTCAGTGGACATGAGTTTGAGCAAGCACTGGGAGTTGGTGATGGACAGGGAGCCCTGGCGTGCTGCAGTCCATGGGTCACAAAGAGTCAGATACGACTGAGCGACTAAAATGAACTGAATATTCTGCTGTGTGTTGTGTGTGTGAATGTGTGTGTGTTGTATGTGTGTATGTGTGTGTGTGTTGTGTGTGTTGTGTGTGTTATGAATGTGTGTTGTATGTGTATATGTGTGTGTGTTGTGTGTCGTGTATGTATGTGTGTTGTGTGTCGTGTATGTATGTGTGTTGTGTGTGTGTGTGTGTGTGTATTACATCTTCTTTATCTATCTGTCCATGGACATTTCATTCGCTTCCATGTTTTTCCTATTGTAAATAGTGCTGCTATATGATAAGGGTGAATGCATCTTTTTGAATTAGAGTTTTGTCTGGATACATGGCTAGGAGTGGGATTGCAGGATCATATGGTAACTATTTTTAAAGTTCTTGAGGAAGCTCCGTACTGTCCTCTATAGTTGCTGCACCAGTTTACATGCCCACCAACAATATAGGAGGGTTTCCTTTCCTTCACGTTCTCTCCAGCATCTATTATTTGTGGACTTTCTGATGCTGGCCATTCTGACTGGTGTGATTTGCATCTTTGTGGTTTTGATTTGCATTTCTCTAATTAGTGACGTTGAGCATCTTTTCATGTGTCTTGGTCATCTGTATGTCTTCCCTGGAGAAATGTCTATGTAGATCTTCTGCCCATTTTTTGGTTGGGCGCTTGCTTTTTTTTTTTAGCTGCATGTCTCTCATTATTAAGCACTCACACGTCCGTGGGTTACAGTCCAGTATCATTATTTTGCTACTCAAATTGTTCCAGCTTTGGCCTTTGGGGGATTTTGAGGTGTCACCATCCTTTCTTGATCTCTTAACTCGCTGAAATTTCAGTATAATCCAGGCTCATGTTTTATCTGTCCCAGCTTTCAGAGTAACCATTTGTCTACAGAGCTCTAATTTCTTTTACTGGAGAATGACATTTAGAAAGGAAGATGTGGGTGCTTGGACGTGCTCGTTGCTACTGGGGTGTCAGTTGTGCTAGAGCTTGGGCACAAATGTATAGTCACTAATGCAAACGTGTTCATTTCTCTATACCTCTGTGTGTGTGTGTGTTGAGTTTATACTGATACTGCTGATTTCCATCAAACAAACATTAATTTTGGAAGGGCTGGTATATATTTCTGCTTATCAAGTTGGTTTAGGTCTTCCAGTAAGATTTCATGCTTTTCCACCACAGGCCCTATTCTTCTCTTATTTAAATTCCTTCTACCAGTCTTTGTCAGTATCATGAGTGTTACAGTCTTTGTCAGTATCATGAGTGACCTTTCCCATCTGTCCCTACCTCCCATCCCATTTTTCCAACTGTTATTTCTAGAATACAGTGACTTAATAAATACACAACAAATAAACAAGTCTCCTTAAAATTGGGGTCCTTTTTAAAAACTGTACAGCCATAGCTTGTGAGCAGAAAATTTTCTCTCTTTACCACACTTTATATTGCTTCTTTTCATTGGTTATATGTGTTGTATCTAAAGGTATTATTTTGCTCTCTCCATTGCTATCTATGCTAGTGATAAACCATCCTTGCATTCTTTACTTGTAATATATTGCTCTTCCAGTAACTAGTTGGAAACTACTAATTTTTTTAGAATTTTAGTCTGTATTCACAACTGACATTGATCTATGGGGGGAGGAGGCGGTGTACTGTTTCCAGTTCTGATATGAAAGTTCTGCAACTTCAAGACAAGCCTACGGCAGCGCTTCTGGCTTTCTGTGGACTGCAGCAGATTAAAATTGGAATTGTGTTATTTAGACCCAGAATGAATACGGCTCTAACACCACTACCACCTGATAGGTGTTTTATCACCCTTCAGGCGTTTTCTATAGGACTTTGTAGCCAAGGTTTCTACTGCTTCCTGACACAATTTTGGCCCATTCTTCAAGGCAGTCACCCACTTGCCCTAGGTTTTCAAACTTATTTATCTTACTCTTTGGGGCTCAGTCTCTTTTTCAATATCTACTGTTGTATGTTTTTGCCCTTACTTTGTTCCTTTTTATTAAGCAGGCAAAGGGTTTATTTAATCGATCTTTTCAATGAACCAGCATTTGTTTCATTCAGTTGACTTTACTCTTTCTTTATTTTAAATAAATATTCAGTCTCTATGCAGAGTCAAGGCAAGGACTTCCCTAAATATACTTATGGCATAAAATATTTTACTACTTTTGGGTAATCTATTTGATTTACTTCATCTCAGAATTCCTTATTTTCAAATAGGGAATATTTTGACCCTCTTATCTCCATCTTATTATCTTTCCAACTTTATTGGGTTATAATTTATTCAGGTTTTGTGACCAAGAACTCAATCAAGTTTGAGAAACAGAAGAAAACAATGTACATTAGGTCCTACATGTGTAGGACCGAAGTGTGTTCTCTCTTAAATCTAACTTGTTAGTCATTAGTTTGATCATCTGTCCTTGGTGATTTTTTTTTTATATACCAGACATCCAAATTCTGAAGGATGTTTTCGGTCAGGTAAACTTTTTTATTGTATGAGCTTTCATTTTCTATGTTTAACACAGTAATGTTGGTTTCTAGTTAAGCATCTATGGCTTCTGCATCCTTTTTGTAAACATTCTGTCCTTATATATTGTCCCTCTTAATGCTCTTTAGCACTTTCTCCCTTAAATTCTACTTTGGCATTAACTTTTTCTTCATAGTGTTTCCCAGTAACTCTTCATTCCTGTTTGTTTGGGTTTTTTTTTGGGGGGGGGAGGGTAACCTTTTTTTTAGACTTACTTCTTTTAAACATCACACTGCTTCATTTCTTGCTTCTTCTCTAGTAGAATCCAGGCCATTCATCTAATCAAAGATGCTATATCCATTCCATTTTAATTATTATATTTTTCTTTAATTTCTTTCATCCTTTTGTATAATTTTTACTCTCTTGGTCAAGTTTCTTTTTTTTTTTTTTCTCCTTTGCTTTTCAATTCTTACAATGGTTTCTTTCAGTTTCTTAACATTTCCTTTGTACATCACAATGTCAGAATTAACTGTCCCCAGCAGGATGCTTTCTCTGCCTACTGACCTCACAGGCATAAATGCTAAAACCTTTTAGGATGCCTGTATTTTAATTCCTGGGTGTTGCTGATACATTTGATTATTTTCGGCTCTAGACTATCATGAAATCAAGCTCTCTCTCGAGTGGGGTGCACACTGTGTCTGAAACGTCGCTTGTCCACAGATCTGTCTCTATTGCCTTGATGTGTCCCGCGTGTAGCACCCCCTGCTCATCCTCTAGGAGTGTGCACCCCGTTAGCACTTTTCCAGGGGGCACATGTGAATCCACACATCTGCTCCAGCTGAGCCTCAGCGGGAAGCATAGATCCTGGTCTTTCCAACCAGGCCACCCACCCCTGTACCTTTGCTCCAGCCAGCCCAGTCCACCCGGTGATCCGTCCTGAAAGGTCCCGGGGCGGCCAGTTTTCTCAAGCACACCCTCCAGCTATGGCCATCCTGCCCATCGATGAGGATTAGGGTGACTGTTCAAGGTTCCACGCTTTCTCATGCCCATGCTTCTGAATCTCACACGTTTAGCTCACTTGAGTGAAAGAGGCCCTTTTCAATTAACAGCAAGACTGGAGATCATACAACTGAAAAGAAACTATTCCAGAGAACAAGTTGACATGGATCCAAAAATATATGGTCTTTTCCCTGCCACCCCCCCTCCCCCGAGCTGTTATTCCATTACAAAGAGCTCAGTTCAGTTCAGTTCAGTCACTCAGTCGTGTCCGACTCTTTGCGACCCCATGAATCGCAGCATGCCAGGCCTCCCTGTTCATCACCATCTCCCAGAGTTCACTCAGACTCACATCCATCGAGTCCGTGATGCCATCCAGCCATCTCATCCTCGGTCGTCCCCTTCTCCTCCTGCCCCCAGTCCCTCCCAGCATCAGAGTCTTTTCCAGTGAGTCAACTCTTCGCATGAGGTGGCCAAAGTACTGGAGTTTCAGCTTTAGCATCATTCCTTCCAAAGAAATCCCAGGGCTGATCTTCAGAATGGACTGGTTGGATCTCCTTGCAGTCCAAGGGACTCTCAAGAGTCTTCTCCAACACCACAGTTCAAAAGCATCGATTCTTCGACGCTCAGCCTTCTTCACAGTCCAACTCTCACATCCATACATGACCACAGGAAAAACCATAGCCTTGACTAGGCGGACCTTAGTCGGCAAAGTAATGTCTCTGCTTTTGAATATGCTATCTAAGTTGGTCATAACTTTTCTTCAAAGAGCTAGCCTCAGGAAATAATTTTTAATCAATGATATATGAAGATCTTCATTATTTATAAAGTAAAAAAGAAAAGTACAAAACAATGTACCTGTCCATCAGTGGGAGAAAGGCTAAGTGAATTAAGGACTTCTACCCAATGAAATAGGGATTTAATGGCTTTGACAATCATAGTAACATGGAAAATTTATTAGCATCATTTGTGAAGTGGAAGAAGGGCACATATTCATACATATTATATGAATCCAACTATGAAAATATCATGTGCAAAAAAATGGCCAGGCAAAGGAAGGACCCCAGAATACCAACAGTAGTGATGTGCAGGTGGTTTGCGGCTTTCCCAACGTCCCCCTTTCTTCCTTTCCCTACTTGTCAAATTAAACATCAGAGGTAATAAAATGGTGCTAGAAATACTTTTTGAAAACCATGCATACAGCTAACAGAGTAACGGAATTGATACGTGATTGTGACATTTAAATGGCTTCTTCAGAAAGGGCTCAATGTGCTTACTGACAGTTTTCTGGGGCTTTAAACTCTTTCCCTTAGCCAATGTTTCATGAGTAAACTCCATCTCAGCTCTGCTGGATCAATCATTTGCTCAGACAAAGCTTTTTTGACCTTGGACACCCAGAACGCCCAGATCTCCCAAACACACCCCTCATCACAGTGTGGGCAGAGACACCCAATGGTGCCTGTGAGTGCCTTACAACCAGGCAACACATGGAGTTAAAAGCTCGGGAATCCGCAGCAGCAATGAAACCTGCACCTTCTCAGGCAGCTTTTCCCTGGGAACCCCACGCAACGCCCCTTCTCCCCCATGCGCCCCTTTCAGGGACCTCCCCAACAGAAGCTTCCCTCACCAAAGGTCAAACCTGAATACACATATTTTCTTTTAAATATATTAATTTTACCTGCTGCCAGCAATGCCCATCATTTAAATTCTTTACAATGCTTCCAGATTGTTTATGACAGCTTTGCAGAGCAGGGTGCACACAAATGCTCAACAAGGACCACCAGGAAAGGAAGGACTTGAAAACTTTCCTGTCCAAGCATTTCTACCACTTAGAGTCATGAAAGGTGATTTTTTTTTTTGATCCATAGTTTAAGGCTCCAGTGAAAACTATAATTTTCATATAAACAGTACTTTGACAGAGTCTTAAAACACTAACACTTAAAATTTGTTTCAAAATGGAAAACCTTCCATCATCCATCCCTTTATCCTTTTCAGACAATTTCACCATCATGAGCTTATTTTATACCAACAAACTGTCACTGAGGTTCTCTGGCCCCTACCTACTGTGCTTTCTATTTGTCATCCTCTTCCGTCTTGATGCTTCTAAAATGCTTTGAAGTGAAAAACCCTCAAGGTTGTAAAAACTGAACAGAAGGCAAACAGGTATGCAGAAGGCCTGGCATTCTCTCTGAGGTCTTGCCGTGTGGGCGATGGCTCTGACTGTTCACAGGCACCCCGTCCCTGCCGTCTCCCTCCCCACTGGATGTGCTCAGCTTGCCAGGCACACCTGGGAGACCGCCGCAATAAAGCGAGTCACACAAATTTTCTGGTTTCCCAGTACATAGAAGAGTCACATTCCCACCATACTATATAGCCTATTAATTATGTCTTTAGAAAATATATACTTACCTTCATTGAGAAGACTATACTGCTAAAAAAAAAAAAAAAGCTAACCATCAACTGAACAAGACATAGTATCAGTAGTTAACAGCCAAGATCACTGATCACTGTAACAAATATAACAGTAAAGGAAAAATGTGAAATAAGAGAATTATCAAAATGTGACCCAGACACGGAGAGAGCAAATGCTGTTAGAAAAATGGTGCCAACAGGCTTGTCACAACCCAGCAATTTGTTTAAAAACAAAAAAGGAAAGTGTGATAAAACGAGGTATGCAGCACTGACCAGGGTTATCCCAGGAGAACTGGGGGGACCGCAGACTCACCTGGCCCACGCTGAGGTTTGTGGGAAGGGAATGGAAGGATCCTGGGAGGCTGAGGTGGCCACGCATGGGCCCTTGTGGGTTTCACTTTATGGGAGTGGCCGTCGGGAAAATTCTGAGGCTCTAGAATCGCCAAGCACGTGTGTGTGTGCTCGGTCACTGAGACAGGTCCGGCTCTTTGCGACCCTGTGGACTGTAGCCCACCAGGCTCCTCTCGCCTGAGACTCTCCAGGCAAGAGTACTGGAATGGAGTGCCATGCCCTCCTCCAGGGGATCCTCCCAACCCAGGGATCGAACCCGCATCTCCTGCACTGCAGGCAGGTTCTCTACCACTGAGCTATAGGGGAAGCCCCCAGAATGACAACACACACCAAAATCCAACCCAAAACCTGAGCTACCCACTGCTCGGTGTTGCGTTCCTAACTTTTTGTCTGACCAACCTTATCTCATCCTCTTTCATAGTTCAAATAGGCCAAAGCCTTTCCACCAAGCCAACCCAAGCTGGTTCATCAGCATAGAGACTGTGTATCTTCAAGGTCTTGACAAACCAAAAGAACCAAGGAGGCAGGCTCCACCAAGAGCAGAAAGAACCACAAGGGGAGTGCCGCTCCCTATGGGAAGTTGACGTCTGTGAATTTCCTTCCGCAGGACAAGCCATAAGAAGACTCAGTGGGACGCTTGCAGAACTCTGGAAGGAATCACCAGAGTACCAGGTGGAGGAAAGCACGCCGGAAGGGCAAGTTTACCCAGAAGAGCATCGTCTTGCCCAGCTCTGGCTGAAACGAAAGCACGGAACTTCCAAAGAACTTTCCTCTTTCCAACGACACAACCCTATTCACAGACCCGTCCAGCATCCTGCAAGAAGACAGGCTACTGGAAGGAAAACCCGAGGACCTCGGAGGAAATCTGTAGTGAAAGGAATCCTCCTCTTATGGCGTGGCGCATTTGGCTAGATAATTCTCAAATGTGTTCAGAGTCCTTGAGCCACACTCAGTGGTGGTCTCCACCTCACCCCCACTGCAGACGTGGCTCTGTGAGCCCCCACTGGTGTTTCTCCACTCACCAGGACTGGCCGCATCTCACAGAAAACCAGGAGGGATGCCAGCTCAATGTCTTCACTGTAGCCGTTCTTCAGAGGAACAGATCTAAATCCTGCAGGTCAAAGACAAACCAGTTCACATCAGATCTCTGCTTTTCTTGTAGTACCCAGGGATCACGTGCCCAGTGCATGGAGCAGAGAGGTCAGGGCCCCGTGCTGGGGGGCTGACCTCCTTTCTGGAAGCCAGAGGTTCCCCCCCACCCCCCACCTGATGGTTGGGGAATGGGGTTGCAGAATACAGCCCTGACTGCCAGGTCCAGCCGGAGAAATGAAGTTAAAAATGCCTGCCCTCTAGAAATGCAGATGACTCGGAAGAATTAAAGCCCACAGAACACTGCACACTGAATTCAGACCCTCTTCAGCTGTGGTTTCAGTCCCTTCAATATTCCTGAGCCCAAAAGACACAAAGGACTAACGAATCCCCACGTCCATCTTCACTCAGCCATGTACAAAGCTTGGGGAGGAAATCTTTCCGTCCCTTGGCAGTTTGCCCTGTTGATCATCCTCCCCTAAAAGCCATTCCCTATTTGTAGTGAGGACCTGTGTCTGCCAGTCATTTAAATGTTTCTTTTTATATTGAGAGAGAGGGTTAAGTGGGCTGCATTCCCCACACCCCTCCACAGTGAGTAATGTTTAAGGCAACACATCTTAAAGGCTGGTTGTTTGGCTTGTTTTGATAGAGTAGTAGAACTGAATAGACAGCAGAAATTAACGTCTCATTCCCACCCACTCATACCTCTTATTACAGAAAGAACCGTTGTTAACGGCTTTCCAAAATCATCTATGCAGTGTGTGTTTCCCTTAAAATCACAGAGAACAGTACCCTAACCAGCCATTCTGAATCTTACAGGTTCCACTGAACACTCTATCTTAGGGATTCACTATGTAGCCCTAGTTTGACTTGAAAGCTTTTTCTTAACTGGAAACATAGTTGATGTCCAAATGTCATCCAGTCCCATCAGTTCAGTTCAGTTCATTTCAGTCGCTCAGTCGTGTCCGACTCTTTGCGACCCCATAAATCGCAGAACGCCAGGCCTCCCTTTCCATCACCAGCTCCCGGAGTTCATAGATGAGGAACAATGGAAACAGTGACAGACTTTATTTTGGGGCCTCAAAATCACTCTAGATGGTACTGCAGCCATGAAATTAAAAGATGCTGGTTCCTTGGAAGAAAAGCTATGACTAACCTAGACAGCATATTAAAAAGCAGAGACATTACTTTGCCTACAAAGGTCTGTTTAGTCAGAGCTATGGTTTTTCCATTGGTTATGTATGATTGTGAGAGTTGGACTACAAAGAAAGCTGAGCACTGAAGAATAGATGCTTTGGAATTGTGATGTTGGAGAAGACTCTTGAGAGTCCCTTGGACTGCAAGGAGATTCAACCAATCAGCCCTAAAGGAAATCAGTCCTGAATATTCATTGGATGAACTGATGCTGAAGCTGATGCTCCAATACTTTGGCCACTTGATGTGAAGAACTGACTCATTGGAAAAAATCTTGATACTGGGAAACATTGAAGGCAGGAGGAAAAGGGGACAACAGAAAAAGAAGTGGTTGGATGGCATCACTGACTCGATGGACACGAGTTTCATCAAGCTCTGAGAGTTTCAGCAAGCTCAGGACAATGAAGCCTGACATGTTGCAGTCCATAGGGTCACAAAGAGTTGGACACAACTGTTCAACAGAACTGAACTGTACTGATGCCTTGAAAAGATAGAAAAAATACACTACTCATACCCCACTAAGTTTTTAAACTAAGAATGTCAAATACTTTCATTAACAACATTTCTGGCTCTTACTTTTTATGGTGCAGACAGAACTTCATCAAAACCCTTGAATGTTTATAATAAAATAATGCATGTAAAGATATTCTGAAATCCTTAGCACAATGTAAAAGACTTTTGAGTGCCTTAAGACCACCAATACATGATAAATGGAAATTCACTTCAATTCCTCAGTTCAGTTCAGTCGCTGAGTCGTGTCCGACTCTTTGCGACCCCATGAATCGCAGCATGCCAGGCCTCCCTATCCATCACCATCTCCCGGAGTTCACACAGACTCACGTCCATCGAGTCCGTGATGCCATCCAGCAATCTCATCCTCGGTCATCCCCTTCTCCTCCTGCCCCCAATCCCTCCCAGCATCAGAGTCTTTTCCAATGAGTCAACTCTTCGCATGAGGTGGCCAAAGTACTGGAGTTTCAGCTTTAGCATCATTCCTTCCAAGGAAATCCCAGGGTTGATCTCCTTCAGAATGGACTGGTTGGATCTTCTTGCAGTTCAAGGGACTCTCAAGAGTCTTCTCCAACACCACAGTTCAAAAGCATCAATTCTTTGGCGCTCAGCTTTCTTCACAGTCCAACTTTCACATCCATACATGACCACAGGAAAAACCATAGCCTTGACTAGATGGACCTTAGTCGGCAAAGTAATGTCTCTGCTTTTGAATACACTTTCACATAAAATCTCTACATAAATGATCAATGACATTATTTAATGTAACCTTAATAATGAGATGCTCTTGTGCTCAATCACTTCAGTCATTTCTGATTCTTTGCATCCCTATGGACCATAGCCTACCAGGCTCCTCTGTCCATGGGATTCTTTAGGCAAGAATACCGGAATGGGCTTCTGTGCTCTCCTCCAGTTGGTATCTTCCCAACTCAGGGATCTAACTTGAGTCCCTTCCATCTCCTTCATTGACAGGCAGGTTCTTTACTACTAGCCCCAGTGATGAGATAGTATATTTGAAAAATTACATGTTACTAGAGGAGAAAACCGGGGAAGGCAATGGCACCCCACCCCAGTACTCTTGCCTGGAAAATCCAATGGACGGAGTAGCCTGGTGGGCTGTAGTCCATGGGGTCGCTAACAGTCGGACAGACTGAGCGACTTCACTTTCACTTTTCTCTTTCATGCATTGGAGAAGGAAATGCCAACCCACTCCAGTATTCTTGCCTGGAGAATCCCAGGGACGGGGAAGCCTGGTGGGCTGCCGTCTATGGGGTCACACAGAGTCGGACACGACTGAAGTGACTTAGCAGCAGCAGCAGCAGCAGCAGCAGAGGAGAAAACACTCGGAGTTTTGGAATCATAATAAAGGAGATATAGGTAGATCTGAGCACATCAGAACAAGTAGAGGGTAAGCAAGAATGGTAGAGGCATTAGACATACAATATAAACAATTTAATGGAATTCAGACCAGTATTCAAGACACTGCAATTTATCTCTCTCCATGTATTTATATGGAAGTACCAGGTAAATATATGAAAGACTATTTGCTTATATGCTATAAAAGAAAATCCCTAGAGTAGTATCACAGTTTGTAAATGTATTTTTGAGGGAGCAAAGGAGTGTTGATGTGATGATATATACAGATACCACTGACTGGATCATGCTATTAGTCTGAGAAAATAAGATGTTTGATAATCATGAAATGAAAGTACTCCATTTTTCGTTTGAGAGAAATGAAAATATATCTTTTCTGGTATATATCTTTCCCTAATGTTTGAGGCAAGTACCACTAAGCCTTTATCAACTACATATTTCCAAGTTAATGTAGTAGACAGAAGTGCATTTAGCTCAATTTGAAGTTTTTCACCCATGTTGCCACAGGAACTAAATTAGCAGATACATTTACAATTTATTTTTAATATCAGCCTTCAGCTGTGATTTAGAAAACTTCTATTTTCGTATTTCAGAAGTCAAAATATAAATGGTATGTAGGATAAAAAGAAATCCTAGAGTCTCTATGTGATTCTGCCCCTTGTTTCTTTGTGTGTGTGTGTGTGTGTGTGTGTAATAAAGTTTTATTAAAGTATAAAGGAGATAGAGAAAGCTTCTGACATGGGCATCTGAAGTTGGAAGAAAGAGTACCCACTTGTTAGAGTTAGCAATGAATTTATATACTCTCCAATGAATCAAAAAATGTCTGGAGATTGTAAAGACCTCACCAGACCTACTCCCATAATTTACATTTTAAGATAACAGAATTAGCCAGAAGGTTTAATCCAGAGACTGTCCTCAGGCAGAATACATTGTTGTTATATAATCCTAAGGAATGTAGAGAAGAAAAAGTTTGTCCTTTCTTCCTCCTTGAGAATTCCAGACCCCTCTCTCCTTGGGGACCCCTAGACTTCTTCTCAACCTGCCTAGGAAATGACTCTCTCATTCCCCCCTTTTCTTTTAGGGGAATTATGTTGCTTAGGGAAAAGGGGCGTCGTTCTCGTTCCATAACTGCTTCCGAGCTGAGAAGGGGCGTAGTCCCTAAATTGGTGAGGCAACATATTCTCCTAATCCTCATATTGAGGGTATCTGGTCCAGGGGCCCCAAATAGTAGTTGGAGGAAGGTGCAGCAGTAGCAGGAGTTTGAGCAACCATTTGTAACTTAAAAGCTTTCATGCGGCTAGAAGCAAATCCAGTTATACAGTTACAGACGTAAGGCAACATAGTCATTATAACAAGTTAAAATCAAAACTAAAAGTCACATTAAGTTCATAGTTAAAGTGCAACGTATTGCACCAGTCCATTTTAGGGTTGGTAGATGTCATCAGATGAAGAAGAGGCATCGAATGTGATTGTTGTCGAAGGTATTCACAGACTTGGAGAAAGTCCTTTCCTTGAAGTGGAGATGTCTACCATGGGAAGCCTTCCACTGATGAAGAGAATCTTTATAACTTCCTTAGCCTGTTCACTATGACAGAAAAAAGCCTCAATCCATCCAGTAAAAGTGTCTACCCGAACTTGTAAGCAAGAATATCTATTAGCTTTTGGCATATGAGTAAAATCAATTTCCTAGTCCTCTCCAGGATACTTCCCACTTCGTTGTAATCCAGATTTTGCTTCCAAAATCTGTTCAGCAGTCACCACAGCATAACCTGCTTTACTCTTTCCATCCCGATCAAAAGAACTGCCATCTGTAAATATTTCCATGTCAGGATTGTCTAATGGGTTATCCATTAGATCTTCCCAAGCTGCATAGTTTAAAGTTAGGAATTGAGAACAATCATGATCAGGTGTTTCATTTTCCTTCACAGGAAGGAAAGTTAAATTTCCACAAACTTTAAGCTTAGTTACTGGTCCTTTGAACAACAATGAGTGGTATTTAAGAAGCCTACTGTCTGTCATCCAGATATTAACCTTAGAATTTAAGATTCCACTTACATCATGAGAAGTCAGTACAGTAAGCTTTCAGTGGATACTGCTTCTAATGTGGAAATAAGTGTGGGTCTTTGAGCTTAACAACTACAGGAATAGCATTTTGTGCTCGACCCACAAATTTTCCATCAGCCCATACTCTAGGATTTACATTTTGTTCAACTAAAGGGAGAGAAAAGGAGGGCTCCATATTCATGAAAACAGAGGCATGGACCTTGCTCAATATATTCCTCCCCAAAAGGGGTGAGGGAGATTCTGGCACGATCAGCAACTCGTGTGAAAATAGCACAGAATCCCAGTTGCAAGATAAAGAATAACTGAAATAATACCTTTTGGCTCGTCCAGACAGTCCCATTACAGAAGCGGATTGGGAAGAAAGTGGGCCAGGGGCTTCAGTAAGCACAGAATAAGTTGCCCCAGTATCTAATAGGAAATTGATGGATTGGCCCCCCACAATTATTAATACCTTGGGTTCCTCAGGTGTAATTAGGACAGGAGGCTGTGTGGGGACCACTGGGCACCTTTAGTCCTGATTGTCTTGAGAGTCTGACCCCGGAGACCTACGCCTCTGAGGGCAGTCTCTCTTCCAGTGTGGTCTTTTGCAGACCGGACATGGAGCCAGGGGCAACTTAGATGCCTGAGAGCAATCCCACTTGAGGTGCCCCTCCTTTCCACAGGAATAGCAAGCCCATCCCTTTTCACCTGGGTCCCTCTGGGCATTTTTCTCTGGCTGTTTAAGAGCGTTTTTCATAGCCATTGCAAAGGTTTCCGCCTTTTCCTTTGTCTTTCTTTGCCTTTCTTTCTTTTCCTCATATTCCCTACTGTAAAAGACCATCTGAGCCAGTTGTAACAGAGTATCTAAAGACTGATTTGGTCCATACGTCCGTTTTTGTAGCTTATGGCGGATATCTGGAGCCGACTGAATGATAAATCTATCTTTAAGATCACTTTTCCTTCTTCACTTTCGGGATCAATCTCAGTGAATCTGAGAAGAGTTTCTCTTAGTTTGTCTAAGAATTTACATGTACCAGGAGCTTCCTTCTCCTCCTGTTCTATGTCTGCCAATTTGCTATAGTTTAAAGGCTTAGAGTGCACCTGCCTGCATCCTTCAAGAATACGTCTGACAAAATGACTCTGATCCCATCTTCCTTTAGCTGAGTTGTAGTCCCAGTCTGGTTCTATAGTTGGAACCGCCTGATTCCCAGTGGGGAGGGCCACTATCTCATCCTCCCTCTTCCCTATTGATTCATTACCAAGCCATTCATTCATCTCCATAAGTAACCACTTTTCCCAAAACTCGAGTCTTTGAGTCGGGAGTCAGCGTTTGTCCCAAGATATATATCACATCCTTCCAAGTAAGTTCATAAAGCAGAGTAACACCTTTAAAAGCTCTAATATATATTTTTTGGGTCCTCTAGTCTCCCAGATCCTCCTTGATTCTTTGTATTTCTTGATAAGAAAAAGGCTAATTAACTCTCATGGACTGATTATTTCTCCCGGTGGGTGTTTCATAAAGAGGCAGCAGCTTGTGTGGCTGTTCCTCAGTCTCTCTGGCTGTTCTGCGCATATGATCCCAGGGATAGACTGGAGAAACCTGTTTTTCTTTGTCTTTTTGTCTCCTGTCCTCCATCTTATCTCTAACTTTGATGGTCTGAGTTTCTACTGAAACCAGAGTAGTCTGAGGTCGTACTGAGACAGGAGTTGTTTGGACCTCCATGTACGCAGTTTGAATCTCAGTTTGGATTTCCACTGAGACAAAGGCAACCCTTCTAAGGGGGGCTCTCTGGTTTTCAGTTTGCTCAGCTTGGAGCCCCGGGTACAGGGTCAAAGTAGGAGGACAGGAGGGAGCTGAAGGTTTCGCGCCCAAATCTATACCCTTAAGCCATAAGTCTGGCATATTTTGCAGAGAGAAAAAGGGCAACACATATGCTACTTCGACCCATTTCCCTTGTTCCTTACAGAACGGTCTAATTGTAAAACAGTATTATATTTAAGAGACCCTCCAACCGGCCACCATTCGCCATCCTCCAATGGATACTGTGGCCATGCAGTATCGCATAGGAAGACCAGGTGTGTCTTCTTTAAGCCCTGGGGATCGAATCTATCCCAGTTTTTCAGGATACAGTTCAAAGGAGTGAGGCTGGAATTGTTAGCTCCCATCTTGTCCTGAAGGATCCTGGACAAGCCCCCAAGAGGAAAGGTTGTGTTGAATCATGATGCCAGGATTCTTGGCCCCCAGAGGAGAAGAATTCAATCCGGGGCCAGAGACGAGGCTTGATCGCTCAGAGCTTTTGTGTAATAAAGTTTTGTTAAAGTATAAAGGAGATAGAGAAAGCTTCTGACATACGCATCAGAAGAGGGCAGAAAGAGTACATTGGCCCCTTGTTTCTTTTTTTGTTTTCCAAAATCATTGAGAGGGACCTTGGTGCAGAAATCTGAACTATTTAACACAGCCACTGCTATAGAAAAGACCCTAAGCCTGATATGGGGGAGTTACAAGAAATATGAGGCATTAATCCAAACCCAAGAAGCTCAAGTATCATCAAAGAAACAACACATCTATAAATTAAAAGCTAAATAACATCCAAAGCCTTTATTTGGCACTTAATGACCATTAAGGCTTCAATAATTCTGACCAGTTCTTTAACATAAAACTATAGATTGTTCAGAAATATCAAGTCAGAAAATTTTGACTTCAATTATAGTTATGACAGTTGAGTGTGTTTCATAATTTATCTGATCTTTGTACTGCCTTGTTCACAATTGGAAATATTAAAAGAAATCCTTATGCCACTTAAATATTTAAACATTTAAAAGAATAAACTAAAGGTAGGCACAGTATATGAATCCTCCTGCAATGCAGGAGACCCAGGTTCGATTCCTGAGTCAGAAAGATCCCCTGGAGAAGGGAACGGCTACCCACTCTAGTATTCTTGCCTGGAGATTTCAGAGGAAACCGGTGGACTACAGTCCATGAGGTGGCAAAGAGGTGGACACGACTGAATGACTAATATTTTCACTTTCACTTTCAAGCATAGTATAAAAAATGTATCAATACTAATGCACTCAATAACTAGGTTGATGAAATACTGCTTGTATTCTGAAAGCTGCATTTTAACCTTATATATCTCTCTCTCCCAGTGATAATCATTATTTCTATTGTTGGTTATTTTCTATTTTATTAAGACTTTAGAAAAACAGAATCATACAGTGTGCAACTTTCAATTTTTAATGAATAACTGATTTGTACTTATCCATGTTAATGTATGTAGTTGAAATTTATTTTTTACTCTCCATGATTTTTATTATAAACATAAAAGTAAATTTAATTAACCCTTTTCTTTATGGACATTTAGGTTGTTTCTGGTGGCCCAGATGGTATAGAATCTGCCTGCACAGGAGACCAAATTTTGATCCCTGGGTCGGGAAGATTCCCTGGAAAAGGAAAAGGAAAAAGGCATGGCAACTCACTCCAATATTCTTGCCTGGAGAATTCTGGACAGAGGAGCCTGGAAGGCTATATACAGTACATGGGATCATAAAGAGTTGGACACAACTGAGTTACTAACACTTTCACTTTTCAGGTTATTTCTATTTTCAGAATATTTTAAAAAGTATTCCTATAAAATATTGCTATATGTTCACATGCAATGATTTGTTCATTTTCATATCTCATTAATTATTTTAAAGCCTATCTTTATTATATTTTCCTTCATCAGAACTTCAACTCTCCCTTTAAAAAAATTTTTTTTTCTTCATATTCTGATTCTGCTGATTTTCAATGTTTATTGTTTATGTATGTGAATATGTGTGCCTGAAAGTGTTATTTATTGCTTATAGTAACTCTTGTTCATGACTTCATCTGTTGAGAAACTCAGTTTTCTAAGTTTCTTAGTCTTAGAACCTGTTTAATCTGTTTCTGTTTTTAAAGAGTATACTTGTAAAGATACCTTGTATTTTTTTAAAGATATCTTGGGTAAAGTACTGGTAAGACAGATCCACTCATATTAAATTTTAAGCTTTTCAAGGATTAAGTGACACATTTACAAAAGTTATTGTAAAAAAGAAAAACAGAAAAGCTCCCAATTTGTTTTCTGATATTAGGAAAATTCTAACACAAATTAAGACAGAAAAGGTATTACAAGGAAAAAAAATGAAAACTCAACATCATTAATAACACACATAACCATTCTTCACAAACTACCTGCAAATCCAATCTAGCTATATAAAATAAATACATTGTGATGAATTAATTTCTTCACCAAAATACAAAGTAGGTTTGAATTTGGAAAGTCTGTGTAACTCATTAACAGAGTAAAAGAGGAAAAAAAATGCAGAATAATCTCAATAGATTAAAATAAAAGTATTTGGCAATATTCACACTCATTCATGGTAAAAACCTTTAGCAAACACAAATGGAAGGAAGTGTTCTTCACTTAATTAAAGGAATATTTCTAAAACCCACAGCCAACATCTTGATGACAGACTGAATATATTACCTTTAAGACTGAGACCAAGGCAAGGAAGCCTTAATCATCACTTCTGTTCAAACTTTTACAGGGGAATCTAGGCAGTTTGAATAGGTAAATACATGCAAATAAAAGTAATAAAGATGAGAAAGGAAGAACCAACACTAATTATTTAGCATCAGCATCATTGTATATGGAGACAGTCCTGTAGAATCAACAGAAATCTAAAACAAATAAGTTCATCAGGATAAAGATGTACAAGAAATATATGAGAAATATAAGATTAAGCCATCAAAGAAAAAAAAGAATAGTTATTAATAAATGAAATATAAAATTAAACTATCATTAAAAATAACAAAATAAAATATTTGTAATTATTAAAAAATTAAATTCCTTGTCTTAAAGTCTATAAAATATTGTTGACAAAAATTTGCAGAAGCCTAAATATGTGAAGAGATATACTATACTCATGGATAAGATATTCAACCCTTCAACAATGTTTCATAGATTCAGTGCATTTGTAATCTAAATTCTAATAGAATTTTTTGAAAAAAATTAGCAAGTTCATTTTAAGCTTGATAAGGAAATGTAAAAGACCTAGAATATCTTTTAAATTATATAATAAAAAAATTAGAGGATTTAAATCATTTCATTTGAAGTCTTAGTACAAAATTTCATTAAGACAGTACAGTTATCACATAAAATATAAAAATAAACTATTGAAACTGCATAGTTTCCAAAAATAGAACCATACAATGACATTGAATTGCTTTTCCATGGAGGCATTAAATAATGAATCCTGTACACACTTTATTAAATACAAGTTCAACTGAAAGGGCCCATACTGTATGCATATAAAGTTCAAGAACAATCTAAATTAATTTAATGTGACAAAAATTAGAAAGTGGTTGCTGAATCAAAGCAAAATAAATAAATAGAAAGGGACATGGCAAAATTTTCTTATTTTACTTGGTGGCACATGGGTACAGAAAAACATCAAAGCTCATCAAACTGAACATTTAGGATCTTTATCTTTTTCTATGTTAACTACATTTCAACAAAATATAATTAGAAAATAGGTTCATAAGGATAACAATATGAATATGTAGAAAGTACAGTACCAGTGGCCTGAAATGTTCTTTTGCCAATTACTTGATATAAAGCATATGAAGAAGCCAAAGGCCTGATAATGATTTTTTCTTGCAAATTCTCCTAAGAGATTTGAATTTAATCCTGTAAGCTTGAGACAAATTTGGAGGATTTTATGTAAAGAAATGAGCTGATGGGTTTAACCTCTTAGAAAGATCACTTAGGCATTTGACATGGTAGGACAAAATAGCACAGTACATTAATTAGTACTGTCAGTTGGCTACTATGATAAGAAATAATGAGGATCTGAATCTGAGAAGCACCAGTGGCAATGTAAAGTGAAAGGAGATATTCAGATTCTAAAGAATGAAAGTTGCACGTAATTAGTTGGGCAGCTGTCAAAACTACATTTTGGGTTTCTGGCAACAGCAGAGGTTTCTTCAACAGAATAGGAAATGTAAAAGAAAGTGCTTCTCCGGAGGAGATAACAATTTGTTTAATTTGGCACATTGAAATTGGTATGTCTGAGAACCATGTAGGTTAAAAAAAAAAAAAAGCAAATAATAATTCAGTGAATTTTTACCTTTGGATGAGTTTTGCTTGGGTTACATCACTCAGAGTCCTAAACACACAGGTATAAAAGTATACATATAAAAGTATGGAGTTTTACAGATATTACCTATCACCTTCAACCACACCTCTTACTGAACAAGTTGAACTGATTACTATTTGCAGCAAAGTATTACACACATCCTGGGGAAACATTGGCCACCTTAGGAAATGGATGTTATAAAAGACTTATTAAAGGATTTGGACTTGTGTTATGTTAGTAAGGAAACAATTAATGAAAGCAGTGTTTTGCTTGGCATGAGACACTTTTCCTTTATTAGGCAATAAAGGAAAAACTATGGCTAGGTATCTTTAAAAAAAAAAATCTATAGGGAAGGGAGATTAGAGCACAACTAAGACTTTATTTTTGGGGGTTCCAAAATCACTGCAGATGGTGACTGCAGTGAAATTAAAAGATGCTTACTCCTTGGAAGAAAAGCTATGACCAAACTAGATAGAATGTTGAAAAGCACAGACATTACTTTGCCAACAAAAGTCAGTCTAGTCAAGGCTATGGTTTTTCCAGTGGTCATGGATGGATGTGAGAGTTGGACTGTGAAGAAAGCCGAGCACTGAAGAATTGATGCTTTTGAACTATGATGTTGGAGAAGACTCTTGAGAGTCCCTTGGACTGCAAGGAGATCCAACCAGTCCATTCTGAAGGAGATCAGCCCTGGGATTTCTTTGGAAGGAATGATGCCACAGCTGAAACTCCAGTATTTTGGTCACCTCATGTGAAGAGTTGACTCATTGGAAAAGACTCTGATGCTGGGAGGGATTGGAGGCAGGAGGAGAAGGGGACGAGAGCGGATGAGATGGCTGGATGGAATCACTGACTCGATGGACGTGAGTCTGTGAACTCAAGGAGTTGGTGATGGACAGGGAGGCCTGGTGTGCTGCGATTCATGGGGTCACAAAGAGTCGGACATGACTGAGGAACTGAACTGAACTGAACTGAAAGCTGAACTGGTAAAGGAATAGTCAGTGACTCATTTTAGCCAGGATTACTTGGCATTCTCTGGCACAGCAAACATTCCAGTTTTATCTGTATTCAGTTTTGTCTTGAAACAGTATAGTCACAGAATAACCTTATCTGACATTTCTGTTCTGTGAAATAGTTTCTGCTCCACAAGAGAATAACAGAACTTAACTGAAAGTGCCAAACTGTGGTGATACTAGGGTCTGAATGACAGCACCAGCCCAGCTTCTGCTTATCAAGGACTGATTTATCTTTCTCAATATGAAACATGATTAGGTAGATGGCAATGGGGATTGAAGGAGGGCCAAATCAGAATTTTCAGGAATATTAGTAACAAGAAATTTTTTGTTGTTGCTCAGTCACTAAGTTGTATCTGACTTTTTGCGATCCCATGGACTTGTAGCACATCATGGTCCTCTGTCCTCCACTATCTCCCTGAGTTTGCTCAAATTAATGTCCATAGAATTGGTGATAAAATTTTTAAGAGAAAAATTTTAAGAGAAGATATAATTGAAGAGACTGGAGAAAAAAAAAAACATAAAGTTTTAAGGAAAAAGAGGATGGAATAATAGGAAACAAAGAAATCTTTCAAGAATGGGGCTGGTAACTAGAGAACCACGTTGTTGTTAGTTGCTCAATCTGTGTCTAACTCTTTGGACACCATTGACTTTAGCCCACCAGCTTCCTCTCTCCAAGGACTTCTCAGGAAAGAATACCAGGGATCAAGTCCACGCTTCTGGTGTCTCTTGCTTGGCAGGCAGATTCTTTACCACTGTTACACCTGGGAAGCCCCCAGGAGAGCCATGCTGAGCTGTGCTGTGCTTAATTGCTCAGTCATGTCTGACTCTTTGCGACCCTGTGGACTGTAGCCTGCCAGGCTCCTCTGTCCATGGGAATTCTCAAAGCTAGAATACTGGAGTGGGTTGCCATGCCCTCCTCTAGGGGATCTTCCCAACCAAGGTGAAAGGTTGCTGTTGAATTACGATGCCGGGATTCTTGAAGAAGAATTCAATCTGGGGCCAGAGACGAAGCTTGATC
>SJYX01005735.1:46309-57649 GCA_006410675.1 Oreotragus oreotragus
TTGGCCAATATGCTCCAGTATTCTTGCCTGGAGAACCCCCTGAACAGAAAAGCCTGGCAGGCCATAGTCTACAGGGTCACAAATTGTTGGACACGACTAAAGTGACCCTGAATGCACAGATGAAAGACTTTTTTTTTGCCTGTAGTAGCTCTTCCCCAGTGAGAGTTGAACATGGCTCAGAGAGTTGAAGGTGGCTCAGCTGCTTGGCTTGTGGAGACCTTAGTGGCGCCAAGTGTACAGGGACATGGACTGCCTCTGCCACAGGAGTTATGGCACCATCAGTCTTTTTTCAAGCCTCTTGTAGCTGGCAATCAGAAGGCCTCTTTGGCCAGTCTTTCTACATAGCTCTGCCCTTCAGTCCCTTAGAGGGCTCCCTTGCCTGTGGTCTTTCTCTGTTGTTTGGCAGGTCAGACACATAGAGGGGCCCCACTGATGGGGTTCTATTCTGTAGATCAGGGCATCAGGCACTTAAAGGGGCATCCTGGGTTGGGTCCTACTCTAGTTTGGGGTATCAGTCACTTAAAAGAGCACACTGGGTGGTGTCCTAGTCTGTAGTTCAGTGGGTCAGGTGTTTGATGGGCCAGACTCTCTATTATTCAGCTGCCACTGCTGGCTTGAGGAGAGAGAGAGGCTATTATGATGACTCCATTGCCTATACATGACTCAGCAGTATCGCCTTGCTTCCATGGCTACCTGGCTTTCCTTCACAGGCATTTCCCACCACAATCTCCTCCCTCACCTCCCCTCGACATGTCTTGTTGCAGTCAACAGCAGCCCTCACCCTGGGATTGCTCCACAATCCCTAAACTCCAGCTCCCAACCACTGTGATTTCTAGGATACCTGCATACCTATCTGGGTTATATCGGACTACACCAAGGACTGTCTGATTCTCATTCCAGTTAGGCTGCCACATATCAGCTGTTTAACTCTCAGCCTTAAATGGTTTTCCTCTGACTCAGACGGTTGCCCTGACATGGAGATCAGACCCCTGCTTCAGTTCCCCCACCCGATGAGGGCAGGTCCAGTTTTACTAACATTCCTGTTTTCCCCCTAGTTCCTTCATCCTACTGAGTTTTGCGTGGTTCTGTATATTCTTTTTTGCTGGTCAGGTACTCCTGCCTGGTCTCAGCTGGTGTTTTGCATACACTTATGTGCCTAAAGGTACATTTCTGATATATCCATGGAGAGAAGGATGTACTCCATGTCCACCTACTCCTCCACCATCTTGTTCTCCCCCTAGAAATTTATTTTATTAATCTTCTTTAAATTTATCATACCCTATAATTATTATTTTATAATTATTATTAAAAACATAAGAGGGATTCGCTATCTTCTCCAAAGAAGTAGAAACATATATAATATATATTTATTTATATATATAATATAACATATGATATTATTGTATATATATATAATATATAATGTGAAGAAAGTCTTAAATTACAGGATAGAGTTGGAGAAAATTGCAAGCAATTCTCTGTATGTGTGGAGAAAATAGTAAGTGTAGTCAAGTGACTAGGTAGAAATCAGAAATGAAAGGTCTTGAGAGTTCTGGAATTTGACCTCAACCCCAAAGCTATAGGTAACCATGAAAAATATTAATTACATAAAGAGAGTAACAGATAGTTTATTAGAATATGGCAATGTATAATAATATTTATATCTTGAAAGCCTCTATGCATTTCATACATTCAAAAGATATTATTATTTGCTACACATAGATGTAATGAAGAAAAAGACAAATGTGATCACTTTTGTGGAAGNGCATACTGGTTTATCAAGTAGGTTGAGCCCAAAAGGCAGAACCGACTTGAAGACAGAGTTTGGGGTAAATGCATAGTACATTAGCGTAGCTTAAGATAAATATTTCCATAAGAAAAAGGCATTGGTTAACTTCAGGTGAAACCAGGTATCATTATGGCAACACAGAATTTTAAGAGAAACCTTTTAAATTTGTATAGAGAAGGAAAAAATATCGCTAGTTTGTTTCCTCCTGCCTCTTAAGAGAGAGAAAATGTCTGACACTTGGAGGCTATTTCCTCCGTTTGGAGACCCCTGGCCTTCCTGCCTGTTACCCTCTCAACTGCAGCCATGAAATTAAAAGATGTTTACTCCTTGGAAGAAAAGTTATGACCAACCTAGATAGTATATTCAAAAGCAGAGACATTACTTTGCCAACTAAGGTCCGCCTAGTCAAGGCTATGGTTTTTCCTGTGGTCATATATGGATATGAGAGTTGGACTATGAAGAAGGCTGAGCACCGAAGAATTGATGCTTTTGAGTTGTGGTGTTGGAGAAGACTCTTGAGAGTCCCTTGGACTGCAAGGAGATCCGGCCAGTCCATTCTGAAGATCAGCCCTGGGATTTCTTTGGAAGGAATGATGGTAAAGCTGAAACTCCAGTACTTTGGCCACCTCATGCGAAGTGTTGACTCATTGGAAAATACTTCGATGCTGGGAGGGATTGGGGGCAAGGGGAGAAAGGGTCGACAGAGGATGAGATGGTTGGATGGCATCACTGACTCAATGGATGTGAGTCTGAGTGAACTCCGGGAGTTGGTGATGGACAAGGAGGCCTGGCGTGCTGTGATTTATGGGATCCAAAGAGTCGGACATGAATGAGCGACTGAACCGAACTGAACTGAACTGAATGGTCTAGCGGTTTTCCCTACTTTTTCAATTTGAGTCTGAATTTGGTAATAAGGATTTCATGATCTGAGCCACAGTCAGCTCCTAGTCTTGTTTTTGTTGACTGTATAGAGCTTCTTCATCTTTGGCTACAAAGAATATAATCAATCTGATTTCAGTGTTGACCATCTGGTGATGTCCATGTGTAGAGTCTTCTCTTGTGTTGTTGGAAGTGGGTGTTTGCTATGACCAATGCATTATCTTGGCAAAACTCTATTAGTCTTTGCCCTGCTTCATTCTGCATTCCAAGGCCAAATTTGCCTATTACTCCAGGTGTATCTTGACCTCCTACTTTTGCATTCCAGTCCCCTATAATGTGGCATATAATTGGAAATTCATTTTTAAGTTATTTTTAATTGAAAGATAATTGCTTTACATAATTTTGTCACTTTCTGTCAAACTTCATCATGAATCAGCCATAACTATACATATATCCCCTCCCTTTTGAACCTTACTCCCGTCTCCCTCCGGATCCTACTCTTCTAGGTTGATACAGAGCCTCTGAGTTTCCTGAGCCATACAGTAAATTCTCATTGGCTATCTATTACATCTGATAATGTAAGTTTTCTTATTATTCTTTCCATACAATTCACCCACTCCTACCCTCTCCCCATTTCCATAAGTCTATTCTCTATGTCTGTTTCTCCACTGTTGCCCTGTAAATAAATACTTCAGTACCATTTCTCTAGATTCTGTATATATGCATTAGAATACAATATTTAACTTTCTCTTTCTGATTTACTTCACCCTGTATAATAGGTTCTAGGTTTATCCACATCATTAGAACTGACTTAAATGTGTTCCTTTTATGGATGAGTAATATTCCATTGTGTGTATGTACCATGACTTCTTTATCCGTTCATCTGTCAATGGACATCTAAGTTGCTTCTATGTTCTAGCTATTGTAAATTCTGCTACAATTAACAATGGGATACATGTGTCTTTTTCAATTTTGGTTTCCTCAGGGTATATGCCTTGGAGTGGGATTGCTGGGTCATATAGTGGTTTTATTCCTAGCTTTTTAAGGAATCTCCATACCATCTTCCATAGTGGCTGTATCAATTTACATCCCTACCAACAGTGCAAGAGCATTTCCTTTTCTCCCCATCCTCTCCAGCATTTATTATCTGTAGAAATTTTGATGATAGCTATTCTGACTAGTGTGAGGTGATATCTCATTGTAGGTTTTGATTTGCATTTCTCTAATAGTGAGCAATGCTGAACATCTTTTCATGTGTTTGTTAGACATCTGTGTGTCTTCTTTGGAGACATGTCTGTTTAGGTCTTTTTCCTAATTTTTGATCAGGTTGTTTGTTTTTCTGACATTGAGTTGTATGTGCTGCTTGTATATTTTGGAAATTAATCCTTTGTCAGTTGTTTCATTTGCTATTATTTTCTCCCATTCTGAGGGTTGTCTTTTCACCTTGTTTATAGTTTCCTTTGCTGTGCAAAAGCTTTTAAGTTTAATCAGGTCCCAGTTGATTACTTTTGTTTTTATTTCCATGACTCTAGGAGGTGGGTAATAGAGGACTTTGCTTTGATTTATGTCATTGATTGTTCTGCTTATGTTTTCCTCTAAGGGTTTTATAGTTTTTCATCTTATATTTAGGTCTTTAATCCATTTTATCTTTGTGTATGGTGTTAGGAAGTGTTCTAATTTTATTCTTTTACATGTAACTGTCTAGTTTTCCCAGCACCATTTATTGAAGAAGCTCTCTTTGCACCCATTGTATATTCTTACCTCCTTTGTCAAAAATAAGGAACCCATATGTGCATGGGTCTATTTCTGAACTTTCTATCTTGTTCCATTGGTCTATATTTCTGTTTTTCTGCCAGAACCATATGTCTTGATGACTGTACTTTTGAAGGATAATCTGAAGTCAAGAAGGTTGATTCCTCCAGCTCCATTCTGCTTTGGCTATTTGGGTTCTTTTTGTTTCCATAAGTATTATGAAATTTTTTGTTCTAGTTTCGTGAAAATGCCATTGGTAATTTGATGTGAATCACATTGAGTGTCCTAAAGAAATCAATGACATCCATCTCATCTAATGTATCATTTAAAACTTGTGTTTCCTTATTAATTTTCTATTTTGATGATCTGTCCATTGGTGCGAGTGGGGTGTTAAATTCTCCTAATATAATTATGTTACTGTCAATTTCTTCTTTTATATCTGTTAGTGTTTTTCTTATGTATTGAGGTGCTCCTATGTTGGGTGCATAGATATTTACAATTGTTTTGTCTTTCTCTTGGATTGATCCCTTGATCATTATGTAGTATCCTTCCTTATCTCTTGTCATCTTCTTTATGTTAAGGTCTATTTTGTCTGGTATGAGGATTCCTAATCATTTCTTTTGCTTTCCATTTGCATGGAATATATTTTTGCATTCTCTCACTTTCAGTCTAATGTGTCTTTAGGTCTGAAGTGGGTTTCTCATAGACAGCATATAGATAGGTCTTGTTTGTGTATCCATTCAGCCAGCCTGTGTCTTTTGGTTGGAGCATTTAATCCATTTACATTTAAAGTAATTATTGATATATATGTTCCTATGGCCATTTTCTTAGTTGTTTGGGGTTGATTTTGTAGATCTTTATCCTTCTCTTGTATTTCTTGACTATATAAGTCCCTTTAACATTTGTTGTAAAGCTAGTTTTGTGGCACTGGATCTCTTAACTTTTGCTTGTCTGAAAAGCTTTTTATTTCTCCATCAATTTTGAATGAGATCCTTGATGGTACAGTGATCTTGGTTTTTTTATTTTTCCCTTTCAGTACTTTAAATATATCCTACTTTTCTTTTCTGGCCTGCAGACTTTCTGCTTAAAGATTAGCTGTTAATCGTATTGGGTTTCCCTTGTATGTTACTTGTTGCTTCTCCCTCGCTGCTTTTAATATTCTTTCTTTGTGTTTAATCTTTGTTAGTTTGATTAGTATGTGTCTTGGCATATTTCTCCTTGAGTTCATCCTGTATGGGACTCTTTGCCTCTTGGACTTGATTGACTTTTTCCTTTTCCATGTTGAGGAAATTTTCAACTATAATCTCTTCAAAAATTTTCTTTGCAAACAACCTGGATGGAGTTCTTATAAAAAATTTTTTTTTCTCATATCCTTTCTTTTTCTCTTCTTCTTCTGGGACCCCTATAATTCAAATGTTGGTGCATTTGATATTGTTCTTGTGTCTCTGAGACTGTCCTCTGCTCTTTTCATTCTTTTTACTTTATCCTGCTCTTCAGAAATTATTTCCAACATTTTATCTTCCAGCTCACTGATTCGTTCTTCTGCTTCAGATATTCTGCTATTGATTCCTTTTAGAATATTTTTAATTTTGGTGATTGTTCTCTCTGTATGTTTATTCTTTAATTCTTCTAGATCTTTGTTAATTAACTCTTGCATTTTCTCCATTATATTTTCAAGGTTTTTGATCATCTTTAATATCATTATTCTGAATTATTTTTCAGGTAGTTTGCCTATTTCCTCTTCTTTTATTTGGACTTCTCTGTTTCTAGTTTGTTCCTTTATATTTGTAGTATTTCTCTGCCTTTTCATTATTTTCTTTTAAACCTTATGCTTGTGGTCTCCCTTTCCCAGGTTTTAAGTTGAATTCTTTCATCCTTTTGGTTTCTGCCCTCCTAAGTTTGGTCCAGGGGTTTCTGTAAGCTTATAGGGTGAGATTTATGCTGAGTTTTTGTTTGTTTTTCCTTTTATTGGCAAGGCTGAGTGAGGTGGTCATTCAGTCTGCTAATGACTGGGTTTGTACTTTCGTTTTGTTTGTTGTTTAGATGAGGTGTCCTGCACAGGGTGCTACTGATGGTTGGGTGATGCCAGGTCTTGAATTGAAGTGGTTTCCTTTGTGTGAGTTCTTACTGTTTGATACTCCCTAAGGTTAGTTCTCTGGTAGTCTAGGGTCTTGGAGTCAGTGCCCCTACTCCAAAGGCTCAGGGCTTGATCTCTGGTCAGGAACAAAGATTCCACAAGTGGTTTGTTATGACAAAAATGAGATTAAAACAAACTCCCATGAACGAGAAACCAAAGATGAACCCCAGACAAATGACCATTACAAATCAGACAAATACTAATTAAAATGATGGAATATACACATATACATATACACCATGAGCAAAGTCAAAACAGTCCAACAAAAATACAGTAGATTGACCTGGCATACAAATCAAAAATTATATTTACCATTTAAGAACAAACCTCACTAAAGCACAAACTGGAAAACAAAACTAAAGCAAGGTGCCAAGTGGGGAATAAAGGAATGAAAATAAAATGAAAAATGTTCAATAAGAATAAAGTACACAGTCCACCTCACCTTCCTAGAATGCACTCCAATACTGTGCTGATCTCTGGACCTGCTGTGGTGCAGCTCAGGTTCTAATCTGGTCCTACTCCTATGTGTTTTTGCCTCCAATGTCCACAGCTATCAGACCTAGTGCATTTTCTTTTGTGGGAGCTCTTAGTGACATTTTATATATTCCATAGACACAGAGCCTGCCTAGCTGATTATGCGGATTTAATCTGCAACTTGTACAGCTGGTGGGAAGGTTTGGGTCTTCTTCCTTAAGTGGCCTTCTTCCACACTGCCCCTGGGTTTCAACTGTGGTTTCATTTCCATCTGTGCCTGTGAGTCATCCACTGGAGTTTGCTCCTGAGGCTTCCCTGAAGGACTTGGGTCTGCCCCAGTGAGGGCCAGGTGTGGAGGTGGTGCAGCTGCTTATGTTGCAGGCATTCTGGCAGCACTAGGTACTCAGGAGAGTTGGCGGCTAGGGCAGCAGGAAATATAGTGCTTTAGAAGGGTATGGCAACCAGTATTGGCCAATATGCTCCAGTATTCTTGCCTGGAGAACCCCCTGAACAGAAAAGCCTGGCAGGCCATAGTCTACAGGGTCACAAATTGTTGGACACGACTAAAGTGACCCTGAATGCACAGATGAAAGACTTTTTTTTTGCCTGTAGTAGCTCTTCCCCAGTGAGAGTTGAACATGGCTCAGAGAGTTGAAGGTGGCTCAGCTGCTTGGCTTGTGGAGACCTTAGTGGCGCCAAGTGTACAGGGACATGGACTGCCTCTGCCACAGGAGTTATGGCACCATCAGTCTTTTTTCAAGCCTCTTGTAGCTGGCAATCAGAAGGCCTCTTTGGCCAGTCTTTCTACATAGCTCTGCCCTTCAGTCCCTTAGAGGGCTCCCTTGCCTGTGGTCTTTCTCTGTTGTTTGGCAGGTCAGACACATAGAGGGGCCCCACTGATGGGGTTCTATTCTGTAGATCAGGGCATCAGGCACTTAAAGGGGCATCCTGGGTTGGGTCCTACTCTAGTTTGGGGCATCAGTCACTTAAAAGAGCACACTGGGTGGTGTCCTAGTCTGTAGTTCAGTGGGTCAGGTGTTTGATGGGCCAGCCTCTCTATTATTCAGCTGCCATTGCTGGCTTGAGGAGAGAGAGAGGCTATTATGATGACTCCATTGCCTATACATGACTCAGCAGTATCGCCTTGCTTCCATGGCTACCTGGCTTTCCTTCACAGGCATTTCCCACCACAATCTCCTCCCTCACCTCCCCTTGACATGTCTTGTTGCAGTCAACAGCAGCCCTCACCCTGGGATTGCTCCACAATCCCTAAACTCCAGCTCCCAACCACTGTGATTTCTAGGATACCTGCATACCTATCTGGGTTATATCGGACTACATCAAGGACTGTCTGATTCTCATTCCAGTTAGGCTGCCACATATCAGCTGTTTAACTCTCAGCCTTAAATGGTTTTCCTCTGACTCAGACGGTTGCCCTGACATGGAGATCAGACCCCTGCTTCAGTTCCCCCACCCGATGAGGGCAGGTCCAGTTTTACTAACATTCCTGTTTTCCCCCTAGTTCCTTCATCCTACTGAGTTTTGCGTGGTTCTGTATATTCTTTTTTGCTGGTCAGGTACTCCTGCCTGGTCTCAGCTGGTGTTTTGCATACACTTATGTGCCTAAAGGTACATTTCTGATATATCCATGGAGAGAAGGATGTACTCCATGTCCACCTACTCCTCCACCATCTTGTTCTCCCCCTAGAAATTTATTTTATTAATCTTCTTTAAATTTATCATACCCTATAATTATTATTTTATAATTATTATTAAAAACATAAGAGGGATTCGCTATCTTCTCCAAAGAAGTAGAAACATATATAATATATATTTATTTATATATATAATATAACATATGATATTATTGTATATATATATAATATATAATGTGAAGAAAGTCTTAAATTACAGGATAGAGTTGGAGAAAATTGCAAGCAATTCTCTGTATGTGTGGAGAAAATAGTAAGTGTAGTCAAGTGACTAGGTAGAAATCAGAAATGAAAGGTCTTGAGAGTTCTGGAATTTGACCTCAACCCCAAAGCTATAGGTAACCATGAAAAATATTAATTACATAAAGAGAGTAACAGATAGTTTATTAGAATATGGCAATGTATAATAATATTTATATCTTGAAAGCCTCTATGCATTTCATACATTCAAAAGATATTATTATTTGCTACACATAGATGTAATGAAGAAAAAGACAAATGTGATCACTTTTGTGGAAGACCATAATAAAGACTCAGAGCCATTGTAATTACTTTGGTGTGAACTTAGTGTGATGATGAAACCTGTTAGTTTTGAACAGAGGATTAATTTGTCCTATTACATTGAAAACTGTTGTGTTGTAGAAACAACTGGATAGATAGCCTACAGAAGACAGAAGATAAAAAACTTTCTTTTCTTCCTATAAATTTTATCTTCAGGCATTAGATGTTTACCCACTGTCCACTCTAAAACCTTCTTATTTGGGACCATATAAAATTAAATAGAGATGGTTGGACCCAATCACTGATGCAGTGAACATGAACTTGGGCAAACTCTAGGAAATGGTGAGGGACAAGGAGGCCTGGCATGCTGCAGTCCACGGGGTCACTAAGAGTCGGGCGCAACTGGGCGACTGAACAACAAAAATTAAACACAGAATATGATCTAGTAATCACACTTTAAGGTACATATCCAAGGGAAACAAAATGCATGTCTCAAAGAGCTATCTGTATTCCCATGTTTACTGCAGCACTACTCACAGTAGCTGGGCTTCCCAGCGGCTCAACAGTAAATAATCTGCCTCCAGTGCATCAGACATGGATCTGTGGGTTCAGTCCTGTGTAGGAAGATCCCCTAGGGTAGGAAATGGCAACTCACTCCACTATTCTTTCCTGAGAAATTCCATGGACAGAGGAGCCTAGAGGGCTACAGTTCATGGAGTCACAAGGTTTGGACATGCCTTAGTGACTAATCAACCACCACCATTCACATTAGCCAAGATACTGAAGCAACTGAAGTGGCCATTGACAGATACATGGGCAAAGAAAATATTGTTCTTACATGCAGTGGAATATTATTGAGCTTTTAAAAGAAAAAAAAAATCCCACAATTTGCAACAGCAGAGCTGAAATTGGAGCACATTATGACAACTGAAATAAAACAGACATAACAGGGCAAATACTAGAGAATCTGAGAAATCTAAAATAGTCAACTCATAGAAGCAGAGTAAAATGGAGGTTACTAGGATCTTGGGAGAAGGAAAATGGGAGTGTTAGTCAAATGATACAATGTACTAATTATGAGAGATGAATAAATCCTAGAAATCTATTATATAGCATACAATCTGTAGTTGATTTAATACTTAAACAATTGCCTACAATGTAGATCTTGCATTAAACATTCTCACCATATAAATATAGGAAACTTTTGAAAATGCTAGATAAGTTTATGACACTGAATATGGTAATGGATTTATGTGTGTATACATTAAGCATCAAATGATATATATTCAAAATGTATAGCTTTTTTGCTTTCAATCATATCTCAATAAAGTATTTTTAGATAGAAATAAAGAAAGAATCTTTGGCCTTTGTTAGGTAAGTTTCAGGTTTTTAACTCAACTCATTCTCATAAGAGTTCTGTTTTATTATGTAATTCATTAAGAATAAGGGTTAGAGTTTCCTAAAATGAGCAAGGCTAAAATAATATATTGGAGAATGAAAACTGGTACAACATTAAGAAATGGTAGATGTTGTGTTTGTTTTATATGAACATTTATTCTCAGTTAAATGATAATAAACCTACAGGCACTCTTAAAATACATAGAAAAAAGTTTATAGTTTTTGGTCTTACATTTAAATCTTTAATCCATTTTGAGTTTATTTTTGTGTGTGGTGTTAGAAAGTGGTCTAGTGCTAGGCATACACACCGAGGAAACCAGAATTGAAAGAGACACATGGACCCCAATGTTCATCGCAGCACTGTTTATAATAGCCAGGACATGGAAACAACCTAGATGTCCATCAGCAGATGAATGGATAAGAAAGCTGTGGTACATATACACAATGGAGTATTATGCAGCCATTAAAAAGAATACATTTGAATTAGTTCTAATGAGATGGATGAAACTGGAGCCAATTATACAGAGTGAAGTAAGCCAGAAAGAAAAACACCAATACAGTATACTAACACAATATATGGAATTTAGAAAGATGGTAATGATAGCCCTGTATGCGAGACAGCAAAACAGACACAGATGTATAGAACGGACTTTTGGAATCTGAGGGAGAGGGAGAGGGTGGGATGATGTGGGAGAATG
>SJYX01005737.1:14446-30894 GCA_006410675.1 Oreotragus oreotragus
TAAGCAGGGTGACAATATACAGCCTTGACATACTCCTTTTCCTGTTTGGAACCAGTCTGTTGTTTCATGTCCAGTCCTAACTGTTGCTTCCTGATCTTCATATAGGTTACTCAAGAAGCAGGTCAGGTGGTCTGGTATTTCCATCTCTTTCAGAATTTTCCACACTTTATTGTGATCCACACAGTCAAAGGCTTTGACATAGTCAATAAAGTAGAAATAGATGTTTTTCTGGAACTCTCTTGCTTTTTCCATGATCCAGCAGATGTTGACAATTTGATCTCTGGTTCCTCTGCCTTTTCTAAAATCAGCTTGAACATCAGGAAGTTCACGGTTCACATATTGCTGAAGCCTGGCTTGGAGAATTTTGAGCATTACTGTAGTAGCGTGTGAAATGAGTGCAATTGTACAGTAGTTTGAGCATTCTTTGACATTGCCTTTCATTGGGATTAGAATGAAAACTGCCCTTTTCTAGTCCTATGCCCACTGCTGAGTTTTCCAAATTTGCTGGCATACTGAGTGCAGCACTTTCACAGCATCATCTTCCAGGATTTGAAATAGCTCAACTGGAATTCCATCACCTCCACTAGTTTTGTTCATAGTCATGCTTTCCAAGGCCCACTTGACTTCACATTCCAGGATGTCTGGCTCTAGGTGAGTGATCACACCATTGTGATTATCTTGTTCATGAAGATCTTTTTTGTATAGTTCTTCTGTGTATTCTTGCCACCTTTTCTCAATATCTTCTGCTTCTGTTTAGGTCCATACTATTTCTGTCCTTTGTCGAGCCCATCTTTGCATGAAATGTTCCCTTGGTATCTCTGATTTCCTTGAAGAGATCTCTAGTCTTTCCCAGTCTGTTGTTTTCCTCTATTTCTTTGCATTGATAGCTAAGGAAGGCTTTCTTATCTCTCCTTGCTATTCTTTGGAACTCTGCATTCAGGTGCTTACATCTTTCCTTTTTTCCTTTGCTTTTCACTTTTCTTCTTTTCATAAAGATCAGGAAGCTATAAAAAAGAAAGAATCCAAATTCTGGAAATTAAGAAAAAATGTTAGCTTAAAAGAAAATTTCATGAAAAAGTTAAGAAGACCTGCAGCTACTTTTCTCAAAATATATCAGAAAGTAAAGATATGGAAAATAAGATAGAGATTATAAGGAATAATATCACCATAGGAGTTTCAACATACAAATTCATAAAATTCCAAAAAGTGGAAGTGAGAAGATGAAATTATTTATGGGATCTTCAAGAAAAACCTTCAGTTTCCAAATTAAAAGATCCAACTGAGTGCCAGCAAAATAGATGAAAGCAGGCCGAAGCGAAGTCACATTATTAGAAAGGAACAAAATGGAAATTCTGCCAATATTCTTGGAATGGGATGGAGTAGATTATATAAAAGTTCTTTGAATTTCTCAGAGCAACCTTGCAAGCTGGTAGGAAATAGTGGAGCAATAAAAGCTGAAAATGACAATGAGATAAAGTTGGTAAAATTTTACTAGACACATGACCAATTTCTTCAGTAATTTAATGCTATGAAAGTGGAGATAACGACTACTATTAGCTCTCAAAAGAAACTTATGAGATGGTATCAACAAACCACTATATATGGATCTCCTCTGCTTGGATATCAGCCAACTTAAAGGAAAAAAAGTGGAAAGACTAAACATGACCTAGTTGTTAAATACATATTAAAGAAATGTTTAATTTGCTGGTTTTTATGTTGCTGCTCTGATTTTAGTTAAAAAATAGCTCATACACAGATACCTACTGAAATATCTAGAATTGGCATTGTACCATGAGGAATTTGCTTTAAATTTTCCTGTCAGAAAGCAAATTTATTGAAAAAAGTAATGGTGATATCATTAAATTGCTGGAAACCCAGAATCTCAGACTCAGTAAAATGAGGAACAAAGGAAAACAAAGAAAGCTTTGTTTTTGGAACTGCTGTCCAAATCGCACCCCAGATCTTGCCCAGAGAGGACACTGCTATCGTGGCCACTGGACACCAGCATCTCCAGGTCGTCCTACAGCACAGCTGGTACTAATACCAGACTGATGAGACAAGCATGGGTTACACATCAATACTTTGGCTGCAAAGAAGTTTGATAAAGCCTCACATCTAGATTGATTTGAAAAAAGACATGAAATGAACTCAGATGTTTAAATATTGTTGTTGTTTACAGGGCAACCAAAACTATACACATTTGTACATTAATTTCTTATAGCTAATATCTAAAAAGCATGTATCTTTTTCAATTGTAAGATTCAAGATCTTACAACCAGCAATGATTTAGGTTTATCAGTGCCAAATTTCTCAATAAAGGGAGCATAATTTTGACAAAAAGATGCATTATTAGTGGCTCCAAGTATGCTTCATATTAGCTACTGTTTAGTGACTGTCAGGAGTAAAGGGAGTAGAATAATGAAAATGATATTTTTCTAAATAACATACTCATGCTTATCCAGCACTATAAATATGCTCTCCCTCACTGGTAAGAAGAGCATTCGTTTCAGAAACCTGGAGGGTAAACAGCAGACAAAATATCTAAAGAGATGTGTAATATATCATGTATATTCAGGTAAACACTAAATCAACTACTTGAAAAGTGTATACTACATCAAATTCGGGTAAGAAGCTGGACATCTGGTTCCACCTTGCCCCCTACAGAACCAGAATACCTTAGGCAAGCNAACAGCAGACAAAATATCTAAAGAGATGTGTAATATATCATGTATATTCAGGTAAACACTAAATCAACTACTTGAAAAGTGTATACTACATCAAATTCGGGTAAGAAGCTGGACATCTGGTTCCACCTTGCCCCCTACAGAACCAGAATACCTTAGGCAAGCAACAATATACTTTCATCATAAGAGTTCATATGAAACATATACTTACGAGACTCAGCTCTTGAAGGTCCTTAAAATATGACATTAAAAAATAATTAGAATAACTAAGAAATTCAATTTTATAAAGGTTAAATAAATTACATGAAGATTTTACACTGCCAAGTGCTGAAGATACTTAAGTATATAATTCCCAATTTGTCAATTCCATGCAACTGAACACTGGGCCCTTTTCCTGCGATAGAAGCCATGGAAGGAATTTAAAAATTTTCTTTCTCCTTTATTTAAACTGTGGCTTAAATAACATTTAGTGATCACAGTACATAATGTACACATTGTTCTGCTTAAGCTTACAAAAGCAATGTTGTGTTCAAAGATAAGCATTTATATACTCCACATAACGGAAAAGGTATTATAATACAATATATTAGTGATATAAAGTAGTAATTTGTCAAAGACAAAAATATGCTTTTTATACTATTCCAAGAAATATAGTAACAAAAAATAGGTGTTTGAAACATCAATTCACATAGTGATTAAAATCTAACGTTAGAAATATGCAATTATTTTATAATTTTTAAAAATAATAGCCAAATTATACTGAATTCTATAAAAGTCATTCTAATATTTTTAGTATGTGTTATATTGAATCTGAACTTATTTTAGGTTACTGAATCATGTTAAGTTGTGGCTCACCTTTTAGTTTCTGATTTCTATTAGTTTGTAAAAGGATTTTATATTTGCATTTAAATGGGAAGGAAATGTGATAAAGATTTCAATTAAAAGGCTGTCTGTTTGTGTTAATTCATTTTTAATAGGGACAGTAAATATTTTTCCGTTGATATAGCTCTTACTGCAAGATCAGTTCATTGCTCTTTTTATCTAGTTATGTCAGATGCTGCTTAACAAAGAACATTATAATATCAGTCCCAGCTATTAAAGAGGCATTTCTCATTTCTTCATTGATTTCTGAAAAACCAAAGCAGATTTCTGAATAGTACTTGAGAAAACTGATAAGACAACAGGTCATTGCTCTAGTACAAAAGATTTTTAACACATATATATATGTGTTAAAAGATATATGTATACAGAATACATTAATATATGTGTTCAAACAAGTATATACACAGACCTATACACATATGGAATATTTGGAACATATGGAATATTCCTGTGTACATATGGAATAGATTTTCATTCTAAAGTCACTAATGCTAGCTTTGATGAGAAGGAAAACAACACTTATCTTGAAAGTTTGGCTAAGTCTTCAGAGTTTCATCTACTTTATTAGAATAGGCTATATTCTCTATAAAATGAATGACCATCCTTTAATTCCTGGTTGTATGTATTATCTGCTTTTAAACTGGAGGGAGGTTCTGTAATGATAATTGGTCTGATGCCCTATAAACTTTTTACTTCAGTTGTTTGAAATCTGGTCACTTATCTGTTGTTTAATTTTATGAGTTTTTGGTTGTTTAATATGTCCTTAGATTCTAAGTAAACTCAGTAAATTACATGGGATCTACTTGAAATACTCTGTTTTAAGAAATAATCTGTACATGTTTACCGTGTTTCAAGATGTTTGTTTTGTTTGTAGCTACAATAACTTGCAGTACATTACTTATCTAGTTTCTAAGAAAACGGCTTTCTCATTAATTTCAAAAATCTAAAAATTGCACTGAAAGTCCATTTTTTGTTGTGTTTTTTTTGGGGGGGTGTGGGGACAGAATACAGGCATTTAAATAAAGAATCAAAAAATTTTATTAGTATAGTCTAGCTTCCTGCTAGCACAACATCACATTAGTGAGTAAATGGATTAAGTTTCCTGTAATGCCAGCCAGGAGATATCTTGACAGCTGTGTTCCTCATTCTCAGGTGTCTAGTTAAGAAAAACACAGGGGTCCAATTCAACCTTTAAAAATGTTATCTTCAGACTAGAAAGATTACTGCTTTGAGATGCAATGGGATTTTCCACAGCAAACTTAGCAGAGGATTAATGTTTTCATTACTCTCTGAATGAAAAATGGAGTGAACAAGTGGTGTAAACAGAGGGCATTTCTAGAGAAAATGTATAAATTATGATTTTTTCCTTTTGTTTCTACAAAAAATATTCATAAAGAAATAAGGTGGCAGTTGGATTAGAAAAACTCATATTATCTTGAGAAACTTTCTTACCCCCAAAAAAATATTTAGAGTAGTTCGAGTACTAAAATAATTTCTACTTTATCTCAACTTATTTTCAACTGTTTTATTGCATTTTTTTCATTATCATTAGAATCTATTTTCCCCACAGTATGTCTGTATTTTTAGGCAGTCTCTAAATTGACTGCTTCACGGTTGATTNAAAAAATATTTAGAGTAGTTCGAGTACTAAAATAATTTCTACTTTATCTCAACTTATTTTCAACTGTTTTATTGCATTTTTTTCATTATCATTAGAATCTATTTTCCCCACAGTATGTCTGTATTTTTAGGCAGTCTCTAAATTGACTGCTTCACGGTTGATTGTTTTTCCAGCCATATTTAACCACTGATCACAGCTGAACTGATTAGACTGATGGTGAAATAATTCAAATCAGATAAGATGGCTGAGCTCACCAAACAAACCATGCCATGGTCCAGTATTGTGATCATATAACTACAGCCCAATCCACTTCAGTATGTTAGACATGTTGGGAACACGAACTTTAAGAGCTTCCCATTATATAGTTTAAAGCTTTACTTTATTAGAACTTATTTTCTTAGATTTTTAAACTCTAATTCAGTTACCTGAATCATTAAATAGATTTCTGTGCAGAACTACTAAGCTTTACAAAACGTAAAGATAATTTGAAATTGAAAATGTATGAATCAAATTTAGCATGAAGACTTCAAACATCTTTGTCTAGTGTAGGTAAAAGTAGTGCTCAACTGAAGAATCTACAGTACTTTTCACAAATTCCATTTAATATCTTACTAGGATTTCTGCAAAGCTAAAAGGTAGTACTTGCTGGAAATTTCCAAATTTAAGAAAACCTGAATCAATATGTTTTCCATCATTTCTGCCAGAACTTGAAAGTTCAAGATTTGTTTACACACAAGAAAGCAAATGCAGCAGAGAACCAGTTCCTTCCCCATCACCAAAATCCAAAATAGAAATATTCCTCAAACCTGGGAAGGGTGGGGAAGAAAAAAGAAGGGCTTCCCAGGTGGCTAGTGGTAAAACAAACAAACAAACAAACAAAAAACCTGCCTGCCAGTGCAGGAGACAGACTCCGGTTTGATCCCTGGATCGAGAACATTCCCTGCAGGAGGGAATGGCAATCCACTCCAATATTCTTGCCTGGAGAATCCCATGGACAGAAGGGCCTGGTGAGCTATAGTTGATAGGGTTGCAAAGAGTCAAATACGACTGAAGCGACTTAACATGCACTCAACTCCCCACATCCCAGCTCCTGTGTGTTCTGGGTAAGGGGACAAAAAGCAGTGGAGCTACTCTCAGGAAGGAGCGTAGCGGAGACCAGAAGGAACCTTGATGGTCCTGCCTGGGACTCGCCAAGACATGGGGGAGTTGAGGAAATGCTGGGAGGGGGTGGTGAGACCCTGCCAGATCTAAGATTCCCACAATGATTCCTTAAATATTGCCAGCTGAAGGGCTCCAGTGAGTATCAGTGGTGTCACTTGGAGCCAGCAGAAACCCCAGGTAGAAGAGGCAGCAGATGGATGCATTCCCCCTCGTACAGGTTCTAAAAAGAGATGTACTTGAACCCGGACATAGTGGATACAACATGAAAACTATCTTCTAGTTGAGAGACCTGCCCCTCTGTTGCTCTCTCTTTAGGCAAGGTGAGCATGAGAGTGTTGTGGGGATAATGCCAGCAGTTGTGAGCAGTGCTGAAAGTGGCTCCCAGCATCTGGAGACCTAGTGGGAAGATGCAGCCTCCCTACTGCAGAAAGAGGGGAACCCCAGTTCCAGCAATTCTTAGTCCAGGACTCCAAGGTCATTCACCAGTCCTGTAGTATTTATCTCCACAAATATAAAAAATTTAATACTCTTTTTTTTTTGGCCATGATGTGCAGCATGCCAGATCTTAATTTTCCAACCAAGGATCAAACCCACACCCCCTGCATCAGAAGCCTGGAGTTTCAACCCCTGGTATCATGGAAATCTAAACACTTGCTATGAAGAATGTTGGTAGTGGTTTAGTCGCTCAATCAAGTCCATCTCTTGCGAGCCCAAGGACTGTAGCCAGCCAGGCTCCTACGTCCATTATCCCGGGATTATCCTGGCAAGAATACTGGAGTGTCTGGCCATTTCCTTCTCCAGCTATGTAGAATATGAAATGGTGAATGTGAGATTGTTTATAGAAAAAAAACTAAAAATGCTTAAATGACACATATAGACACTCAAAATTTGTAGAATGAATGATGCAAAGACAATAGAGTATAATAATTCCATTTGTGATCAGATTGCTGCTGCTGCTGCTGCTAAGTCGTTTCAGTCGTGTCCAACTCTGTGCGACCCCATAGACGGCAGCCTATCAGGCTCCCCGTCCCTGGGATTCTCCAGGCCAAGAACACTGGAGTGGGTTGCCATTTCCTTCTCCAATACATGAAAATGAAAAGTGAAAGTGAAGTCACTCAGTCGTGCCTGACTGTTCGCGACCCCATGGATTGCAGCCTACCAGGCTCCTCCGTCCATGGGATTTTCCAGGCAAGAGTACTGGAGTGGGGTGCCAAGATTACTAGTCTAATAATTACAATCTAGTTTGTGGGAAAGTGCTGCTCCATGAAATAATTGTATGTAGTATAGTTAATCTCTATTTTGAGTCAATCATTGTTCAGTTATCCATAATTTATCTAAATTAAAAAATTTTTTTACTATAGTTTCAACCTATACTATTTCAGGGGTAATTTCTAAATGTTTCTGGAGAAGCGAATGGCAACCCACTCCAGTATTCTTGCCTTCTCTCTTGAACAGAGAACCCTGGTGGGCCACATCCATGGAGTCGCAGAGTCAGACACAACCGAATGACTAACACTCACTTTCACTTCTAAATATTTATATTATAACATATAGTTCTGCTCAAAACCTACCTTTTTGTGACTCTCACTCATTCTCCAATAATACAGTAGTTTATTAAAAAAAAAAAAAAAAGGAGGGACTTCCCTGTTGGTCCAATGATTAAGACTCCTCCCTCCCAATGCAGGAGGCCAGAGTTCAATCCCTGGTCAGAGAACTAGAGCCCTCATGCCACAACTCAGACTCGGTACAACCAAATAAATATTTTTAAAAGCTTTAAAAAAAAAATTTTCCTGAGTATATTTTTAAGAATTCACAGATAAGTTTTTACATTTACTTTTCATCTTCATTTAATGCTAGAAATGGCTCTCAAATTAATAGTTACCTATTAATAGTATATGATAAGATTTCTAATGCATAGCACTATACTAAATGGATGTTAATGGGTCAATATTCTCTTGGATATTGATAAACATTAGAGTATGGCCAACAAAGTTGAAATCTTACCTGTAAGAAAGTAAAAAAAAATATTAAAAGGCTTTTAAGTGTGTAAGCTATGTAAGTTTTATCAAGATAAATTTTGTAGTAAATATCAAAAGCCCTAAAAATTTTTATACCATTTGCTCTGGAGTGACTGTTCGTCGAAGAACTGTTCATAGACATGTGTAAAAAGTTATTAATGATTTTCATTAATGTTAAAACTCATAAAAATTCAGAAATGATTAGGTACACTTCTATACAGATGTATTATGACACAACTCTGATGGCATAGATAAGTAAAAGGATCTTTTAGATAAAATGATATTTTAGATGAATATTTACTGATAAAGTAAAATGTTATATCAAGAAAGAAACAGTGAAAATATATTTATAAAGCAGATGGATTTTATTATCTCATCTTTGGTTAAAATGTACATAGATATGCATAGAAAAAATAAATTATATTCCAAAATATTAATAATTATTACTTGCAGGTGGTATACTTATAGATTTTTATATTCTTTTTTCTCTATTATAATTTTCTGTAATTATTATCTATTGTTTCTGTGATTAAGCTTTCAAAGATATTGTTATTATTGTTGTTTATTTTTATTCATTAATTTCTTTTTTGGCCACAGCACAAGGCTTGTGGGATCTTAGTTCCCAGATCAGGGATCGAACCTGGAACCTGCTCAGTGAGAGTCCTAACCATCAGACTGCCAGGTAATTACCAGTTATTATTTTTTTAAACTTTCATTGTTAACAATTTTACTGAACTTAATAATTTTTAATAAGAAATGAAAATTCAATAGCTTAAAAAAACAGTGTTTAATACAGGTTAGAAAAATTATCTTAAAAATGAAGAAAGCCTCACCTCGCATATAAACATAAGAGAAAGCATTAAAAGGAATCAATCACTTGAACCAATTTTCTCTCTGCCCACCTCTCTGGAAGATGAGCCTCTATTTATGGAGAATCAGTTGGGGTGTAATTTTTAGTACTGGTAATGACTAATACATCATTATTTAATTTTGCTTTGAAAATATTTCATAATAAGGAAAATTGACCAAGGATTTTAAAGTTTGGGTTGATTCAGTTAGGTAGTCTTAGGGGAAAGTAACTTTTCTAGTTCTCACAGTCATTAAAAAAGAGGCTCTATACTACCTTTTTTTTCCTGGTGGAAGCAAAGTAGCTATTATATTAGCTTTTTACACATCCTACTATCCAAATGTTCAGCAAGGTGGAGTTGGGTGTGAAGTATTTCATATGGACATGAAAAATAGCTACTCATCCAATCCTTGCAGGAAAGAAATTTCTTAACAAATGGCAAAGAATTAAGCATCAGGTATTACAAAACCCCAGCTGTCATCCACAGAACCAGCAAGATGTTATGAAAATATCCTGGCAGCTCCTACCCACTAATGTGACTCAAGACAATATTTCTTGGAAGAACATGTATACGTATGGGAGTATGGGAGTCCCTTGCTGTTCACCCGAAACTATCACAACATTGCTAACTGGCTATACCCGAATACAACATAAAAAGTTTTTTAAAAAACTTAATATTTTTTCTTCTTTTTGAAGAGTAGCCTATACCAGATGATCATTACTCCCCATTAGGAATAATAGCCCTGGTGGCTCAGGCAGTAAAGAATCCGACTGCAATGTAGGAGACCCCGGTTCGATCCCCAGGTAGGGTAGATCTGCTGGAGAAGAGCAGGGCAACCCACTCCAGTATTCTTGCCTGGAGAACTCCCTGGAAAGAGGAGCCTGGTGGGGTCCAGTCTATGTGATCGCAAAGAACTGGACATGACCGAGGAACTAACACACATAGATAGCAATAGTTGTTAAGAAACAAAAGCTCATCTACCTGGTTTAAGCCCTGCCCTTCCCCAAACAAAACAAAACTGATAATAAAACTAATTTGGTGAGAATCTCTTTCATTTACCCCAGGAAAAATATTTGCTTGAAGTGCAGCTTCTTATGGCCAGTTTTAAGATCCCCAACTATATCCAAATTCTAAGAATTTGTCTCCATTTCTTCTGCTTCCATAGGCATTAGAAGGGATATGGAACCAGGGAATGTTTAGCACAGAGAACTAGATCTCATCCAGGTATATTAATGCTAATAAACACTAGTTCTAAGAAATGCTGATTTTCTGGTCTTCATGACCCAAAACAAATGAAACTATCTGGTTACTAAGTTTAGCCACATTAAATTTAAAACATGTATCCAAAGCACTATATACAAAGTTTATCAAGTTACAGGTGGCAGGAGATGCAAGCCATAGAACAAAGAATTAATATTCATAATAAATAAGAACTCTTTCAAGTGAACAAGAAAATTATAAATAACCCAATAAAATGGTGAAGGATGTAACCAGGAATATTATAGAGAAAGAAAATGCAATAGCAAAAATATGAAAAGAAAGGTTTACATACTGCTAATTAAGAAATTCAAATTTAAGCAATAAGGAGATAATAATTCACATACTTCCAATTGGAAACAAATTAGAAAGCCTGATGAATCAAAGTACAAGAGAAGATGTGAGTTGTTGATAAGAGCATCAGTTGATGCAACCCATTTAGAAAACAAGTTGGCGATACTTAGTAAAACTGAAGATATGGATACTCCATGACTCACATTTTTTTTACTACAGGGAAACCTGCCCACATATACCAAGGAAAACATATAAGAATATTTATTACATCACCATTTGAGGCAAAAATAAATAAATTAAAATAAAAACACTAATTCATCATTAGCTGGGAAATAAACAATAGTGATGATTATTCATACAATAAATTTCCATACAGTAGTTAAAATGAATAAGTCAGATGTACATGTATCAAGGTAGATAAGTTTCAAAAATATTAGACTAAGTAAAAATGAAAGTTAATAGAAATATGATACATTCAGTATGATACAACTTATAATCATTAATCTAATCATGTAATGCATTAAACAATGTTATATAGATATATTAATAAGGTGGTGGTGGTTTAGTGGCTAAGTCACGTCTGACTCTTACAACCCCATGGACTGTAGCCTACCAGGTTCCTCTGTCCATGGGATTCTCCAGGCGAGAATACTGGAGTGGGTTGCCATTTCCTTCTCCAGAGGATCTTCCCGACCCAGGAATTGAACCCTGAGCTCCTGCATTGCAGGCAGATTCTTTACCTACTGAGCTATGAGGGAAGCTCATTAAGATATTGGAGTCAATGATATATATTCAAAGCATGAATTCATGCATGGCAAAGACACATTGATGACAGGAAATGGCTAACCCTGAGGAGGGAAAGGAAAAAGATGAAAGTTTGGCTTTAGGTGTATCCAAAATACTTTATTTATGTAGAGAAAAGAACATTCTGAAGCAAAGATAGTAAGATATAAACATCATTTACATTCAGATAGTGGGTAAATGGATATCTGTAATTTTTTTCTGTATGTTTGAAATACTTAATAATTACAATAATTTTTAATTTCATGTAAGTTATTATTAAGGAAAACTTTTTGTATTTGGAGAAATAGAAAAGCAAAGCATATAGATCTTGTAAGATTCAAGCTTATTAATAGAGTTCATTTCATCCCTGTGATAAGTTTATGATATGATAGTCTGCTCCAGTTAACCCCTTCAAAACATCTTTTTTCAAGCTTATGGTGGGTGAGCATCCTTTTTATTTACCCCCAAAGATATGTGTGACAATTAAAATTTAAAGGTTTCCCAAAATTTCTTTGACCTTATATGTATAGGTCAAAACAAACACGATGACTAAGAGCTAAACTGCCAGATGGTATATTTCAAAGTTGCTAAGGGGATAGGTTCTAAAAGTTCTCATCACTAGGGTGAAAAACATTTCTTTTTCTTTTGTTTCTTTGGAGATTTTTTGTACCTATGTGAGATGACGGATGTTAACCAACTTATTATAGTAATTATTTCACAATATATATGAGTCAAGCCATTATGCTGTACACCTTAAATGTATACAGTACTGCATGTCAGTTATATCTCAGTAAAACTAGAAAGGAAGAAAAGGTTTAGGCTGTAAGAGACTTGCTCATTCATACTTCTAAATAGTTTTTGTTATTTGTGCAAACTGACTTTGCCATTACACAGCTTCTTTGGTTTGCTGTTTTAAGCTATTTTATTTTCTCTGGCACTGTATATATTTTATGAACATGCAAACAAATGTATTATTACAATTATAGTATATTAAGGAAATCCAAACTTGGGAATTCCCTGGTGGTCCAATGGTTGGAACTCTGTGCTTTCACTGCTGAGGGCACAGCTTCCATTCCTGGCTCAGGAACTAACAGCCCACAGCCACTGTTAATATTCTGCAAGCTGCACAGAACAGCCGAAAGGGAAAAAATCCAAATTAAAGAATATCCTTATGCCACCATTTGGTAACTATCACATAGTTATTGGCTTAGTCAAGAATCGATGGATGCTAAAATTAGTAGATGAAAGTTTGATGAGAAATAAGATATAGTCTCAAAATATCTCCCCACAAATTGCTTTTTATTTATATAAGAAAATAGTGACTTTACAGTGGAGAAACCAAGCAGACATCTCTTTAACACAAGTATTAATAACTAAGATACATGTCATGGCTACTGGGACACATTAGTGTCATGTGAACTGATGTATGACTGACCCAAGGACTGAGAACGCAGCATCGCTTCTGTGTTAGTCCTGTTCCAAATTCATAACTTGAGTCTAAGTATGAGGGACCATCAGACAAACTCAAACTGAGAGACAGCCTACGCAGTAACAGACCCGATGCTCCAAAAGCATCAAAGCCATGAAAGAAAGTCTGAGGGGTTATTCCGGATGAAAGAAGACTAAAGCAAACATGGAAACTGAAATGGCTTCTATGCTGGACCAGAAAATTATTTTTCTTGTGCTATGAATGACACCATGGATAATTGGTGATTTTGATTAATTTGCTCCAACTTTTTGCTTTTATTAAGAAGTCTCTGAGTGCAAATTTAGTGTAAAATACTTCTAAGTAAGTGTCTATACCTTTTAATGAGACTAAAACTGTAAAAGTGTTGCAGTTTCATCCTGCTACCCCATAAGAAGGATCCAAGTCAAAAAGATAATTCTGTTCTCAAGAATTACAAACAATTCTGTCATAGTAAGACTGACAGAAAAAATCTAATACATATAGGCCTTGTCTTCAGATTACATATTGTAAATTTGGGAACTATTGGCAGAAATCCATTAGCAGATCTATTTGACTGTAAAGCTGAAAAAGTGAGAAAGATGATTGATAAGGCTGTTAGAACCAAGTGACTTTGGGTTTCACTGCTCACATCAGCTTCAAGAATTGTACTAAAACACAGCAGCACTTGACTGCTTGACTCAAGTCGAGTCAGCAGTCAGTCGAGTGCCTTGGCTTTGATGTAATCCATCAAAGTTTAACTTAGTGAAATTGTTATGAAGATGAGTGTTAAGCCTTCCAGTTTTTGGAGAACATTCTTCATAAATTTAATGTATTCACTGCAGTATTTTTAGCTTTAGTAAAATGTGAGCTCATTTTTCATGAACCATGTAACTTGAAGTTAATTACCTGGCTTCTTTGAGCTCAAGAGTTTTACTTTGTTAAAAGATAAGATCAGACTTTCTTACCTCTGAAATTTTTTCTCATTCTAGCTGCAAATTGTTCTAGTTCTTTAATCAGTAGTTAGATTATCAATAAAAGTGGTATATTTCTTCTAAGACTGAAATAGAAAACCTATCTTCTTTAAAAATAATTTCTTATGTTAACTTGTTTTATAAAATATCTTAGATGCATAAAAATGTGTAATTTAGAACAGAACAGACTTCTATAGTGCTAAAATGTAGAACATTACAGCTTTCCTCTATCACATTGGCAAAAACCCTTAAGTTTAACAAAAGATCTTATTGGCAGATCTGCAGGAAAGCATGCATTTTCATACATTGCTGGTGGAATGCAGGGGTATCAGGAGAATTTGGCAATATCTAGCAAAATTACATATGCATTAACCTTGGACACTATAATCACCTTTTGAAAAAATGTATCTCAAAGATATACAAACAGAAATATGAAATGATGTATGCACAAGCTTATTCACTGTAGTGTTATTTGTAATAGCAAAAGATTAGAAACCATTAAATGTTCAGCATTTATGAAACAATAGTATGTCCATATGATGGGTTCTATGGTGCTGTAGTAAAAGATGCTCTATAAAATGCTTTGGAATCTGTACAGTATGCTACATTTTGTGTAAGAAAGGGGACTATATATGTAAGTACATATGATTTTTTAGGTAAAAATAGAAGAGCAAACCAAAAGTCAATAAAAAATGGTTACCTATAGTGGAAGGAAAAACTCAGAAGAAAGGGATGGCAAATAAGTTTATGAAAAGATGCTTGGGGGCCTCCCTGGTGATCCAGTGGTTAGGAATCCACCTTGTGGTGCGGGGGACACTGGTTTGATCCCTGGCCCAGGAATATCCCACATGCCACGAGGCAAATATGCCCATGTGCCACAGCTACTGAGCTCGTGCACCCTAGAATCCATGCTCTGCAAAAACAGAAGCCACCACAATGAGGAGCCTGATCACAGCAACTACAGAAAGCCCACGTGCGATAACGAAAACCCAGTGCAGCCAAAAATAAAACAGTAAAATAATGCTCAGCAGGGTAGCTGACTAGGGAACTGCAAATTAAAACAACAATGAAATACCAATACACACATATCACAACGGCTAAAATCCAAAACACTGACAATCCCAAATGCTGGGGAGTACGTGGTGCCACGGGAGCTTGTTCATTTCCAGTGGGAATGCAAAATGGAACAGCCAGTTCTGGAAAACAGTTTGGCAGTTTTTTTTTTACAAAACTAAGCTTATTCTTAGCATATGACCCAGCAATGATATCCTTTAGTATTTACCTAAGTGAAAGTCGCTCAGTCGTATACGACTGTTTGCGACCCCATGGACTATACAGTTCATGGAATTCTCTAGGCCAGAATACTGGAGTAGGAAGTTTTTCCCTTCTCCAGGGGATCTTCCCAACCCAGGGATCGAACCAAGGTCTCCCTCATTGGGGGCAGATTCTTTACCAGCTGAGTCACAAGGGAAGACCAAGAATACTGGAGTGGGTAGCCTATCCCTTTTCCAGGAGATCTTCCCAACCCAGGAATTGAACCAGGGTCTCCTGCATTGCAGGTGGATTCCTTACCAACTGAACTATCAGGAAAGCAGTATTTACCTAAACATCCATAGAAAAACCTGCACACAAATGTTTATAGCAGCTTTACTCATAATTTCCAAAACTTGGATGCAACCACAACATCCCTCAGTAGGATAAATAAATTGTGGTACAACCAAACAATGGAATATTATTCAGCAATAAAAAGAAATGTGCTATCGAGTCACAAAAAGACAGCGGGAAAAAAAGATATGGAGGATACTTAAGTGCATATTGTTAAGTGAAAGAAGTAAATATGAAATGACTACGTACTGTATGATTCCAATTATATAACATTCTGGAAAAGGCAAAACTATGGAGACAGGAAAAAGATTATTTGTTGCCAGAAGTTCCGGGAGAGGAAGGGATTAGAGAAGTGAAACATAGGAGATTATCAATGTTTGGTAAGATCATTAGGTGAAATATTGATGAGAGGTCTTATTATTATATGTATTGATGGATCAGATTGGCCACATTTGAACTTATTGATTGATAACCAATTGTTATTTAGTCATTAAGTTGTGTCAGATGACCCCCATGGACTATAGCCCACCAGGCTCCTCTGTCCATGGAATTTCCCAGGCAAGAATACTGGAGTGGGTTGCCATTTCCTTTGCCAGGGGATCTTCCTAACCCAGGGATAGAACCTGCATCTTCTTCATTGGCAGGCAGATTCTTGAGCCACTAGAGAAGCCCCTATGTGCATTTATTAAATTTATTAAACCTGAAAAACTCAGTATGCCAAAGGGTTTCAGATAAAACTAGAAATATGAATTATTTTTAAATCTAAAATACATAAATAAATAAAACAAAATAAATTTTAAGGGAAACATTGATAAGTTTTTGCCATATGATAATGATTTGTTAAAATCACTGCAGATGGTGACTGCAGCCATGAAAT
>SJYX01005738.1:16202-128177 GCA_006410675.1 Oreotragus oreotragus
GATTTCTTTGGAAGGAATGATGCTAAAGCTGAAACTCCAGTACTTTGGCCACCTCATGCGAAGAGTTGACTCATTGGAAAAGACTCTGATGCTGGGAGGGATTGAGGGCAGGAGGAGAAGGGGACGACCGAGGATGAGATGGCTGGATGGCATCACGGACTCGATGGACGTGAGTCTGAGTGATGGACAGGGAGGCCTGGCGTGCTGCGATTCATGGGGTCGCAAAGAGTGGGACACAACTGAGCAAATGAACTGAACTGAACTGAGAAGCTAGTCTATGGGAAAGTTACCCAAGCTTACAGTACATATATGAAAAAAAATTGATACATTTCCTCCCCCAAATGTGAACACAGTCTTAATATCAAATGACAATTTGATCAAATACCAAATGACAGTTAAAAGTTGTGATCCTCCAAAAAAACTTTTCTGTCAATATTAAATTTTTTTTAAATCAACCACACTAAAAAAGGTCAAAATACCTATTTCTCTTATAATAACCTATAATGGAAAATAATTTGAAAATAATATATGTATATATAACTGAATCACTTTGCTGTACACTTGAAATTTATATGTATGTGTGCTCAGCTGTGTCCAACTCTTTGTCACCCCATGGACTGTAGTCTTCCAGGCTTCCCTATCCATGGAATTTTCCAGGCAAGAATACTAGAGTGGGTTGCTATTTCCTTCTCCAGGGGATCTGCCCAACCCAGGGATTGAACCTGCATTTCTTGGGTCTCGGGCATTGGCAGGCAGATTCTTTACCATGTGCCACCTGGGAAGCCTGTTGAAGCTTATACAACATAGTAAATTATACTTCAAAAGAAAGAAAGAATCTCTTTCTGTAGAAAATAATATTACAACAAAGTGATTATATAAAGAAATGATCAAAGAGTATGCAGCCAACACATATAGGAAAACTAGTATTAAAAAGCACATCCAACAATTAATTAACAAAAATATCATGCTGTCTTCTAGATTTCGTGATGCTTGTGATCAGCTTTTTAACATTAGTAATTCATTTGTAATAAATTGTATATCCTTTTTCATAAATAGGGGCCTCTAAATCAATTCTGCTTTGGGCCTATAAAAAAAAACTTATACATACTCATGTGTAATTAAAACACAGATTTTCTTTCATTTCTTTCTTAATGCCAGTCATTATAACACACTACATTGATGGCATGAGCTAGTGATACATTATGATTCTCAGGTGAAAAAAATTTCCTTAAAAATCTATACAAATAATCGCTTCAAGTGAATCTGTGACTGTTACATTATGGATGCCTCATGTCTCATCTCAAGCTACCTTGCTGCAATGGTCTAAATGGGGTGAAAGTGAAAGTCGCTCAGTTGTGTCCGACTCTTTGCAATCTGATGGACTACACAGTCCATGGATTGCTCTGGGCCAGAATACTGGAGTGGGTAGCCTTTCCCTTCACCAGGGGATCTTCCTAACCCAGGGATCAAACCCAGGACTCTCACATTGTAGGCGGATTCTTTACCAGCTGAGCCACAAGGGAAGCCCAAGAATAATGGAGTGGGTAGCCTATCCCTTCTCCAGGGCATCTTCCCAACCCAGGAATCAAACCAGGGTCTCCTGCATTGCAGGAGGATTCTTTACCAACTGAGCTCTGGATGGAAGGACATTGCATAGTTTGCTTGACCTGGATCTGAATCCTGATGTCACTTTTTTGCCCTGTGTGCTCCTGCACAGAATACTGAATGTCCTTGAGATTAAGTTTCGTTTGTTTGTTTTTTTTTTAATCTGTCAAACAGGGAAATTGGTGCCAACTTCATAGGGTCCTCATGAAGGTGAAATGAAGGAACCAGTATTAAAGATGCAGCTCAAAACCTGGCCAAAAGCAGGTCCTCCACTCAGCGGCTCCTTCCCTTCACCATCAACATCTCTCTGGAAGCCCCCAGTGGCTCCCAAGCAGAGAACACAGCTGGCAAAGAGACACACAGAGGAAAGCCTCTGTAATTAATGTCATATTCACTCAATTTCAGGTCTAGACAATATTTTTCTAAAACAATTGCTTCCAAGGGCCAGTAATAAAAACAGAACAATGTCAGTCATCAGAACTCAGAAAGGGGAGGATAAATACTGCCTGACGGGTCCATTCTAACTTTGATCCGAAGTTCTGCATTCCTCTGGGAGACTTGTAGTAAATGATTTCCACACTTCTTCACGGCTGTTGGTCCTTGCTGTCCACGGCCCTGTGTCATAGGAACAAAAGACAGAAATGCAGAGAGAAGACGGATTTAAGACCCTTTAAAGGGATTCAGAAGGCTCAGCGATTGGGGTGGCAGAGCCTCCCAGAGCCTAATTGTCCTCCAGAGATCACTGTCCCAGATACAGTGTAAGAGAGGTCCCCCCCAAAACTATGAGTGTGTTAGTCGCTCAGTTGTATCCGACTCTTTGTGACTCCATAGACTGTAGACCTCCAGGCTCCTCTGTCCACAGGATTCTCCAGTCAAGAATACTGGATTGGATAGCCATTCCCTTTTCCAGGGGATCTTCCTGACCCAGGGATAGAATCTGGCAGATTCTTTACATCTAAGCTAACAGGGAAGCCATGGGTAGCCCCAAATCTTTGATCTTGAGTATTTTCCCAACCGGCATGCCAAGGTCTGAAATCCTGTCTGCGATTTAGAATAGCTGCCTGTTGCCCTGAAGAATGGAGAAGGAAATGGCAACCCACTCCGGTGTTCTTGCCTGGAGAATCCCAGGGATGGGGGAGCCTAGTGGGCCGTCTATGGGGTCACACAGAGTCGGACACGACTGAAGTGACTTAGCAGCAGCAGCAGCCCTGAAGAAGCAGAAAATGAGATGAAAAGGAACTGGAATTGTCCCTGGTATTGGGCCTGTTGAAGGGGGTCTCTACTCTTCCTTGGCCCACCTCTATGCTCACCCCATCCTTGTTCTCCCTAGCTAGTTAGGTGCAGGGGCTCTGGAAGGCTCTGACCAGAGTCCCCATAGTATCTTGACTCTGAGAAGGCACCATTTTGGTGGAATTCTCTGCAAATGGCACCTCCTGGAAATCGGCCCGGTTGTAGTCCAGATGCTGGCAATTTAGATCTTCAGTCCAGAGAAGTTTCTTCATATCTCCCTTCCTGAAGAGAGAGACCAAGAGATTAGAAACAGAGAGAAAGGAAGAGGAGGACCAGAGGAAAAAGAGGCGGTTCAGAGGGAGACACAGAGCAAAGAAACTGGAGACAGAGTCTGAGTGGCCTTTGTTACAGTACAAAGGAATAAAGCCAAGGCTCTTCAGTAAATAGAATTCAGCAAAGCCAACAGACACCCCCACGAACACAGGGCACAGACCACCCAGCACTCAGACTCCTTCACCACATCCTGGGGTGTTGCTCCGAATGAGTGTCTTGCTCTGCAAGGGCCCTAAAAGTCAATCCTATCTACCCATAGACCTTAGACTCCCATATTTGAATGAGGACATGCCTTTGTGATTCAAAAGGAAAATCTATATCTCTCCCCTTCCCTTCCCAACCCAGGTTCAGTAGCTCCTCACTGCAAGAAGGAGCATGCTGAGTCACTTCAGTGAGAGTCTGACTCTTTGCAACCCTATGGGCTGTTGCCTGCCAGGCTCCTCTGTCCATGGGACTCTCCAGGCAAGGATACTGGAGTGGGTTGCCATGCCTTCTTCCAAGAAGGAACAGCTCAGTCCAAAACTGCACATGGCCTCCAAGGCATGCTCACCAACCAGGCACCAGCAACCCATTTTAAAGTTGACCTTCCCTCCTTTAAAATAGGGCTTCCTCCTGTAATTTCTCCAATCCAATAAAAAATTTATTTCACTGATGAAAGTATTCCCCACCAAGTCAAAGGGGAGCTTGATTTAATTAAATCTTATGTCTGAGTGACTGATGATCTTCCTGAATCTTTCCTGGAGCATTTACAATATCAAAAAACAATTTATGACAAAAAGAAGCAAAAAATCGTGGTGATGAATCTCCCACTGGTAGGGTTGAAGGGGCGAGTAAAGGGAAGGATGAAGTTCAGGGAAAGTGGAGTCTTTGTGGATGCCACAAAGACTTTGTGGAGCTGGTCTGCCAGGGCCCCCAAGCCACAAGTCACAAGGGCAAGTGTTTGCTTTATCTAGGTCAAAACTGCTTCAGCATCCAGAAAGTCGCACCTCTCCTCGGATGAGAAAGCAGATACATCTGTTTTCTGTCATGGCATCTAACACAGCCAGGGAGTATGAAATAGAGGTTCTTCAAGTGAGATCTCCACACCAACAATGTGGGCATCACCTGGAATTCTATGAGAAATGCAAATTATCAGGCCCCTCCCTAGACCCACTGAATCAAAAACTCTGGGGTGGGACCCAGGAAATCTGTTTCTACAAGACCTCTAGGGAAAGCTGATGTACCTCAAGTTTGAGAGCCTTCTATGGAGTATGATTAATCAGGAGCCTATGTCTTCCTCCAGCCAGTCTGAAACCCTAAGTAACTCAGTGAACTTCTGGAAACCTCAGTTTCCTCAAATATAAAACAGTATCATGGGTTTTAATAAGTGTCCTAGGGGAAAAAGCTATGACAAACCTAGACAGTATATTGAAAAGCAGTGACATCACTTTGCCTACAAAAGGTCCCCAAAGAAGTGATGCTTTCAAACTGTGGTGTTGGAGAAGGCTCTTGGGAGTCTCTGGAACTGCAAGGAGATCAAACCAATCAATCCTAAAGGAAATCAACCCTGAATATTCATTGGAAGGACTGATGCTAAAGCGTCAATACTTTGGCCACCTGATGGGAGGAGCCTACTCGGTGGAAAAGACCCTGATATTGGGAAAGATTGAGAGCAGGAGGAGAAGGGGGCGGCAGAGTATCAGATGGTTGGATGGCATCAGCAACTCCCGGGACGTGAGTTTGAGCAAACTCTGGGAGATAGTGAAGGACAGGGAAGCCTGGCCTGTTACAGTCTGAGGAGTCACAAAGAATAGGACGTGACTTAGTGACTGAACAATGACAACAACACAGGAAAACTGGTTCCATCAAATGCTCCATGAAAAAAAAGTGTATAGCCAGCTTATTCTGGGAAATCACACCTTAGACATCCTTAACATGTATTAGTCTATTAAAGACTTCAAAAATCCAACCACGAATAAAGAAGCTTGTTTACCTCCATGTTTGGGGACCATATCTGAGTGTGAATCAGCAAATGCTAGGCACCATTCTGGGCTCCCTTGATGACTCCATGGTAAAGAATCTGCCTGCCAATGCAGAAGACACAGGTTCAATTCCTGTGTTGGGAAGATCCCCTGGAGAAAGAAACGGCAACCCACTTCAGTATTCTTGCCTGGGAAATCCCAAGGATAGAGAAACACAATAGGCTGCAGTCCATGGGGGTCACAAAAGAGTTGTACATGACTTAGTGACTAAACAAACGAACCTCTTTCTTAGTCATCATGTCCATTAACATCGGGAATATAAAGGTTTAGGTGACTGCCAGGGTCTTTTCCAAATATAGTATGTTGTGGGTCTATATCATTCTGCTCCAGGGAGGCTGGCTCTCTCTGGTCTGGCCCATGTCTGCTGCCGCACAAATAAAATCAGCTCCAATAAGCAAAAGCTTGGCTCATACAGGGCCTGGGCCATCTACAGAAGTTTATCTACATTATGATTTACGTGCAGTCAGTAATTTTGTTAGTGTCATTTACAATCTTACCCCTCTCTGCCACTTACTTGAAAAACCACATGATGGAGAGGGGCATTAAATAATTCTGAGGGCAAGAGGTGAGGCATGTGGGGAGCTGCAGGAGAGGTGTGGAAGACATCCCAGGAGGACGGGAAGGGTGGTGGAGGGTGACTTCTTACAGAGGAGAGCGCAGCCCTGGGGAAAGATGAAACTGACTGTCCCCAGCTATCTGCAAGACTGCCAGTAGCTCACCACCGTTCTCTTTTTCCCAAGTTACCTAGGGCTTCTCAGGTGACGATAGTGGTAAAGAATCTGCCTGCCAGTGCAGGAGATGTGAGTTTGATCCCCAGTTCTGGAAGATCTCCTGGAGTAGGAAGTGGCCACCCACTCCAGTGTACTTGCTTTGGATAATCCCATGGCGGGTCCCTGCCAGGCTCCTCTGTCCATGTGGTCACAAAGAGTAGGACACACAACTGAGCGACTCAGCATGGACATATCTTTTAACTTTTTACTTTATATTGGAGTATTGCTAATTAACAATGTTGTGATAGTTTCAGGTGGACAGCAATGAGACTCAACCATACGTATCACAGTTCTCATCTCTTAAACCCTTATCCATCTCAGAGGGCAGAGATGAGTTGTGTGCATGGAATACTCTGCCTTCTGAAAGCAGTGATACCAAGAATCATGATTACTAACCAATAATCATTAGAATGTTCTACAGTTTACAAAGTATTTCTGTTTAGATTCTTCCTTAATCTTAGCAATAACAAAGTTTTGATATAGGAATTACCTTTATTCCCATTGTGCCAATAAGAAAACCAAGGCTCAGTTGGAATTTTTTCCCCCAAGGTCTAATACTCTGTAAGCGGGAGTAAGTGGATTAGATGCAAGGACTCTTCCACTGTCCCAGGTGACAGTGGTCTCCAAGAGTATGTGATCTACCCTTCTAGGTCAATTTCCATTCACAAGTTCTCTCTGGTTTGTGCAGTGTTGAATTAACTTCACACCAGCCCACTGAAGCCTTGACAATACAAAGTCCCTTCCCCAGTAGTGTAACGACTGAAAACTTGATTCCAGGACTGACTGGTCAGGGTCAAGCCTCAGTTCCTCACACTGGTTGTATGATTTGGGGTTTTGTGGAGCTAACAGAGTAAGGTTTTTAGCACAGTAAGTGCTCTCTGAATGTTGGTTGCTCATCCATTGTTGTGAGAAGACAAATCCTAGCTGAGTTCAGGCACCAGGAAAGTAGTAGTAAGCACCAGAGGGATGAAAATTCATGGACTATCTCAAGACCAAGGAAACCAATAATGCAAAGAACAATAGTCTTGGGACTGAAGACTTTGGCTGGAATCTTAACTTTGCTAATTTCATTCCAAGTGTCTTGAGCAAAGAACTAAAGTGTTCGATTTTCTATTCTGTTGGTTGGGGATTGTCATGCCTAGCTTTCTTTTTTCTTAATTAAATGTAGCTGTGCTGGTTCTTAGTTGTGGCACACGGGATCTTTCCTTATAGCATGTAAGATATAGGTCCCTCACCAGGGAACGAACCCAGGCCATTGCTAATTTCATTCCAAGTATCTTGAGCAAAGAACTAAAGTGTTCGATTTTCTATTCTGTTGGTTGGGGATTGTCATGCCTAGCTTTCTTTTTTCTTAATTAAATGTAGCTGTGCTGGTTCTTAGTTGTGGCACACGGGATCTTTCCTTATAGCATGTAAGATATAGGTCCCTCACCAGGGATCGAACCCAGGCCTGGTGCATTGGGAGTGCGGAGTCTTAGCCACTGGACCTCCAGGGAAGTCCCATGTCATGCCTTGCTTTCTCCACAAGGCTGTTGAAGGTCAGACAGGGCAGCCATGACCCTTCTAGCAGACACTCTTCGTTGCCCAACTAATCTTGGTAAGAAAACCCCAACTTTGTTTAGGTTTTGCCTCTTCCCCACAGTCCTGCCCTTTAGGGGATGCGCTCTGGTTGGTCTGAGCTCACAAAGGCAGCTCCATTCCTTCTGCCTGTGACTGGTGGAAGTCGGGACCTGTAACTGACCGGTCAGGGCATGTAACACAATTCAGACCTCTGGGATGTGAGATCAGGTCCTCTGGGGGCTTGAGGAAAAGATTTGTTTAATTTTAAAAAGACGCGTAAGGAAAAACTGATATTTTCTTCCCCGGGATATGGCGTTTGGGATATGCCCCTGAAAATACCTTGCTATCATGAGGGGGATATGCTTGAGCATGAGGCTAACTCTTGTGGGATGGCAGAGCAGAGAGATAGGAAGCACATGGGTCTCTGATGGTGTCTATGAACCACTTAATTTTCCAGTTCTAAGAGGTCTCATCTCTGAAATTCTTTAAGAGCAGTGGATTCAGAGTGCTGGGCTGCTGGCACTGAGACAGCTTGAGTGTCTCCCAGGTTATAGATCACTNTGTGGGATGGCAGAGCAGAGAGATAGGAAGCACATGGGTCTCTGATGGTATCTATGAACCACTTAATTTTCCAGTTCTAAGAGGTCTCATCTCTGAAATTCTTTAAGAGCAGTGGATTCAGAGTGCTGGGCTGCTGGCACTGAGACAGCTTGAGTGTCTCCCAGGTTATAGATCACTATAAAATTCTGTTTTATGCATCGATGGAACTATTACTTGCACTGAATGCTCCAAACTCTCTGGAAAAAGGGAGGCAAGCCTCCTCCAACCATGGAATTCTCCATGCAAGGATACTGCAGTGGGTTGCCATTCCCTTTTCCAGGGGATCTTCCTGACCCAGGGATCAAACTTGAGTCCCCTGGACTGCAGGCAGATCCTTTATCATCTAAACAACCAGGGAAACTCCTGGATGTCAAAGTGAAAGTCATTCAGTCATGCCCAACTTTTTGCGACCCCATGAACTATACAGTACAGGGAATTCTCCAGGCTGGAATACTGGAGTGGGTAGCCTTTCCCTTCTCCAGGGGATCTTGTCAACCCAGAGGTCAAACCCAGGTCTCCAGCATTGCAGGGAGATTCTTTACCAGCTGAGCCACAAGGGAAGCCCTGATGTCAAAGAATACCATTAAAAACTCCCAAACCAGGGGACTTCCATAGTGGTTGACTAGTTAAGACCTCTCCTTCCAATGCAGGGGTTGTGGGTTCAATCCCTGCTTGGAAAACTAAGATCCTACAGGCCTCAAATGCCCCTCCCCCCAAAATAACATAAAACAGAAACAAGATTGTAACAAATTCAATAAAGGCTTTTTTTTTAATGGTACATGTCAAAATAAAATCTTAAAAAAATAAAACCTCCCAAACCAGAGAGTGAAGATTAAATAATAAAACAGAAATCTAGGTCTTTCCAAAAGATAACTACAAAAGTAGAAATATCAANTCCCCCCAAAATAACATAAAACAGAAACAAGATTGTAACAAATTCAATAAAGGCTTTTTTTTTAATGGTACATGTCAAAATAAAATCTTAAAAAAATAAAACCTCCCAAACCAGAGAGTGAAGATTAAATAATAAAACAGAAATCTAGGTCTTTCCAAAAGATAACTACAAAAGTAGAAATATCAAATGATAAATTTTAAAAAACACATCACATAAATAAACACAGAAAACAATATAAAATAATTTGGAAAAGTTAAAACAAAATGCAAAAACTCTATCAATAAATGTGAATGATCTTAACTCACCTATTAAAAGAAATAATATCTCTATTATCCTCACAGAGCAAGACCTAACTTCACGATGCCTTCAAGAGACACACCTAAAATAAAGTGACTCAGAGGTTTAAAATGAAATGGGCAAAAAATCCTAGGAATATGGAAATAGTAAGAAAGCAAGTCTTCAGATTTTGATGTCTCAAACAGAATTCAAGCCAAAATTCATTAAAGACAAAAGGTCCATATGAATATCAAGTTTTAAAATCCACAAAAAAAAAAANCACAGAGCAAGACCTAACTTCACGATGCCTTCAAGAGACACACCTAAAATAAAGTGACTCAGAGGTTTAAAATGAAATGGGCAAAAAATCCTAGGAATATGGAAATAGTAAGAAAGCAAGTCTTCAGATTTTGATGTCTCAAACAGAATTCAAGTCAAAATTCATTAAAGACAAAAGGTCCATATGAATATCAAGTTTTAAAATCCACAAAAAAAAAAAATGTCACACTGCTGAGTATCAATACGGTAAGTAAGGTACAAATTACATTTATTAATCTTTATTAAGCAGAACCATAGGGGATGCAAAGAGAAATAGAAAACATTAATAATAGGAGACTTCCACTCTCAGTAGAAGATAAATCACGATGACATTAAATATATAGAAGACCTAAACAACATGTTTAATAAGATGGCTTTTATGGACCCATACCGAACATTAACCCTGACAATAGAAAACACATTTTCTTCCCAGGGACACATAGTGTATTTACAAAAGTGATTAAATATTAGGTCACAAGGAAAATAATAGTAAATTGCTTAAGACAAAAAAATAACTCAGATGACAATGCCTGTCTCTTATACACATCTAGATGTGTATAAGAGACAGGAACAATAGTCTTGGGACTGAAGACTTTGGCTGGAATCTTAACTTTGCTAATTTCATTCCAAGTATCTTGAGCAAAGAACTAAAGTGTTCGATTTTCTATTCTGTTGGTTGGGGATTGTCATGCCTAGCTTTCTTTTTTCTTAATTAAATGTAGCTGTGCTGGTTCTTAGTTGTGGCACACGGGATCTTTCCTTATAGCATGTAAGATATAGGTCCCTCACCAGGGATCGAACCCAGGCCTGGTGCATTGGGAGTGCGGAGTCTTAGCCACTGGACCTCCAGGGAAGTCCCATGTCATGCCTTGCTTTCTCCACAAGGCTGTTGAAGGTCAGACAGGGCAGCCATGACCCTTCTAGCAGACACTCTTCGTTGCCCAACTAATCTTGGTAAGAAAACCCCAACTTTGTTTAGGTTTTGCCTCTTCCCCACAGTCCTGCCCTTTAGGGGATGCGCTCTGGTTGGTCTGAGCTCACAAAGGCAGCTCCATTCCTTCTGCCTGTGACTGGTGGAAGTCGGGACCTGTAACTGACTGGTCAGGGCATATAACACAATTCAGACCTCTGGGATGTGAGATCAGGTCCTCTGGGGGCTTGAGGAAAAGATTTGTTTAATTTTAAAAAGACGCGTAAGGAAAAACTGATATTTTCTTCCCCGGGATATGGCGTTTGGGATATGCCCCTGAAAATACCTTGCTATCATGAGGGGGATATGCTTGAGCATGAGGCTAACTCTTGTGGGATGGCAGAGCAGAGAGATAGGAAGCACATGGGTCTCTGATGGTGTCTATGAACCACTTAATTTTCCAGTTCTAAGAGGTCTCATCTCTGAAATTCTTTAAGAGCAGTGGATTCAGAGTGCTGGGCTGCTGGCACTGAGACAGCTTGAGTGTCTCCCAGGTTATAGATCACTATAAAATTCTGTTTTATGCATCGATGGAACTATTACTTGCACTGAATGCTCCAAACTCTCTGGAAAAAGGGAGAATAACAACAAATGACCCAGAAAAAGCCCAGTGGGTCATAGCACTCAGGTAACAAAGTATAGATCAGTGATGTAGAATAGAATCTTGGTACAAAATCAGCCTAAATGAGTTTCACAGCTTATTTCCCTATAATGATGTTCAGAATTATACTCTGACATGTTTTTGTGTTCAACAAATGGGTGTCTAGGGAGAATAACAACAAATGACCCAGAAAAAGCCCAGTGGGTCATAGCACTCAGGTAACAAAGTATAGATCAGTGATGTAGAATAGAATCTTGGTACAAAATCAGCCTAAATGAGTTTCACAGCTTATTTCCCTATAATGATGTTCAGAATTATACTCTGACATGTTTTTGTGTTCAACAAATGGGTGTCTTGGAACTTACCTGGTGGTCCAGTGGTTGGGGCTCACCACTTCCACTACCTAGGCCTTGGGTGCAATCCCTGGTCAGGGAACTAAGATCCTGCAAGTCAAATAATAAAACTAAAATGAGTAAATGGGTGTCCTAGACAAATCACGTAAGATAAACGAGCCAAGCTGCTACTTTATAAACTTCACATGCCTTCTCCTTTGCCATCCCAGTTTCCAAACTGACATTTACTGTGCATCAGGACACAGGCAAACCAACTGCATGAAATTGTCCAGAAGTCACAAGTTCATTGCTTTTTAAAAATTGAAATAGAGAGACGCTGGCGGCAGCAAGTATTCCATTTTCTAAATAGAATGCTTTATTTGGCCAGACCAGCTATGACCTAATGACAGAGATTCAGTTGCATCTGAAAGGAACATAAATTAAGATATAAGTGGTAAAATTGCATATTCTTACTAAACTGAGCATATCACAGGATTTCTTTTCTTCTAATAGCTGTTCATTTTCCCTGGGTTGACAGTAAGTGGTCAATATCTTCTGAGTTATTTGAAATCCTGTGGGATTTTGTTTGTTTTAAATTTGGTATGGGAAGGCGGGAAACTTCCTGGTAAAGACCCAGGATAATACCACAGGGACAATGTCTTGATTGGATTTGTGACTCTCTGTAATGACAAAACCCATGTTCATTCCTGGTGCATATTAAGTGGTCAACAAATATATTTTTCAAGCCTAATACCCTGTTTATTCTAAGTAGAAGACCCTGAGCATCCTCTCAAGGAGGCAGTTTAATGTTCTACGAACAGGTCTGAGATGTAAATTGTCATAGAGTACTAGAACAAATATTGTCTTTATTGGAAAACCTATGATTTTCCAAAAATCTATGACAATGGTAATTGATGAACTTGATGAGCCACTGGGATTCATAACCTCTGAGTACTTTAAAGTGAAGTCACTCAGTCGTGTCCAACCCTCAGTGACCCCATGGACTGCAGCCCACCAGGCTCCTCCGTCCATGGGATTTTCCAGGCAAGAGTACTGGAGTGGGGTGCCATAGGGGGAGCATTATCATAAAGATCATGAAATTTAGAGTTCACAGAACTAGGATTCTGTGCCTGGCTTCTCCATGTAGTAGTTGCGTGACCACAGGCAAGAAACCCAACATCTGCACCATAGCTTCTTTTTTTTCCAAAACAAACAATTTTTTATTCAAGTATAGTTGATTTATAACCTTGTATTAGTTTCAGGTTTACAGCAAAGTGATTCAGTTATATGTATGTATATACATATATATATATTTCAAGTTCTTTTCCATTATAGATTATTACAAGATATTGAACATAATTCCTTGTGCTATACAGTAAGATCTTGCAATCTCACACTCCTAATTTATTGCTCCTCCATCTTTCCCCTTAGGTTGCCATAAATTTATTTTCTATATTTGTGAGTCTATTTCTGTTTTGTAAATAAGTTCATCTGTATCATTTTTTAAGATTCCCCATATGAATAACATCACATAATGTTTCCCTTTCTGTGTCTGACTTAGTATAATCATCTCTAGGTTCATCCGTGTTGCTGCAAATGGCATTATTTCATTCTTTTTTATGGCTGACATAGTCTATTGGGGCTTCCCTGGAGGCTCAGATGGTAAAGACTCTGCCTGCAACGCAGGAGACCTGAGTTTGATCCTTGGGTCAGAAAGATTCCCCTGGAGAAGGGAATGATTATCCACTCCAGTATACTTGCCTGAAGAATTCCATGGATAGAGGAGCCTGGCAGGTTACAGTCCATGGGGTTGCAAAGAGTTGGACAGGACTGAGCAACTAGCATTTTCACTTTCAATATTCCACTGGGGCTTCCCTGGTGGCTCAACAGTAGAGAATATATCTGCAACGCGGCAAACATGGGTTCAGGCCTTAGGTCGGGAAGATCCCCTGGAAAAGGAAATGGCAAACTGCTTCAATTTTTTAAAAAGTGAAAGGGTGGGCTAGAGTCCAGGGGGTCACAAAAGAGGCAGACACAGCTTAGTGACTAAACAAAAAAATATTCCATTACATTTGTATATATATGTACATATGCAAATATGTATACACATATATATATGCACACCACATCTTTTTATCCATTCATTTGTCAATGCACATTTAGATTAAACTTTGGGGTGTATGGACTTTTCAAAATTAGATTTTCATCTTTTCTAGATATATGCCCAGAAGTAGGGCTGTAGGATTATACGGTAACTCTATTTTCATTTTTGAAGGAACTTCCATACTGTTCTCCATAGTGGCTGCACCATGGTTTATTTATTGACCAAATGGATGATGAAAACAGTCTACCTTATTATGTGGTTTTGAGCATTAACTGAGCTAATGTGTGAAAATTACTCACAAGGTGTCTGGTGTATTCATCTTTGTCAGAATCACCCAAAATATAACAAATGAATGAGTGAAGGAAGGAAGGCAAAATGAGCTATGTTGGCGATAGCTTTCAAATCCAATCTATGATACCAAAGCCTACTTCTGTATGACCAATTCAAGATGACACATGAAAGAACTCAACTAACCAGATTCTTTGATTAATCAGTGTGCATGCTTATGACTGTGATGTCCTTATAGTGTCTTCATTATTTGTTTGCAATTTTCTGTATAGCTCTTTCATCTTTTTAACGCCAATATGTAGTCCAGAGTTTGGCACATAGTAAGCACTTAATAAACATTTGCCAAATAAGTGAGTGAGTGAATGAAGAATTTTCCCTGGGGTCAGAATTCTTTTCGATAAAATATTAGGTGATTGACAGGGGATCCATTGGTAGCTGCTAAGACAACTCAAGGTGAAGCCACAAGCGAGAGCCCTGTCTGAAGGCTAAAAGCTACACGTCCCCACTGCTGGCCCCGCTGCCAGATGAAAACCACACCACGTGGCAATTTACATTGTGTTCTCCTAACACGGAGAGATTCAAGACAGCCTGGCTCCTGCCATCTTAGGAACAATTCGGCCCCAACACACTGGCTACCGTTCTCTCTATTGAATTGCAACTTCTTTTTTTCCCTGGGTATCGATAAACAGCTGCAGAGTCAAATTAGTACTGTTTACTGTCAAATTAAGATGGAAACTGATCCTTTCTGTTCTTTGTTTACAGTGCCTGTACGGCTGGTCCCAAACCTCCTGAGTAACTAAATGCAAACGGACGGCTTCTGACGGTGGATGCTGTCCCAGATCAAACAGAAGGCAGATTTTGTTTGTCTTCTAAAATAAACTATCTTTTCAGGTTCATGGGCTCAGAATAACAGCTATCGTATTTCGCCAGCTGTTTTTTATTCCTTTGCTAATTTTACAGCTTGGTCTTTTAGAAGGAGCGCTCTTTGTTCCATTCCTATGGGGCTGGTTCTGTGCCAGGGGAACAGAATATTCATAGAAGTTTAGGAAGCAGAGAGAGAGAAGAGTGGGTTTGTAATTTGGACGCGTGGATAATACTGTTCTGAAAGCTCATCATGAAATAACCAGTGTTTATTGTCAAAATAAACGAAAGACTGTAGCAGTCTCTAAATATTAGAGTCTTTAAAAATCCTAAGTTTTATTACTTAACATTTATATTCCTTCCAGGGCCTTTTCCATTTGCGTATTTGATAAGCAAACCTTTTATATATTCTTCTAAGTTCTTTTCTGAAAATGTTGAGCTCAGTGGGTAGCATGGCGCTTAGAAACCATCTGCAGTTTGACATCACTTTGATGGGTTTCATCACTTTGGAGGGCCTGTTTTCAAACCAGCCAGTGTACTCTCCTCCTCACCGCTTCAATCTTGTTCATCAGCCTGTTATGAGGAAGAACCCTGCAAAGTCGCCTCGCTCAAATTCTGACACGCTACTTCTGCTGCATTTTCTGAGCAATGATTACAGCCAAGGGAATGCTTTTGTGCCTGCATGAAGGGTGCTCAGGGAACCCAAGCTGCTTCCTGGACATGACAGCTTCTTGATTTCATGCTTGTAAACCACAAACCATATTCTCACCCAAGAACCCTACTGTGTCGATTATTCTACAGTTAGTAGAATCTATCCTCTTACCCTTTATGGAAATGGGACCCATAATTTGCCAAATTCATTTACCATTCACATGTCACAGAGTTGTTTCACGTATGCTGTATAATTTAATCTGCACGATGGTTTTATACGAAACAGCTCCATTTTATTTTTTTAAAAATCCCACAGGTTAAATTCTAGAGCAAGAGTTGATCCTCCTGTTCGCATTTCTAGTTCAAACCCTCCCGCCACCATGCCCAGCCTTCCCCTGCCTGGAATTCATAGCCTCACACCTGGCTTTGAAGCCCTCTTTACTGTGACCTCACTCTTCCATTTCAAATTTCCGCTCTTCTTCCACCTGAAGCTCCAATCAACCTGGATTACTCCCTGAGCCTAAACATGTCTGTATAATCCTGCTCCGTGTTCACGCCATTCCTGTCCTCTTCACACAGCCAGGTTCCAGTTAAAAGGTCTCATTTTCCACCATCCTTCACACAACCTCCCTCGGATCTGTTGCAATGCTTGCTCAGTCATGTGACAATGAATAGAAAGAGCATCTTGCTGGGAGGACTATGGACTTTACAGTGTTTAAAGTCAATGAAGGGCCGGGGCAGATCCTCCAGGATAATGTGGTTGCATCAGTGGCTTGCATCACGCTCCGTCTCTCATCCGTATTATATCTGGAGATGCAATCCTTCCGCCATTTTTAGTGCATCAGATACAGGAGGAAACATCAAACTCGTATAGTCTTTGGGAGAACTGCAGTCTTCTGCTAGGAAACTGCAAAGTAAAAACTGCAGCGTGAATCCTTATTATTAAAACAGTATGCACTGGTAGTCTCCTCGATCTGTGAGAAGCTGGAGCTTTTTTCCAATCGACGTTTCATTCCGTCATTCCTTCAATAGGAAAATATTAACCACGACTGCTGAAAAATACTCAAGAGGACGAAAAGACGGATACGAAATAGCCTTGCACATCAAGGTTACTGTTTGGTGTGAAAAATAACCTCAAAGACCACAAAACAAGGCAGCAGAAGGACATAAAGGCTTTATGAAGCATTCGAAAAGAAGACACAGTCCAAGTTCAGAAAGGGAGCCCTTCCTACTGGATTTAGAGACAAGCTGAAAACGGAAGCATGGGAAAGAGGCAGGGAGTACAGATAAATGTGTGAGGGTGGAACTTGCCAGATGAGTTCAGAGGATGGCGAACGGAATGTAGGCTCCGTACAGATCATAGGCACCAATCACGGTGAGGCTGATGTCACCTGTGAGCACCAGGCTAATGAATGGATACTCTTTGTACGCTCCTGTGTGGGTGATAGCGAGCCCTCGAAGGTTTGGGGGCAGAGGAGTGACGTGGCAAACACAACGTTTAGAAAGGTTGATCTGATCATTCTGCGGGAAAGGGAACTGTACAGGTCACAGGCTTTAACTTCATCACAGTTGGAACTCCTGAATGTTCTGTGAAGCTCATTTTTTACTCATCTACACTCATCACGAATTATAAGGAAGTCCGAGATGGAGTCCCAACATATTTTTTTAAATGGTTTTAATGAATAATATATCTGTATTAGTTCTAGTTATGAAAAACAGTGACTATGGTCTGGTCACATAAGGTCCTAAAAATTGGAAAAACCTCAAGGTGAGGACCTTGATCTGGAACAGTACAAAGTTTGTCATCATTGTCATCGTTATCCATCATCATTATCGCCACTAACAATTACTGAGCACTCCACCAAGTGTGTGCTATTGTCTCCTTTATTCCTTGTCACACTATAAGCTAGAGGGAAGTGGCTGACTTTTACCCTTGATCATCACAACATTTTGATTCCAGATTCTGTTTGGTGTGTCCCTTGTCCAGATCCAGAATAGAATTTTCAACCTACATCCTGGGAACCAGCTCAAGGCCCAAGCTGGTTATAATCTGGAAATCTTGTTTCTTTCAGTCTTTGGTCCTGATCAATATTCAGATCTGAGTTTCTTTCTTTTATTCTTCAAATATTTCTTGAGCATCTGCTAGGCGCCCAGCACTTTAGTGACCAAGACAGATGTGTTTCCTGAAAGCCAGGTGAGTTTTGCTCAGAATGAGTGAAGGTGGACACCTTCACACCCCTCTCATGATAACAAAGAAGCCTGGATGTAAGACTTCCCCCAGAGGCTAATTATTCTGGGACCTGAGCGAGCATCTGCACCTCCCTGAGCCTGTTTCCCTGTGGTTAGAAAGACAATTCACCTGGAGATTCTCAGATCTTCATCAGAGTCCGGTTTCCAGGTTTAAAAAGTGAAGTTATGCTGCCTTCAGATGACTTTCCATCTCCCCCTCTCAGCCTCTCTGCTCTCCAGGGCTGCCCAGCCTGGCCGTCATGGCTCAAACCTGCCCCAGCGCAAGCCCTTCCCCAGTGAGGTGAATTGCAGTCATTCTCCTCTCCCCCCACTCCGCATCCCGCAAGAGCCTGAGAGGTCCCGCCTGGCTCTTTGTTCACTGTCACTCTGGATCTAAACTTGCTCATTTGGAACATGACATTGTGTCTCTGTTTACTTTACCTAATAAGCAAATCATTTCCCTCATAAAAAGCTCATTTGGGGGATGGAGTGGTGTTCAGAAAAAGGCAATACTGGTCATTTTCCCTGACCTCTTCCATTAGCTAAATTACTTGCTGAGAGGTGATGTCATCCCCTGAGACATAGGCTAGACATACAGGGATAAACAAAGTCACTCTTCTCCTCCCATTGGAAGAGACCATGCCAATGGAGTTATACTGAGTTCTTCAGAAAAGGGAACCCAGGAACTCAATACCATTTTCCTTACATAGACCCCACAAAGTCTCTTTGAACATAGGACTCTGTTGACTTAGAACATGCTGTTAAATTGGAAACAGGATTAAGCAAGGCAGTTGCAAATCACAAGGCACTTGAGCTGTCATTTATTTTCACCCTTCTCTCCTTCCAAATGAGCATGCAATTTCCTTTGTTCAATGGCATTTGGCATCTGCCAACCCAGAGGCATTTTGATTTTTCATATTCACTGTGGTTTCAGCCATCCATTAGAGGCCTATATTTTGCCTTTATGCCCACATAAAAAAATTCATAATAGAACATGAAGTTGATGAGAAGACTGGAACTCTTTCACTGAGAGCCAAGAGGAAAAGTATAAAGTATTCAAAGAAGTTATTTAACACTTTTGGCCAAACGTGATGTTCTCTGAGCCTCAGTCTCCTCCTTCAGAAAAAAGGAATTGGTAGCAGCAACCAGAAAGCTGAGGGATTTCAAGTAAAACATATGTTCACTCATTCAACAGTTAATAAGTGCCTACTTTGTTCTATGGGGCTTTCTTGGTGGTTCAGATGGCAAAGGACCCACCTGCAATGCAGGGGCCCTGGGTTTGATCCCTGGGTTGGGAAGATCCCCTGGAGAAGGGAATAGCAACCCACTCCAGTGTTCTTGCCTGGGAAATCCCAAGGACAGAGGAGCCTCGTGGGCTACAGTTCATGAGGTTGCAAAGAGTCAGATACAACTGAGCAACTAACACAGACACACACACACACACACACACACACTTTGTTCTATACCAGGATAACTTTTAACTCCCTCGGAAATATGAGAATGCAGACCAAACTACCAATCCTATTAAAAAAAAAAAAAAACGATGCAAAATCACTGTATTTGCATAACCTTTTCCTCTTTATCTTCTTCTCTCTTCTTCTGGCCTAAACTTCAGTGTGGAGAAAATTTCTTCCTTCAACAGCCCCAACTTAACTCCCTTCTCCATAAATCTTTCCTTGAATTCAGGAAATCAGACCTGGAAAACATGTCTTGGAGAACAGACACCTATGAGAAAAAATGGGTGATTTTTGATTGATCTGGTTTCCAGTGAAAACTTGAAGGGTAACTTCATTCAATCCCACAAACATTTAGTGAGTGCCTGTTAGACACACTGCTATGCCATGTGCTAGCTCAGAAAGAGCTGGGTTCTAGTTGGCATTCCATCGCTAATTGATTCCTGATACTGGTCAGTTTCAATTCCGTTGCCTCTCTGGATGTCTTTCTCTATAAGAGGGGCTGGAAAAGATGGTCATTAGTGACCTTTCCAACACTAACATTTTATGATGCTGGTGAATGCAGGGAAAGTAACTGAAAACTAGCTCTTGCAAAAATGGAACAGCTTTGCCATTTCTGTTTTTTTAACCGCAGTCACTTAAATTATTTAGAACATATTTCCATGTTGAGGTCTAATTACAGAATTTCCTAATTTTTTTTTCTTTTAAACTGTTGTTGTTGCTGCTTGAATCCAACTTGTTTTGTTCGTTGCCTCGGGTGGAAACTTTTAATACTGGGCGTATTTTTACGAGTGTCTTTAGAAGAGAGATTTAGATTCAGCCCTTCGGCCTCGATATGGAATTCCCTGAAATTTACAGGAGAAAAAAATATCTAGTCACTTCAAATCTAGGTCAAACCAAATTTTAATATCCAAAGAATTTAATCAGAAAGCTGGAGTCTACATTACTGTTTTAGATTTGGCAAGGATTCTATTTTGTTATGAAGGACACTACCCATCTCAAGGCTAATGCAGTACATATTAACATTCAGGACCTCAGGAAATCTCATTTTGTTTTAAATTTAACTCTATATATCCCAGCATTTGCTAGATAAAGGGATCTCTGCTTCAGATGTAGTCTCCTACATCATATCAGATTTGTTTCTCTCACTTATGATATTCCAAGAGTTAGTTATCAATTGATTCAACACGTTCCAAAAAATCTGATAATATTTCATTAATTCAAACCTCACTAGTTTAGAATTTATGCACCTTGGAGGTGCAGATAGGCAAGCCAAAACCAGTTAGTGTAAATGACATTTAGGAAAATTTTAACGTTCTTAAGAAGGCATTGTTTTAAGTGCATTTTAAAAATGCTTGCATTAAAATAAAAAAGGTGCTTATGGGAACTCTGCTCAATGTTATGGGTCAGCCTGGTTGGGAGAGGGGTTTGGGGGAGAATGGATAAATGTATATATGGCTGAGTCCCTTCACTGTCCACCTGAAACTATCACAACATTGTTAATTGGCTACACACCAATACAATGTTTTTTGGTATTAAAAAATAAAAGTTAAATTTTAAAAATTAAAAAGGTGCTACAGACAAATGACCCTAAATTAATCTCCAAAGTTAACACAGTACCCCCTCTTTGCACAATATATTTTTAGCTGTTATTTGTGATACAGTTTAGAGTAGAAGTCTTTTTTTTTTTAATCCATTCTGCAACTCTTGCTTTTTCCTTTTTGGTTTGGGTGTACTGGTGCCACAACTTAGTAGAAATTAATAACATAGTGCCACAGAATATGCTATGTTGGAAAATGTGATGTGTTTGATCACAGTGTGAAATTTGCTTTCTATGACTCACCCCAGGGTAATGCTGAAAGCGTTTGTGGTGGCAAGAATATTTGATTTGAGTTTGGGTAAACACAGAAGGAAAGCCAGTCATCAAAGAATTGACCCAATCACCTTATGATGAGAAAGGGAGGCCCAGAAAAACAAACTGTTTTGCCTGAGTTTCTTCAGTTTAGCAAGAAGTGGAGCAAAACATAGAAAGCATCACTCTTGACTTTGGGTTCAGGCTTTTTCACTACCCATTCTTCATTTGATGAAACGGGGAAACCTCTCTAGGGCCACCTTGCTCTGCCATAAACGCTCTTATGCTGATCCAGCGCCTTCACACCAAAGAGCCACAGAACCTCTTGTTGGAGGTACACTGAGAGCCTGCCTACAAAATTGTTCAATTTCCCCCAAAAACCATTTACTTAGCCTCAGGATTTGTTTTGTTCCAAGGCATCTGGTCCCATCACTTCATGGGAAATAGATGGGGAAACAGTGGAAACAGTGTCAGACTTTATTTTTTGGGGCTCCAAAATCACTGCAGATGGTGACTGCAGCCATGAAATTAAAAGACGCTTACTCCTTGGAAGGAAACTTATGACCAACCTAGATAGCATATTGAAAAGCAGAGACATTACTTTGCCAACAAAGTTCTGTCTAGTCAAGGCTATGGTTTTTCCAGTGGTCATATATGGATGTGAGAGTTGGACTGTGAAGAAGGCTGAGTGCCGAAGAATTGATGTTTTTGAACTGTGGTGTTGGAGAAGACTCTTGAGAGTCCCTTGGACTGCAAGGAGATCCAACCAGTCCATTCTAAAGGCGATCGGTTCTGGGTGTTCTTTGGAAGGAATGATGCTAAAGCTGAAACTCCAGTACTTTGGCCACCTCATGCGAAGAGTTGATTCATTGGAAGAGACTCTGATGCTGAGAGCGATTGGGGGCAGGAGGAAAAGGGGACAACAGAGGATGAGATGGCTAGATGGCATCACCTACTCGATGGACGTGAGTTAGAGTGAAATCCAGGAGATGGTGATGGACAGGGAGGCCTGGCGTGCTGCAATTCATGGGGTCACAAAGAGTCGGACACGACTGAGTGACTGAACTGAACTGAACTGAACTGAAGGCATCTGATCCAGTGGCCGCCCCATAGAGGCACATTTTTGTTTGGGTGGAGGTGGGAAGGGTAGAGGAGACAGATACTTATAAAGAGATCCTGCCACATTATCGAGCCTGACCCTTCTGCCTGTTTTCACCCCTTGCTTACTGGTAAACCAAGGGTAAGTGAGTATTTTAAGGAGAATGTACTGACTGATCACCCAAGCAATGTAAACTCAAGTTGAGCAGAGAGCCATAGGCCACTGTAACCTGATTCTCAAAATGTTCACCACTGACCTTGGCAGATGTTTGTTCTCTGGTTTGTGATTTTCAATAAGATCTCAAACAACCAAAAGGAAGAAGAAGAAGAAAAAAAAAAGAGCAAGCAAAGGGAGAAATATCCTTAACCTTCCCAAACCAACCATTTATCACAGTCATTCACACAACGACCTCAAGGGAGGTCACCCGCTACTTAAGCATTGGCGACGGTGCTGTGGTGAGCACCGAAGGGCATTTTTGGCCTAACAGACCAATTAGCCAATGATCATATCCACTTCCTTGCTCCTTCCTGAATTTCTTAAACATGTGTTTCTTGGAATCCACCTCTATTGCCACATAGACCCAAGCGACAAATCATCAGCCCCCAAGAGCCAGCGCTCTGCAGCAAACCCACAGAATACGCTGCAGCTGCCAGAGGGCAGGAGGGAGTGATAAGCCAGACTACCAAATTTGGTTACAGGAAAAAAAAAAGGAAAGGAAAAGCCTGTTTGCCTTGGCTGAGCAGTATATTCCAAAGTGCAGTGGTGGCACTAACTTCTTTGCAAAATGTTCTGAAATCCATTACCCTGAAGAGGAAGTCTGGTGAGAGGGAGGGTGTCGTTGGGGGCAGGTTGGCTGGCTTCCAGGGAAGCAGTAGCTAGACGAAGCCCCTGCAGTCCACACACGGTTCCTCACCCTTGCAGCCGCAGCAGTTAGAGTGAGCCTACATGGACCCGGAGATGATAGGTGAAATTTCTTACAGGCAGGTGTTTGATAACCAAACACATGGGGGGGCTGATGCTAGTATGCCTCTAGATGGATCTGGGCTAGTGTGCATCTGGCGTTTCTCTCTCTCCTCCCATTCCTGTCTGGAATGAGCCTCCAGAGATGAGATGTCTAAGTCTTCCACTTGCAGTTTTAGACATGTGATGTTGGGAAGAACGTTCCAGAGATTGGCTTCTGCCTCCACACCTTTATACTTGGCTTCTCCTCCACAGTCTCACCTGACTAGGGCCAGGTGCCTTAGGACACAGTCAGAATGAGATGATTTTGACTTTGACCCTGTGCCTTTAGGCCAGGATGGAGGTTAAGGCCACCCACCAGGTAGTAGGATTATTCCGGCTGCTCCTACATCAGGAGGGTTTGCAATAACTTAACCGTGCATGAGTATGATGACAAAGCATACGAACATACCCCAAGAAACCTGAACTTATGTATCCCCAACTCAACTGCCCTTTATCCAGATCACCGAAGTGCCCACAGCCACTCCAATGTCACCTGACAGGAAGAGAGAAATCTTGACTACCTTAAAATAGCTTGCGTTTGCCAATTTTACAAAGACTTACGAGCACTAGGGCCTCTTGTATGCAAGCAGGGGAGGGAGGTCCTGAAACTTAAGCCTCATCAGCTTCATAGTAAATCCAGGCCTTAAATCTGGACATGCCAGACCTGTTGATAAAGCTCAGTGCACCCCCTCTCCCCCCCAGATGGCTCACCTGATGTCTGGGCTGAGGAACTGATCTTCTAGATCTGCAGCTAGTGCATGGGGGTGGGGGCATCCCAGATAATCCTTAAAATGAATCCATATGTGGCTGGATTTGTCAGATGAGTGGGGAGGAGGGTGAGGAACCAAGACCAGCAAACATCTATATTCATGGGTTGATTAGCATCGTGAGGGAAGGAGACCAGGGAGCAGCCTGGCTGGAGTGTGGAAAGCTGGGGCTGGGGGAGAGTGACAACGTGGAGTCTCTCTCTCTCTCTCACACACACAGACACACAGACACACAGACACACACACTCACACTCATACCTGCCAGTCCAAATGTGCAGGGCCAATGGCTGGGGGAGAGGGCGGCTAAAGGACTTGGTGAGTTACAGGCACTCTGATCATCACCCGCTCAAGCTCCAGGTGACTGAGTGTGTGATGCAGAATGAGGCAGCAGCCCTTCCCCATTCAAAGAGAACCCAGCAGGGCTCTGGTACCTTTAGGACACACCACTGTCTGGGAAGATGGCCCCGAACGTGGACGGCGATACTACCGTGGGGTTGCAGGCAGCTAAGAGAGGTGGCTCCAGAGACTAAGGCACAGCGAGTGCTTCATCAGGAGGGCCTCAAGTGGGAGAGGAGGGAGGTGGAGGCCACCACATGCGATCACCCCTGGCACACGTGACACGTCCTGCCAGGATCCCCACAGTGATTGGGTGGGGCTCTGCAGGCCCTGGTGCTGCAGGTAGAGGCAAAACCGCACTCAGATTGCATGGTTGTCCTTGAGGCCTGGCAAGATGGGAGTTCCATGTTATGGACACTAGCGCCTCAGCCTTTTTTTTTAAGAATTTTTTTTTTAATGGATGAATTGTATTTATTTATTTATTAAGTTTTTGGTGTGGGCCATTTTTTTTTTGTATTTATTTATTTTTTTACTTGAACTCCCAAACATGAACCTCCCTCCCACCTCCCACCCCACATCATCCCTCCAGATCATCCCCATACACCAGCCCCAAGCATCCTGCATCCTGCATTGAACATAGACTGGCAATTCATTTCTTACATGATTGTATACATATTTCAATGCTATTCTCCCAAATCATCCCACCCTCTCCCTCTCCCTCTTCTTCTCCCTCAGAGTCCAAAAGTCCGCTCTACACATCTGTGTCTCTTTCGCTATCTTGCATACAGGGTCCTCATTACCATCTTTTTAAATTCCATATATATGTGTTAGTATACTGTATTGGTATTTTTCTTTCTGGCTTACTTCACTCTGTATAATCGGTTCCAGTTTCATCCATCTTATTAGAACTGATTCAAATGTATTCTTTTTAATGGCTGAGTAATACTCCATTGTGTATATGTACCACAGCTTTCTTATCCATTCATCCGCTGATGGACATCTAGGTTGTTTCCATGTCCTGGCTATTATAAACAGTGCTGCAATGAACATTGGGGTACATGTGTCTCTTTCTATTCTGGTTTCCTCGGTGTGTATGCCCAGCAGTGGGATTGCTGGGTCATAAGGCAGTTCTATTTGCAATTTCTTAAGGAATCTCCACACTGTTCTCCATAGTGGCTGTACTAGTTTGCATTCCCACCAACAGTGTAAGAGGGTTCCCTTTTCTCCACACCCTCTCCAGCATTTATTGCTTGCAGACTTTTGGATCGCAGCCATTCTGACTGGTGTGAAGTGGTATCTCATTGTGGTCTTGATTTGCATTTCTCTGATAATGAGTGACGTTGAGCATCTTTTCATGTGTTTGTTAGCCATCCGTATGTCTTCTTTGGAGAAATGTCTATTTAGTTCTTTGGCTGGTGTGGGCCATTTTTTAAAGTTTCTATTGAATTTGTTACAATATTGTTTCTGTTTTAAGTTTTTGGCCTTGAAACATGTGGGATCTTAGCTCCCTGACCAGGGATTGAACCTCCATCCCCTGCCATGGAAGGCAAAGTCTTAACCTCTGGACCACCAGGGAAGTCCTTCAGCCTACTTTTTGTAAGAACCCTATCCAGGAAATATTGCTCTGATTTTTAAGGTTGAGGAACCACATGGCAACCTCAGATACATCAGTTAGGGAAGAGAGGGTCAGATGATTATGAGATTCTGCTTATGCATTTATTCCTTTATTCATTTCCTCTTTGTTGAGCTCCTACAAGCTGCCAGGCATGATATAAGGTAGCATCTAGACCTCCAGGTGATAGACTGCTGAGGGCACTGGCCATCTCTGAGTTAAAGTGTCTCCATCTCACGGGAGCTGGTGTGCAAACCAAGTGGAAGGCTGCATCCCCTGAAGGTCAAGGTTGTAGACCCTGGAGCCAGATGACCCAGGTTTAAAGTCATAGCCACTCTCTACCAGCTGCGAGGACTCAAGCCAGCTACCTCGTCTCCCTGAGCCTCTGTTGTTGTGGTCCCTGCCTGTAAAATGGGAATAACTATATTCATTTCCAGGGTAATTTTGAGGATTAAAATGTAGAATCCACAGAAGTGTTTGGCCTCGTGTCTGGTGGCACGGGAAAAGCAAGGAGAGTGGATCTGCTTTAGGGTCTATTCGTATGAGTGTGATTCTCTCCTTGTCCCCCACCGGGTCTTGTTCTGCAGCACAGAGCTATGAGCCAGACCAGCACTCATTAAGAGGCAGGACAGAAAGCACAGGCTTCTGCAGGTAGGAGCAGAGAACAGGATCGGGGTCTCTCTCAGCAGCTGCGGGGACCCAGCAGCCCCCTCCCCGTCATCAGAGAAAGGGACTGACAAGTGCCACGAGGGAAGTGGCAGCCACACACAAGCACACGGATGGCGTCTTCTGAAGACTTTCAGGAAAACTAGAGGAGGGAGGTTTGGGAGGACCAAAGCTCCCCTCCCTCAGCCCTTCCCTGGCCTTCCTGTCTCCTTGCTTCCCCAAACACACCTTGCTCCTTCTTGCTTCCGCATCATTCCTTCCACTCTAAGTGGCACTGGAAATGCCCTCCTGCTCCATCTTCCTCATTCCTTCCATCCAAGATCCAGAGCATGCTCCTTATCTTCCACAGGTCTCCCCTAGTCAAGACAGTCATCATCCCAAATGACAGTAGCAGTAAGGACAGTCCCCTGCTGAAGCCCGCCAGCCAGACACTGTGAGTGCTGGCCTCAGCTGAGCACTCCCTCATTCTATAAAAAAAATAAGAAACCCCTGTGACCGGCCAGGGACCAACCAGGAGCAGGGACTTGGCAGTGCATGAGACAGACCGGGGCCCTGTCCTTCCGGGGCCCCATGGTGCTAGCATCACTGGGATCCTGGGAATAAATGGGCTGTCCTACACACACAGGGGCTTCCCAGGTGGGGCTAGTGGTAAAGAACTTGTCCACCAGTGCAGGAGATGGAAGAGACATGGGTAGGGAAGATCCCCTGGAGGAGGGCATGGTAACCCACTCCAGTTTTCTTGCCTGGAGAATCAGATGGACAGAGGAGCCTAGCGGGCTACAGTCCACGGTGTCGCAAAGAGCAGGACACGACTGAAGTGACTTAGCACGCCCACACACATGCACGCCCTGGGACGACTGTCAAGGAACTCCTGCATCCAAGAACTGCTAGTTGCCAAGTTCTGCCTTTTAGAGTCAGTGAGACAATAAGAACTTGCTGGTGGTGTGTAAGAGCACTTATTTTCATTAACATGGTAATTAATTCTCTGTCACTCAGAAGCATGGAGCTAAAACTGAAAGGGGGACATACAGGAGGCAGACAGTGGCTCAACAGAGGCTATGTAATAAGAAAAAAGAGTTTCTGTGGTAGGTAATGAGCTCCCCATCAGCAGAAGTGTTACAGCTCGGGCAGCTGCAGGACATGATGGTTTATGCCCCAGGGACAAGGTGGGAAGAGACCAGCATGAAAGCCCCTTGCCCCTCGCCCCCAAGCCCTGGCAGTCAATCTCAACAGATTTCTCCAGATTTGCCATTTCCAAGAAAGGCGCTCAATCAGCAGGAGGTGGCAGGTGAATCAGACCAGCCTCAGCCTCCCAAGAGTTTGCAGTGTGATCCTCAGATTTTTGAACATCATTTTCATAAAGTCTCAGGGAGGAATTTCATTCCTTTTGTCTCCTAAGAATAAGTCCCTTCTGACCTGCCCAGTCACTCTCTCTGTTCTCTGTCTGACTCCTGAGAACCCTATGGGGATCCAGGTTTATTTTTAAAAAAAACAAACAACCGAAACACATGTATCACATGTTCTGTGTCGCTGCCTCCACAGAGGAAATTCTCTGTGTTACTGTAAATAATAATTTGCAGGTCAGTGAAGGTTGTTAAATGTCTCTGATGCTTTTGCTCACTTCCCTCTAGACTTTCGTAATTACTACTGCCCTGAACGCAGCTGGCAGAGAGGCCTATTTCTCTGTCCAGGAAATGACGGCAGTGTGGTACCCTCTTAGCCTGGTGAAAGCCCTTATGTCTGTGGATTGGGCCTGTCCTGAACTTGCATCAGAGCCACTCACGTCTCTGCATGAAAATAGCCATATGAGAACTCATGCATTGCAGCCCCAAAGAGCCGAGGCTGCGGGTTGTGATAGCTGGGTCCTAAAAGCTGACTGTGCCACTATATGCGTGACCACAGACAGTCACGGAACTGCCTAGGCTTCTGTGTCTTCACCTGCAAAGCTGAGAACACAGTAATTACGCTGACCAGTAAATATCATTGCTAGGGGAATTCATGCTTTTATCCAATATTTCATTCTAAATCCTTATAGATCATCGCTAATGGTCGGGGGGCCAGGCCCTTTGTGGTCCCTGGGGAGAGGAAGATGCAATGATGAAAACTGCTATGGTTAGTCATTCAGTCGTGTCCATCTCTTTGTGATCCCATGGACTGCAGCCCACCAGGCTCCTCCGTCCATGGGATTCTCCAGGCAAGAATACTGGAGGGGGTTGCCATGCCCTCCTCCAGGGGATCTTTCCAATCCAGGNTGTGATCCCATGGACTGCAGCCCACCAGGCTCCTCCGTCCATGGGATTCTCCAGGCAAGAATACTGGAGGGGGTTGCCATGCCCTCCTCCAGGGGATCTTTCCAATCCAGGGATCAAATGCTGGTCTCCCACATTTCAGGCGGATTCTTTACCATCCGAGCCACCAGGGAAGCCCAAGAATACTGGGGCGGGCAGCCTTTCTCTTCTCCAGGAGATCTTCCAGACCCAGGCATCCAAGTGGGGTCTCGTGCACGGCCGGCAGTTCTTTACTAGCTGAGCTACCAGGGAAGCCCTTAACGATGAAAAAAGGCAAGCAAAAGTCTCTCTCCTCCTGCAGCTCCACTGGGGAAAACACAGAAATAAGGGAATACGCCAAACATACAGAATTTCTAGTGATGCTAAGCGCTTTGACGAAAGGTAAAGCAGAAGAGGGAGGTGGGAAGTGCCGGGCAGTGATCAGGAGGGCATCTCCAGGAGGTTGCAACTAGGACTGGGACCCAAAAGAGGTAGGGAAGTGAGCCCAGAGAACATTTGGGGGAAAAACATTACAGGTAGTGGAACAGCAGGTACAAAGGCCCTGGAGCAAGGGGTGAAGATGGTGTTCAAAGATGGTGAGGCCAGCGTGGCTGAAGCAGAGTGGCTGGGATGAGAGATCACTCTGAGGTCCCAGCGAAGTGGGACCAGACAGGGCAGGGTCTTGGGAGACTTTTGATCTGGACTCTGAGCGAGATGGGAGTCACTGGAGGGCTTGGAGCAGAGGAGTGACATAATCTGACTTGAGTTTGCAAAGAATCTCTCCAGCTGCTGTGTTTAGAAAAGAGAGTGCATTGAGAAAATATTAGCAAATGTTTTCAGAAGCACGAAGCATGACAGAAAGATGAAGTACAGGGGAACCTCAGCTCTCTATAGTTCTGGAGACCTGGTGTGGATAAGCTATAACCACACAAAATCATTGTCACTTTCCCTTTTGAGAAAGGGAAAACATGCCTCTTCCCTTCAGTCTTGTTGGGCCTGTAACGACTTATCAGATAAGATGCAGTGGGACTTTCAGGGTGTTCACAAGGATAAAAAAAAAAAAAAGATGCAGTGGGACTGATGCCAGGTGTTTTTTAAAGGTCCAGCAATACAGAAGGGGGACGCAGGGCTCCACCTTCCAGGCCATTGTTCCATCATCAACTTCTCTGAGTACAGTCCTCCACTGTGATCTATAAGCCTCCAGTGAGGCCAGGGAGCCCCAGAAACACCTTCCTATGAGAGATGGTGACGCTCTAGGGGAAATGTTTCACTTGGCCCCACTACTAATCAGCCTTATGAGACTGCATGAGTCGCTTAGGCTGTCCAAGCCTAGTTAATCCAGAATAAAAATTCCACTATCCAGGATCGCTATGAAAAACCAACGAGAATACATTAGTACCTAGTTCGGTATCTGGCATTCACTTAATTACCATCAGTTCCTCACAGATGTGGAAAACAAACTTATGGTTCAGTTCAGTTCAGTCACTCAGTCGTGTCCGACTCTTTGCGACCCCATGAATCGCAGCACGCCAACCACTGGAGAAGGGAATGGCAAGCCACTTCAGTATTCTTGCCTTGAGAACCCCATGAACAGTATGAACTTATGGTTACCAAGAGGGAAAGAGGCAGGCAGGAATAAACTGGGAGATTGGGACTGATGTATACACCCGGCGTGTGCTCTGTCACTTGGTCGTGTCTGACTCTTTGAGACCCCATGGACGGTAGCAGGCCAGGCTCTGCTGCCCATGGAGTTTTCCAGGCAAGAATACTGGAGTGGGTTGCCATTTCCTACTCCAGGGAATCTTCCTGATCCAGGGATCGAACCTGGGTCTCCCACGTTGGCATGCAGATTCTTTACCACTGAGCCACCTGGGAAGCCCCATACTCACTGCTATGTATGAAACAGATGACTAGTGAGAACTCACTGTACACAGAGAACTCTGCTCAGTACCCTGTAATGATCTACATGGGGAAAGAATCTAAAGAAGAGTGGCTATACGTGTATGTATAACTATGTCACCTTGCTGTAGAGCAGAAACTAACACAACATTGTAAGTCAACTACACTCCAATAAAAATTAACTTTAAAAAACTACCATCATTTCTTTGTCATGTCCTGTGTCAGGCTTAGCTAGGGCTAAGCATCCTGGAAGGAAGTCTGAAGTAAAAGAATGACACATTTTCCACCCTCTTCGGGGACTGGGCTGGAGTTGGGGAGGAGGGCATTTGACCACGTGGTGTGTGAGGCTTCCTATATGGCTAGATTAAAGCTTTTCTTTCTCCTTGTGACTTTACCTACTTGATCAGACTATCCTACCTCTAGAGCCTCCCATCTGGGAAGGGATTTTTGAAAGGCAGGAGACTGTCCAGGAAAGGCATCTGCTGAGATGTGTATACATGGTGGGAGGCATTATGGAGAAAGCCCAACCAGAACAGAATCCAATTTTGCTGAGTCCTGTTTATAGGACCCTCTGCTGGGCAAGAGCTTCCCTGGGGATGGGGAAGAAGCCTGGTGTGCCAGAAAGAGAATGTTTAAAGAGGGGATAAAGCCCTAGGAGCCAGCAATGAGATGTAAACGCCTCCCATCCCACACCTCCCCCTTCAGTTCCCGAGGATGGTGAGGCCCCCAATACTTGTTTTGGAGAGAATTTTAGTCTGTGCTCAGAGGAAAGAGAGAGAGAGAGAAAGCCAGTAAATCAATAGCAGATTTTCCTTCCCATCAGTTGGTTTCAAGGTTTGAGCCAATGTCAACCAATCTAGAATTTCTCAGTTGTAAATAAAAAATTGAATGGTAAGATTTTTATCTGAGCTGCCTCATGAAAGGCACTATTCAGAGTCCTGGTTTATCACACTCCTCACGTAGTCTGAGCTAAGGTATGGGTGCCACACTGTACACACCAGTCCAGGAAATGCAGTGTGAACGTTTCCACTTCTTCCCATCTTGGGCTACCCGTGCTCAGATGTGGCCCTTTTACTGGGTCTTCTTGTTTCCCCTCCGTTAATTTCTTGCCCTCACAAGGACATTAACAGGACATAGCCTCAATATTCAGGATTAAACAGGCATTCAACTTACCCATCACTGTACCAGGTACTGTGGAAATTAACAACAACAACAATAGTAGCAACGATGGCAGCTTACTTACTGAGTGGGCCACTCTTCCTCTTATTTCTGATGCTTCTGAAAAAAATGGATCAAGTGGTTGCCATTGCAGGTTTTATGTGCTTGTCCACTAGAAATAGGCACTTGCCACTGGGGCTTGCCACCTACCTCCATAAGCATTAAATCACGTGCTGTTGCAGCTGCTGATTTTCAACACCCCCTGAAAGGAGTTTAGAGTGGAGAGTAGAAATGAGGCACATTCTGTGCTCTGGGAAAACTGGCAGAACAGGTCTTTATATAGTTAGATATTTTCAGGAACTAGTTTTATGAGTCCAATTCTTGTATTTCCTTATATCTAGAAAAGCACTAAAATCCTTCATGGTGGCGGCTGCTCCTTGTGGCCTTTGCCAAAAATATGCTTTTGATTGCATGTACTCTCCCTTCACCAAAATCACATATATGCTGACCTTGACTCCTACCTCTTTGGAACAGTTTCTCAGAGCTATATGAGATGCTATCTCCCAGGCTATAGTCCTTATTTTGCCCCACATAAAACTTAACTTGAAACTCTAAGGTTTTGCATTTTTTTTCAGTTGGCACATTGACAAACTGAGACTTTGAGAACTTAGATAAGTTGCTCAAGGTTGCCCAACTAGTGAAAATACAGAAACCATGTGATCAATTTCTTGCTCCCAAAGAGTTTTAAGAAAACCATCTTTTCATCAATCACCCAGAATTTTTCTCTTACTTCTAGCCATTTGCTGACATTCCTTCAGCAATAAATATGCATAAAGCATTGATGTGTATCTGTGAACACAACACTGGCAAAAGAGGAAAAAAATACAAGGAATGATTATTTTTTCAATGTGGTAGAATATAATGGAAGGCCAGAGTAATAGGACAGTGTGGGCCAGAGAAGCCAAGGAACATTTTACAGAGAAAATGAGACTTAAGTTGAGTCTTAAACAGTGGGGAAAAAATTTTCAAAGGGTCTTCCTTGTCAGGGGAACTGACTGGGATAGGCAAAGGCACCGAGGCTTGGAAAGTGTGACAGGATGATGAAGCATCCTGGAAGGAAGTCTGAAGTGAGAGAATGACACATTTCCCACCCACTTCGGGGACTGGGCTGGAGTTGGGGAGGAGGGCATTCGACTATGAATTGAGCTATAAAGATTGCAAATGGTAATTCCAATGCTTCGCGTTTCTTTTCCTCAGAAGGTTTGAAAGTCCTTTTAAAAGTCAAAGAAGAATGAAAAAAACAACCAACCAACCATCACTGCTCCTTGTTAATACTTGAATCACTAACTCTACTATGAGAGCAGCAAACATGGGGTCACTGAGAAAGGGTTTCTGGGGATTTCCTTGGTGGTCGAGTGGTTAAGACCCTTGCTTCCACTGCAGGGTTCATGGGTTTCAAGATACTAGATGCCGGCAGGAAAACTAAGCCCAAGAGCCACAACTAGAGAGAGCCCATGAGCTACAGCAAAGATCCACTGCAGCCAAAAACAAATAAACTAACTAATTTAGAAAAAAAAAAAAACTTAAGTGGAAAACAGACCTGATCCCTGCCCTCAAAAACTTTCAGTCCAGATATGAAGAAGGTTTTTTCTTGCATCATCAACAATCCTAGTAAAGAAGAGAAACCAGGGGCCCTGTGTTAATTTCCGCCTAAACCACCAAAGGTGATTTTAAGACCCTTCTCAATCCAAGACTTTTAGTAGCATCAGATAGGGTTTCAGTTCTCAGCCATCATCCATGGGGGCTCTATACACACACACACACACACACACACAAAATTGGCAAAGACCTGTGATCTGTGTGGAAATATGGCTGAGAGGAACTCACCACACATTTATGGCATGGAGAATAATTTCTGCTAAAAAAAAAAAATTTTTAGAATGAAACACAAGACAGAGTGGAACAAATTCCTCTAAAAATTTATTTTTTAAAATGTTTGCTTTTTTTTTTTTTTTTTGGTTCAGTCACTTCTATTAAAAAGTCATTCAGCAGGATTTAAGTAGCGAACCCTACTTGAGATGATGTTTCACTTTAGCAAGGGAAAGAATTTGAAGCTGAGAAGCCAACTGCTACTTCATTACTTGAATGGAAATCCCCTTGATTTCTATGATCTACTCAATCCTAGGCTCCTAGGTTGAGTCAGAAAAAGGTAACCAGTGGTCAGGAAGAAAGGCACTGAATTGTGAAAAGCATTTCCATTTGGCTGTAGTGCCTTTGAGCATGTTATTGTAATGGCTCTGGTGGAGGTGGGGTAGGGGTGAAATTAAACATCGCTCCTTCATTCAGCAAATATTTATTTATTTACTTATTTATTTATGCTACATGCCAGGCACCATGTCAGGTGTCTTTAAAAATGGATGTCAGGGAAAGAAGTACTTCTCTGACATGTGTAGCCTGCCTGTCCTCGTCCTCGGTGTGTGGGGGATCCAATTTTTATTATTAGAAAAATTGTCCCATGGGGTGCAGAAGACCTGAGTGTAAGACCCACTTCTGGATCTAGTTGTGTGGACCTCAGTCAGTTACTTAACGTCTCTGGGACTTGATTTCTCCATCCTCAGAAGTGAGGGAAGGTCATGCTAGTGGTTCTCAATGGTGGCTTTCACCTGGGGAATTTCAAGGATATATCAATTCTTGTATCCTATTTGAGACCGGTGGAGAAGGAAATGGCAGCCCACTCCAGTATTCTTGCCTGGAGAATCCCATGGACGGAGGAGCCTGGTAGATTACAGTTCATGGAGTTGCTAGGAGTCGGACATGACTGAAGTGACTTAGCAGCAGCAGCATTCGAGACCAGTGGTCTCAGGATCTCTGGAGTTGGGGCTTGGGAGCAGGTTTTTCTTGGAAAGCTCTCCCTGCCCACCCACAGTGGTTCTTCTGGTTCTATCCTCTTTGCTAAAGACCCCAGAGCATGGGGTCCACCTAAAAACAAGGTGGCAGCTCTGACTTCCTGAGCACCGCAGTTTTAAATGACGAGGTCACGGCTTGCCTCTTCTCCTTCCACTTCCGGTTTTAGAACATTTACGCCTTCCTTCCTCCTTTCCACCCCTGTTACCACCTGTTTCCCGACTCCCTTTCTCCCCTGAGCCACTTGCTATGGCCTAGTGCCTGCTGTACTTCCCTTCTGCTTTTGGTAAGCTGTATAGCAGTATCTGGGGCTTCCCAGGTGGCTTAGTAATAACGAATCTGCCTGCCAGTACAGGAGATGTAAAAGACACAGATCTGAAGATATTCTGTAGATGTGATTAACATGCACAAGGAGCCTGGTGGGCTACAGTCCACGGGGTCCGACATGACTGAGCATAGCACAGCAGCAGCCCTTCCTGCAGATTTATGACTGGCCAGTCCCCACATCTGCTGAAGTTAAACCGCTTTACATATACGTCTTTGTATCTCTATGTCTGTCTCTACTGTTTCTGTCTCTGTCATCTCTACCTCTCTCCTCATCCCCACTCCAATCCTTGTCCCTATCCCCACCCTTATCTCTCCTGTTGGTTGCTGTTTATCTGATGATGGTGGTTTAGTCGCTAAATCACGTCTGACTCTTGCAAGCCCGTGGACTGTAGCCTGCCAGGCTCCTCTGTCCATAGAGTTCTCCAGGCAAGAGTACTGGAGAGGTATGCCATTTCCTTCTCCAGGGGATCTTCCCAACCAGGGATCGAACCTTGGTCTCCTGAACTGCTGGCCGATTCTTTACTGACTAAGCTACCGGGGAAGCCAGTTTTCTGACAAATCCTCAATAGGTAGGACTACAGTGAAGCTGTGGCTGGTTATTCAATCTGATGACACCTTTGAGGACAAGGCTGGTGGGTTGTTAAGTCACCAAATTCCACTTGTCCCAGCAACTTGACAAGAAGCAGCTGACCCTGTGGGTTGGATTCTGGGAAGGCCTGGGGGACTGAATATTTGACAGCTAGAGGCAAGTAATTAGGATGTTCAGGGTTCATAGACTTTGTGAGACAGCCATGGCCCCTTGGGCCACAGCCCTCCTTCAGCCACTGTGCTGAAGTAGGATATTCCATATCAAGGCAGGTCTAACAGAGACCAACTTCCAGCCCCCCAAAGGGTCCATGAGACAGACTGGCACACTTGCAGCATCACAGACTCATGTGACGTCTAGTTATTTCAGACTGAAGCGACTTAGCAGCAGTAGCAGCAGGCATAGTTTGGGGCTTCCCCGATCTGACCCCAGCTTAGTGGTAAAGAATCTGCCTGCTAAGCAGGAAATGCGGGCTCGATTCCTGGTCAGGAAGACCCTCTGGAGGAGGAAATGACAACCCACTCCAGTGTTCTTGTCTAGGAAATCCCACGGACAGAGGAACCTGGTGGGCTAAACAGCAGCAGCAGCAGCACACACAGCTGTTCCTTACCCTGGGTCTGCTTTCACATTAGGTGTGTTATCAATTATTCACCCACGCAACATCTTTAGTATCTGATGTTTCGGGGATTTTATAATAGGTCCTCAAGGAGCAGAGAAAACAGGAGAGAAAGAGTCTCTGTCTTCATAGAGCTTCATCCTCGTGAAGGTGACAGGTAGAAATGAAACTGAAAAGACAGGCAAAATGACAGCAAGTTGTGGTGAGTGCTGTAAGGGAATCAAAAGAGAGTCTGGGACAGGGGTGTGGATAAAGAGTGATTTGGGAGGATGTCTTCAATACGTAAGTGGAGATCTAGAAAACAGGAAGGGACTGTCCACGTGAAGGGTTGAGGCAGCATTCCAGGCAGAGGAAGCAGGTATTAGAAAGTGTCCGAGGGAGGAAGCAGCTTGTCACGGTGACGGGTCTTGTGGAAATAAACAAAGACCAACCAAAAGACAACCAGCAAAGGCCATTTTTTCAGAGCTGGCCCTGGCAAGGAAGTCAGCCATGGTCAATGACGTTTTGGCAGAGGCTCAACGGCCATCAGTTGCCCACGTGCCTCGGTTGCCCGGGTCTGACTACTGCAGGGTTACTCTTTATTTTCCTGGATCAGTTGTTAGGGAGAGTGGTTGGACTTTCCACCAGTCTGACTTAGACAGCAGGCTGGCTTCCGGGGCTGGTTATTGCAGGCTGCGGGTCAGAGCTCTATTTTTATACACGCTCTGGCTGTTGACCATTCGTGTGTTAAGTCTCTCGCTCTGCAAGCATGAGTGCACTGGGGCATCCAGAATGTAAGAGAGGGGCTGTTGATGAGACTGGGGAGGTGGCAGGACCCAGATCACACAGAGCCTTGTAAACCCCCAGGACGGGCTGGATTTCCTTTTAATGTGATAGAGAACCTCTGAAGGGTTTTGAATAGAGCAGTGAGGTGACCAGATGGCTGTTTTTAATGGAACATTTTTGCTGCTATGTGCTTAATAGGTTTGAGAGGCGGGTGTACAAAGAATAGTTAGGAGGCTATTGTAGGAATTCAGGCCTAAGACTATGGCGATGGTACCTCGGAAGCACAAGTAATTTGTGGCCAGAAATCTTTTCTGAGCTCCGGTTATCATTTGGATGTGATTTAGCTACCTGGCTCTCTCCTATGGGGAGTGATGAATGGAATTAAACAAAGATTGGGACTCAGGTTAGCTTGATGGCTATACTTTTTATTGTAAATGGATGAGTTGGCTTTGTAATGTACACATAAATCTGACACGAGTTTATTCAGCATGAGTCACTTGTTAATCACCGTGGATGCAATGACAAAATTATTTCTCAACCCAATGAGTGAGGAGCAGCCGTGGGGGCTATACTGGATTCCTAGCGCACTTGTCTGGGCAGCCATTTGAATTCTCTAGAGGGCGCTGTGTCTATTCCTGTATCATTTCTAACTTTAAATCACAGGAATAATAGTTAGTTCTACCAAGCTTCCCCCTGGAGGAGGGCACGGCAACCCACTCCACTGTTCTTGCCTGGAGAGTTCCACGGACAGGGGAGCCTGGAGGGCTGCAGTCCATGGGGTCGCAAGAGTCCGACACGACGAAAGTGACTGACCATCAATCTCCATCTTGCATGCCACTGCCGTCCCTTCAAAATGTGTCTAGACCTGATTATGCTAACTTCTTTACCTATTCACTTATTGAACACCTACTGCATGCCAGGCGCTAGATGAGGCACTGGGAATACAGAAGTGAATGAGGCAAACAGAGCTCCTGCCCTCTTTGGATCTATACGGTGGGGGAGATATACACTAAAGAGGCATATGTTTGAGTGAACATATAATTACACACTTCTGTAAGCACTGTGAAGAAAAAGATCAGAGGCCAAAACGGTGGAGGTGAGGGTTATTTTAGATTGTGTGGTCAGGGAAACATCCGTCAGTAAATATCATCTAGGTTGAGACTTGACTGATGAGAAAGAATCAATCAGGCAAAAATCGGGGGAAGAAGAGCATGATGATCCTGCGGAGGGACACAAGGAGAGAAAGGAAGCAAGGCTGGCTTGGGGAATGAGGAGAGAGACTTAACAATGAAGATGGACAGGTAGGGGAGGGGAGCTTGGCAAGTATCTGCCGTCTGGAAGGTCATAGCAGGGCAGCCCTGGTAGGTAAGCAGTTTTAAGCAGAAGGGACAGGACTATTTAAGTTTTTAAAGCATTAGCCTAGTTGCTATGGGTTGGGAGGACAGAAGGGTAGGCTAAGAGAGGGGCTAAAAGGTCACTGAGGTTGCCCTGGTAAGACTGAGCAGTGGTGATACCAGGGTGGTGGTACTGAAGTAGGACACAGTGGGGAGATTTGAAAGCTATTTTGGTTGTTGAATTGATGGAATTATTTTCCTTGTAGCAATGAATTAGATTTGGCAGTGAGAGAAGTTCAGTTCAGCTCAGTCACTCAGTCGTGTCTGACTCTTTGCAACCCCATGAATCACAGCACCCCAGGCCTCCCTGTTCACTGCCATCCCCCGGAGTTCACTCAGACTCACGTCCATTGACTCCGTGATGCCATCCAGCCATCTCATCCTCTGTCGTCCCCTTCTCCTCCTGCCCCCAATCCCTCCCAGCATCAGAGTCTTTTCCAATGAGTCAACTCTTCACATGAGGTGGCCAAAGTACTGGAGTTTCAGCTTCACCATCATTCCTTCCAAAGAAATCCCAGGGTTGATCTCTTTCAGAATGGACTGGTTGGATCTCCTTGCAGTCCAAGGGACTCTCAAGAGTCTTCTCCAACACCACAGTTCAAAAGCATCAGTTCTTCGGTGCTCAGCCTTCTTCACAGTCCNGTTTCAGCTTCAGCATCAGTCCTTCCAGTGAACACCCAGGACTGGTCTCCTTTAGGATGGACTGGTTGGTATAGTCATAGGAAGCTGCAAAAAATGTACAGAGAGAGCCCAGGTACTCTTCACCAAATTTCTCCAATTCACCAAACTAATATGCAATTTGTCAGAATCACTTTTATCTGTCCTTTTTACGTGAAAGAATGGGAAGTAGAGTGACCGGCCTTCCTGGTTTGCCCACTGTGTGAGGGGAGGGGGGTTTCCCAGAATATGGGATCTTTAGATTTAAAACCAGGATAGCCCCAAGCCAACAGAGACAAGTGAGTCACCCTGAAAATATTCATATTAATGTGCTAAGTGAGCAATGTTTGGGATCCCCGTTGGTTTTTCTGTTCTTCTAGAACTGGTTTCCATCACCCCTTCTGTCCTCTCCATTTCTCTGTTCCATTCCATTTCTCCTGTTTGCAGGCTCTCGCCTCTCACTAACTGGATCTGTTTCTCTTCCCTCTGCTTTAGAACTATCCCCTCACACTGTCCTGAGCCCCGCATTAGCTATCAAAATTTCCATGTTCTCAGCTCACACCACTGATTTCAACAAGGTATTCAGAGAAAAGCTTTTCATTCCAGTGCATTCCTGGACTCAGATTCAGGAAGCAAGATTTCACATCCCACTCCTGCTTTTGGTTGAGTGACATGGTGTAAATGGTTTTGCAACTCTGGACAGTTAGTCTGAGAACAAGGTAAGTGGTCAAAAACAGGCTTTCTCACCTACTGACACTATTGATTTCTGGGCCCGATTATTCTTTGTTGTTAAGGTCTATCCTGTGTCTCATATTAATAGGATGGTTAGACGCATCCTTGGCCTCTGCTCTCTAGATGCCAGGAGAAGCCCGAAGTTGTGACAACCAAACATGCTTTCAGACACTCCAAATGTCCCCTGGGGAGTAAAAATCACCTCAGGTTGAAGACTGCTCTAAAATATTTTCCAAGTCACTTTCAGTTCTGAAAGCACTTATTATCATTGAGTGAGTAAATGATGGTCAATCAGTCATGTCCGATTCTTTGTGACCCCACAGACTGTCGCCCACCAGGCTCCTCTGTCTATGGGATTCTCCAGGCAAGAGTACTGGGGTGGGTTGCCATGTCCTCCTCCAGGGGATCTTCCCAACCCAGGGATCGAACCTGGGCCTTTTGCATTGCAGACAGGCTCTTTATCATCTGAGCCACTAGGGAAGCACTTTCACTATCATTAACCCCCAGTAAATTAGAAGTAATTAATAGTTTCCACTTCACCTCCCTAGAATATTTTCATTTTCAAAGTATTACCTGTTTGGAGAAAAGTCTAGAAGCATCTTCACCAAATATTAAAAACAGCTCTCTCTAGGCTGTGTTAGTAGAGGTTTAATTTTTTTTTCTTTTATTCTTTTCCTTCTCTTCCTACCCCTATTCTTCCTCTTCTTTTTTTTTTTGAATGGGTGGTTAATATCAACATAATCTTGTGTTATCTGAGTTATTTTTTAATTGGATGTTTTAAAATCCCGNTTTTTTTTTCTTTTCTTCTTTTCCTTCTCTTCCTACCCCTATTCTTCCTCTTCTTTTTTTTTTTGAATGGGTGGTTAATATCAACATAATCTTGTGTTATCTGAGTTATTTTTTAATTGGATGTTTTAAAATCCCGATGAAATCAGTAGGTTTTCAAGCCAACACTATGAGTGAAACAGGAGAGACTACAGGAAAAATAGGGCTTCACTAAGTCACCTCATTCTGAGTTCTCATACCTTTTCATATAGCTGTATTTACTTTGAAATTTTTATGATATATTATCTGAATCAGATTATTCTGGCAAGCAAACAAGATTTTTCAAAGTACTCCTCATACCAAAAGCATCCTTCCAATTCAGGGTCCCTCAGCTAGAATGAACAAAACCTCTTTAACTCTACCCTCTCAGAAGCACGTGTGTGCATGCTAAGTTGCTTCAATCAGGTCCGACTCTTTGTGAACCCCGGGACTGTAGCCCATCAGCCTCCTCAGCTCATGGGATTGCCAGACAAGAATACTAGAGCTGGTTGCCATACCCTCCTCCAGGGGATCTTCCTGACCCAGGGATCGAACCTGAGTCTCTTCCATCTCCTGCATTGGCAGGCAGGTTCTTTACCATTAGGGCCACCTGGGAAGCCCCTCTCAGAAGCGCAGTCCACCCCAAACCCTCAGCCTCTGATACTGGGACTGTTTGGCTGAGGGAGGGTTCTAAACCACAGACTTCCAAAGCTCATGGATTATTCACTTCATACAAATGTGCTAAATATTTGAATGAGTCATATAAACTTACTGATAGCTGACTATTTCTGATGTACAAAAGCTGCAATCTTGTATGGGTTATCCCTAATAATATTCAGGAAGTGTCAAATAGATGAATCCCGCTTATTAACACTGGTCCTCCTCCAGTCAAGTGCCTTGACATGAGAAGTGGGTAGAAAGGGTAGGTGGTAGAGTAAAAGCCTGGAAGGAGAAGACAGAGGAAGCTAGGCCTCTTATGAGTGATGGAGGACCCGTGGGGATGATGGTGGTCCCCCAACTGACCTGATCCACGATTTCACCAAGACAGGTTGGGTCTTGTGATTCTGTCCTGTGCAGAGTGTAAGCTCCCTGACAACAGAAACCATCTGCTAGTATATGCATCTGTATGTCTCATTCTGTGCCTCTCTCTCTGTGTTACACACAGCAAGGACCTAGTAATCACTGCTGAATGGTTCAGTGCATAAGAATATCTAGATCATATTGTGCTATGAAATGATTCATTCAGGCTTTCCCTCATGTATGGGTTCCTCCATCCACTGTATTTATTACCTAAATATGCAAAGAAAAATGTTATTTCATGTGGTCTGATCAAAAATCTTGCCCCAGCTCTCAAGATATTTCTAGCCCATGCAAATTAGGCCTAAAGAAGTGGTTTCCATGCTAGAATCCAAGTTCAGTGTGTTCCATGTGAATGGTTTCATCATTAAAGCAAGTGAACCCGAGGAACTCCCCGTTAAAGTTACATTTATGACCCCAGTCTCTCTGACAAATGACAATACCCAGTTAAAGCAAAGGAAAAAGTCTACTTGGAAAAGAAAAAAAAAAAAGTTTACTTCATTAATGACCAGATCTTCTCATGCTCACCAACTCATTTTTGGATTCTCAAAACCCAGGAGTTTGCCCCTGTTATCAAAAATACGCAAAGGCTCTGAAAAGATTCCAGTATGCAAAAGTCAGACTGAAGCAATGATGAAGAGCTCATTCAAAATCTTTCCGATTATTTTTGAGGTGCTTTTTCCCTTTTAGAGCCTTTATAGTTTATGAACAGAATTGACTAGGATCAGGCCTTCTGAGTCATAGAAAACCAATTAGATTTATTCCAAATGATTAGGGCTACTAGCTCTGACGTGAGGTCAGTAGAATAAATGAATCATTCATTCAGGGATGAATGGTCTCACATTTTTTATAAGAAGTTCAACAAAGTCCTCAAAATCTGACAAGCTATGTTTGGATCATTTTCCTGTTTTGCCTTGACATTTGCATAACTAACAGCTCCATCCAACATGGCTTTGACTGATGTGAACTGACTGCCAGAATTTGGACAGGACCATTTGCAGAAGGCCCAGCCCTCTATCAGCAGCATGTGACTGCCCCCCCGAAACCCACTGACTCTCTTTTGGTTACCATGATGGAAGACTGGCAATTTCCGTTTAGTCCAGGTATTTCTTTCCAGGAACAACTGACCGAGCAAATCTTGCTTTCCTGACCTCTGATTTAAGAACGCAGTATCTCCAGTGGAAAAGGAAAATGCCAGAGGACAGAAGAAATCTCAGTGCAGGGCAAAGGTCAACAGGAGTTGTGAACCAAGGGACTGTAGCCCACCAGGCTCCTCTGTCCATGGGAATTCTCCAGGCAAGAATACTGGAGTGGGTTGCCATGCCCTCCTCCAGGGGATCTTCCTGACCCAGGGATTGGACCTGAGTCTCTTACGTCTCCTGCATCCCACCTTTCTGCTTCCTATGGTACACATAGCCANTCTCCAGGCAAGAATACTGGAGTGGGTTGCCATGCCCTCCTCCAGGGGATCTTCCTGACCCAGGGATTGGACCTGAGTCTCTTACGTCTCCTGCATCCCACCTTTCTGCTTCCTATGGTACACATAGCCAGCCAAGCATCCATTACAGAGGTAAATTAAACTGGAAATTGCTTCAAGGTCTAATTCTCTATAATTCTATGGCCATTTAGGAAAAAAAGCATTCCTCTCTTCTGCCCTTGCTCCTTCCCTTTCTCCCCCTCCTTCCTCAATCCATCTCTCTCTCTTTCTCCCTCTGCCTCCCGCCCCTTCCCTCCTTCCTTCCTCCTTCCCTCTCTCCCTCTCTGTTTCTCTCGCCCTGTCTTTTTTTTCCATAGGGCTTGCTAAGGCCTGGCAAATGCTTCCCGGCAGCCAAATAGAAGTCATTACCAGAAGCACCACAGCTAAACAGAGGGAAATGTTTAGGTAAGCATTATAATGGGCATGGAAATAAAGAGACCACAATTCAAAGCATAAGTCATCGTAGATGAGAATGCACATGTCTGGGGCTTAGGTTTATGAGAAATGAACGGGATGAGGCTGGGCTGGCGAATCCCTGGGCTCGTGTTTTCTTAATGCCAGGAGTGATTTATTTTCTGGTAAACAGTTTTGCTCAAGTAGGGCATCCAATTACTACAAACCTTGTTTGGTATAAAAACTAACTGCATAGAAAAATATTGCCTTAGCAAGGTTTAACTGGTTGTTAATCCAAACATGTGGCAGAGCCCGAATTCCAGGGCTCAAAATATCCTCCTGATTCTTAGCAGCATCCGAACGTCCAGAGGAGGTCATAATCATCACTCTTAATGAGGCGTGACGCGGAGGTAGCCTATGGAAAGAGGACATTTCCATAAAAACCATGGTATGGAAACCAAGCCTGCTGGGGGAGGCAAGCGGTCCCTTAGGTAGGAGTTCTGCTCAGCTTCTTTGAAGTATGAGGCTGGGCTGCTTTGGGAAGATGAAAAAAAGTTTCAAAAATCCTCCTTTCCACACAAATCTCGTCACATACAGCTCTGTTCCCAGGGATGTTTCATCACCTAAAGAAATATATTTAAAACAGACACAAGTAAAAGTCTCCTTTTATAAGGAAAGCAAAGCTCTGAGCTTTTATTTTTTAAACAACGAAAAATGTAATTGCCGTCTTCAGATTCTCTGGGTTCGCCTCTCAGCATCCATGAAACCTAATTGTCATACTTTAAATACTTTGTTTTTAAGTTAAGAAAAAAAAAAAACTTGAAAGAACTCAAGAAAGGAAAATGAAAGAGAGAAAGAGAGAGAGAGAGATCTGGTCATCAAGAACATTTAGCTTCTATGTTAAAACAAAAGAAAAAGTTTTAAAAAGAGAAAGAAAGATAAGTTAATATCCACGTCTTCCCAGCTTCCCACATCTCATTTCCACGGGGTTTCCTGCTGCTAATAGCTTACAGTTGCCTCTACGAGGTGTCCGGTGACCGTGTATTCTGAGTATGGCAAATACACCCCTCCGCCTGCACGTCCTGGAGGGTTTGTTTAAAATACTTTTCCTATTTCAAGGTGGCAGTTGGCAGTCAGAACGGTCCTAAATGACTCTGGAGCCGTTCGAGTCGAAAGGATCGCGCAGTGTCGGCTTACTCGGCACACAGACCAGGAGCTTCGCCACGAGGCAGCAGGCCCTGGCTCCTCGCACTGGATTCGCTGCCACATGCAATACACTCAACACAGCGGAGTCGGGGCGCCCCGGGGGGACTTGGCCCACGGAAAACCCTCGGCTCGGCCATCCCAGGCAGATAACTAAACCAATCCACCACGTTGATTCACGCTGATCACATTCATTTAAGAATTCGAAAGATGGGGATTTCATAATCTCCCTTGGTTATTCGTTCCAATGTCTTACAATGCTTCAACCAGGACCTGCTCCTCCATCTCCAACCCTAATCTCCCCTGATGCAATTCCAGCCCCTCCAGGTTTTTTTTTTTTTTTTTTTTTTCTGTCTTCACTAGAAATGAAAAACAGCTGGACACCATCTTCTGCATAAAAACCCTCCATAAACTAGGAGACCATTACTAAATCAACCGGGTCTTTGTCTTCTCCAGGTTACCTGATGGATGCCAATGCCTTCAGAGTTCTCTCTGGGTGCCGGTTTCTTATTATTTTCCTGACTTTCTGTGTCACTCAAATCATCAAGGCCCAAGCTAGAAATCTTGTGAGAATTTGTCTCATAATAAACCTGTTCGTGTGTACATGCATGTATAGGAGGAAAGTTAATTCACAGTGCCAACGAGTTAATTTTGCAAACTCTTCTGTTGTGAAAAATAGTAAAAAGAGTTTACATAACATACACGCACAATTTAAAAAACAAAATACAGTCAGAACTCACACACCCAGCACAAGTTATTTTTTCTTTTAACGGTGACCTTGTGTTGGATTTGCCTTATTTGAGAGAGGAGGCTGAGAGTTATTTCACCATTGTTTGTATTTTAAGTTACATTTACATTGAAATCACACTTTGTTTTAAATCCAATGATGCTGTTTTAACTCCTTCACACACGTTTGTTATAGCCTCTCTCAAACCTGACAATATTCAGCTAAGGCATCAGAAGCTTTATAAGATGGCCCATTCTAAAAAAAAAAAAAAAACTGAATCCAAATAAAAAAAAATCTTTAAACTGGAATGTTTTCAATGAGCCAAGTTTACTAACAGTCTGCTGCTGCTGCTGCTGCTGCTAAGTCGCTTCAGTCGTGTCCGACTCTGTGCGACCCCAGAGACGGCAGCCCACCAGGCTCCCCCGTCCCTGGGATTCTCCAGGCAAGAGCACTAGAGTGGGGTGCCATTGTCTTCTCCGTTACTATCAGTCTAGTTCTCTATTATTGAAATACTCATGTCTGAGCTAAAACACGTTTTCATCAATAAATGTCAGGAAACATGCCATTTAATCATGTTTCTAGCAGATGATATTTGATTGTATTGTTTCCATCATCCTAGCAAATTGCTGAGAATAAGATGTGCCCAGCTTTGGTTGAGTTAGAGATGCGAGCATCTGTAGATGTAACATCGTGGATTTTCTACTTCCTATCAGTCAAAGATGTTGCTTCATGAAACCAATTGAGATGAAGCAACATGAATAAACCACTATCATTTTGTATATTTAAGGGGAAAAAAAATGTGTGAATCAGATCTTCCTTTATGGTCATCCTGAATCTCTGCTTGAGTCAAAAGCCAGAAGGCTTCCTGGATATTAAGCCACAATTCTCAGTTCAGCTGATGTGAAACCACGAGCCTGTGCTTGTCCAGAGGTGGCTGTAATCCCCTCTCCCACCCATAGGCGGCCCCTCTTCTTTATTTTTTTTAATTGAAGTACAGTTGATTTACAATGTTGTTATTTATTGCTGTACAGCAAAATGATTCATTTATATATATACACTCTTTTATGTTCTTTTCTATTATGATTTATCATAGGATATAAACATAGTTCTCTGCTATACTGTAGGTCCTTGCTGTTTATCCATTCTATATATAAAAGCTTATCTCTGCTAACCCCAAACTCCCACTCCATCCCTTCCCCAACGCCCTCCTCCTTGGCAACCACCAATCTGTTCTCTATGTGTGAAATTCTGTTTTTGCTTCATAGATAAGTTCACTGTGTCATATTTTAGATTCTACATATAGGTGATATCATATGGTGTTTGCCTTTTTCTGATTTACTTCACTTAGTGTGATAATCTCCAGGTCCATCCATGGTGCTGCAAATGGCATTATTTCATTCTTTTTTATGACTGAGTAATATTCCACCATCTAGTCAAGGCTATGGTTTTTCCTGTGGTCATGTATGGATATGAGAGTTGGACTATGAAGAAAGCTGAGTGCTGAAGAATTGATGCTTTTGAACTGTGGTGTTGGAGAAGACTCTTGAGAGTCCCTTGGACTGCAAGGAGATCCAACCAGTCCATTCTGAAGGAGATCAGCCCTGGGATTTCTTTGGAAGGAATGATGCTAAAGCTGAAACTCCAGTACTTTGGCCATCTCATGCGAAGAGTTGACTCATTGGAAAAGACTCTGATGCTGGGAGGGATTGGAGGCAGGAGGAAAAGGGGACGACAGAGGATGAGATGGCTGGATGGCATCACGGACTCGATGGACGTGAGTCTGAGTGAACTCCGGGAGTTGGTGATGGACAGGGAGGCCTGGCGTGCTGCGATTCATGGGGTCGCAAAGAGTTGGATACGACTGAGCGACTGAACTGAACTGAGCATTCCACTATATATACGGCCCACATCTTTTTTGTATATTCATCTGTCAATGAACATTTAGGTTGCTTCTCTGTCTTGGCTACTGTAAATAGTCTTGCAATGAACATTGGGAAACATGTATCTTTTTGAATTATAGTTTTTTCCAGATGTAAAAAGGAAACCCTTCTACACTGTTGGTGGGAATGCAAACTGGTTCAGTAACTGTGGAAAACAGTATGGAGGCTTTTCCAAAAACTAAAAAATAGAACTACTTGCAATATACATCCTGCAATTCACTGCTAGACATATAACTATTTCTTCTTAATCACAGAATCTACCTTGGTTTTTCCACCTTGGCTCTGCTTTTCCCAGAATTCTCCACTGCGAACTTTTCCTGTCCAGAAAAGAAGCAGAAGTTAAAGCTCTGTTCTCACCACTTTCATATCAATTTTTCCTCAAGCAGACCAAAGAAAGCATTTCTTGCTTTTTGTTATTTTTATTGTTGCTGTTGGATTTTTTTTTTTAATTGACCTCTGCTGTCCACTGATTCACTACAATGGTTTGGACTATAACATCTCACTTGTTTTGTGTTTACAGGTCCTCCTTTCATGACTAGATCAAGGTTTGTGACTTGGCAACAAACTTATTTTTGTTTCTTTCAAGATTCCAGATCCGTTTGAATGCAGACCTCGGTTGGCTTCAGAGCACATTCCCACAAAGCTGTGTGGAGGCTGGCTTCCTGCATCCAGTCTCTTTATCCAACACCAACCTTCCCTTGGCTTCAGGTTAAATAGTTTTAAACCATCGCCACGCTTGCTGAGAATTTATAAAGACTGTTCGCTTCCATTTTTTTTTTTCCCGAGCTAATGCCCATGTTTTATTCTAATTCTCTTTGCTAAAAGTAAGAAATATGCAGGGCGTTTGATTTCTGTTTGGTAGCAACTTCACTGTGGACACTTCTTGCAAAGATTTTTCTCCACCTGTCAGAACCGTGGCCAGACTATTTCCCATCCTAATGGCTGCTCCAAGTTCCAGAACAAGGCTAGACCCACCTGGCAGACTCTGTGTGGGACCCAAGATTGGGATGAGCCAGGATACCTGTCTTGGAAGAGAGAAACTTCACCATTAGGACCACCCACCTGATACCATCCTGGAGCTTTGGGCTGGCCTTTAAAGAGGGAAAGGGGGGAAAAGAGAAAAAATAACATAGCAAAATTGATCTCAGCACTACCCGTGGAGTCATTAATGTGGTTTCTTGCAAACTGCTCATAAAATTCATGGCAGCAGCTAATTGCCACCATGTTCTTCCTCATATACTCTCATATTAAATTTGAAAGAAAGAAAGAAAAGCCCTTTCAAAGCCATATTAATCCATGCACAGCAGTGGAATGCGTGATCTAAAGCGAGCCTCTCGTATCGCCACAGCTATGTAGACTGGCTGGCAAGCGGTGGATTGCATGTCACTCACAACACAATGAACAATGCCTTTGCCAGCTGCTGGCTCTGCCTGGACCTGGCTCCCCTGAACCCCAACAGCCCCAGCCAGCATGGAGTGCCTGTGAGCGCCCACACGTGAGCACTGGCAAGTGTGCCTGAGTGTGTATATCAGCCTCTGAGCCGACTCGATGGAATTCAAGCTAAACTTAGCATCTGTCTTTCTGCCTCCGCCCCCCACACATGCTTGCTTGAAACTTCTCAACAAAAGAGAGGTGGCCCGTGGCCAAGCTCGGCTGCCGCTTTACCCTCTCAGAGAAGTTTCACTGTTTGCCATGCAATGTGCTAAGAAGACCAGCCTTGCCTCGAGGCACCTCTTGAAAGAATTCAAAGAACTGCAAACGCCACAAGCCACTCATACTTTCTGAAATTCTCACTGGTAGAAGGCTCCTGTTGGAATTCATTACTCCAAGCTCTCCTGGGAACCAGGCTGCCCCTCGGCTGGTCTGCACAAGTGTGGTGCTATCAGTTTTGATGGGTCATGGCATCCCTTCTGATTGGGTGTGGCATCCTTCCAACAGGTTCTGGCAACCTCTTTTGATTGCTTGAACCAGTGCTGAACTGATTTGTCCATATTGTAAGTGTATTAAATGCCATAAATCTAGCCAAGAAACCAATATGTTCAAACAATATATCACAATAGCTGGGTGACAACTCACCAAAGACATGGCTGGGCCTGCAATGAGCAGTTCATCTGAGAATTTCCTGCTGCTGTGTGAAAATATGACCCTCTCCTAGGTTTATCCAGAGATGGTGCTGCAGAATTGCTACAGATGACTTGCTTTTCCCAAATCTGCCTGAACAGTAAAGTTCAAAGAGGACTAATATGGGTCTCCATGGTCAAGAAAGATCAATCCTGTAGCATCTTACGAACGACTCTTTGATCCCCCTGTCTTGTCTCAACCTCTCATCTGACAGGAACTGAACTCTTTTCATTACCATTACCCACTGTGGCCCCAAGTCGCCCTAACCAAGCCAGGCAGCAAGCCAGAAGCCCCACTCCAATCAATGGGCATGTTTGGTACTAGTTTACAATTAGTCTTGGAAGTTGATGGAAATGAAGCAACTATCCTGTGTCCTGTCCACCGGTCTCTAACCTGAGCCTCATCTTCACAGGCATCCTCTCCCTGCATCCCACGGATGCCCTGCTCTTCATCACAGTCCACTGATGTTCAGTCTCCACACTAACGTAATGGTAGTGACACCCTCTCACCTCTACAAGCAGCCAAAGCCTCCTGCTTCTCTCCAGGTTGCTTCCCCAATCTTCTCATCCCTCAGCCACGTCCAAGAGGAAGAGTTCTGAAATCATGGAGTCTTGGGACAATTAGATCTCCACTCTGGGTAGTGAGCTTGGAGATGGGAAGAGAAGACATGGGCCTGAACTTGGCCAGCATTCTTTTTATTTTGAGTTCATAATTTTATGTGCATCCTCACTATAGAAAGGGTGAGAGTAGAACCAGAGACAGAGTCATATGTATATAGATGGAAGAGGCCACAGAGATACAACCCTAGTCTTGGATTAGAGGGAAAAAATGAGTCCTTACAGTTCACATATGACCCATCCCAGGGCCTCGGGCAAAACATCAGATAAGGATCTAGGGCCTAAGTAGACACCAGAAATAAAGGATGCTCCCTTTGTCCCTCTCTCTTAGGGGTCTGTAGCAATGATAAGCAGCTGATTAGGTACTGCTGCTGCTGCTAAGTCGCTTCAGTTGTGTCTGACTCTGTGTGACCCCATAGATGGCAGCCCACCAGGCTCCCCCGTCCCTGGGATTCTCCAGGCAACAACACTGGAGTGGGTTGCCATTTCCTTCTCCAATGCATGAAAGTGAAAAGTGAAAGTGAAGTCGCTCAGTTGTGTCTGACTCTTAGCGACCCCATGAACTGCAGCCTACCAGGCTCCTCCGCCCATGGGATTTTCCAGGCAAGAGTACTGGAGTGGGGTGCCATTGCCTTCTCTGGATCAGGTACTAGAAATCCATAATTTTAAATTCATTTCAATAAATATATGGTTTTAGTCAGGCATCTTTCTCTAGGTTCGAAGCTTATTTACCAAACCCTTCACCACCACCTGGGGTCCTGCTTCTCACAGACAGAAGTCCCTGGATGGCATGTCTCTGGAAGTCCAGTGGTTAAGAGTTCACCTTCCAGCACAGGGAGTGTGAGTTCTGTCCCTGGTCAGGGAGTTGAGACCCCACTTACCTTGCAGCCAAAAAAACAAAACATAAAGCAGAAGCAATACTGTAACAAGCTCAATAAAGACTTTCAATTTTTTTTTTTAATTTTTAAAAAAGAAGTTCCTGGATACACAAGGCAGCTACCCTCCAGACAGAAAAGATCACCTCTGCCCAAACACTCTTGCTGTTAACTCCTACCCACCGCATTGGCATCCTAGGATGTTTTCATCACCACACATGCAAACCAAGTCCAAGCATTGATCCTTTTTTTTTTTTTTAATTTAAGACTGTTTTGATGTGGACCATCTTTTAAAACCTTTATTGAATTTGTTACACTATTGCTTCCGTTTTATGTTTTTGTTTTTTTGGCCTCAAGGAATGTGGAATCATAGCTCCCTGAGCAGGGATCGAACTCACATCACCTGCATTAGAAGGCAATGTCTTAACCACTGGGCCCTCAGGGAGGTCCCCAAGCACTGATTCTGTGATGCAAATGCAGCTATCCTCCTTCAACGGACCAGCCTTGAGTCCGTTGCACACTTTCTGACACACTCTTCTGTAATCCTGTCTCAGAAGTTTCAGATCACCTTGCAGCTATAATAACAGAAGTGCTTGGTGCATGTCCAAAAGTTTAACTGTTGTCTCTGAACACTGCTACGAATCTGTGATTGTGTCAGAGAAAAGTAGCAAAACGTGAGAAAATTGTTATTCAAGTTTAATTCTCAGTGGATGAGAGTCCAAGCAATAGTGTTTCTGAAAGTCTGCTGAGAGACTTGATACCTTCCCTGATGGTTTTAGCTTCTCTGCTATTCAAAAAGAAGGATTCTCATAAATAGTACAACCCAACTGATCACAGGTCCATAGGCTTTGGGTACTATCTTCAGTCTAATATTCATATAAAATAATTCATCTTTATCTTCTGTAACTGTGGGGAATCCAATGCTTTTCCAGTATTTCTCAGGATTTTGATAAGATATTTACAATCTTTGGAAGCTTGTCTCTACTCGCCAGCCCTAAACACTTGTTCCTGATTCCCCCAATCATCTCAGATTTCAGCGCATGCTCCTCACACTTTCATCACTGCCTCCAGGGGCCAATCAGCCTCCTTTCATTCCTCAAGGCAAAACCAACACTTGCCTGTGTGGAACAGACTTTGAAAGATTACAGCAGAGGACAGGAAGCAACTTAAAATTGGATATCCAATACAAATGCTAAGAAAGTTGGTTATCTCAGCCCTTCATGAGGGCTTAGGTATCTACCATCCAAAATGGAGACTCCAGATCCTTCACAACCAGAGGAAAGTAGCAAATTGGGTTTCCTTTCTGATCACCTTTCTTCCCCAAGCTGCTGCTTGCCATTACCTCTTTTCTCCAATGGTGAACACTTAGACTAATCCAAAGGACACTGAAATTTTCATAAAAATCATTTTAGGCCTCTCTTTGACTCAAAGGCATCTATATAGTTAAAACATGATGTATAATCAAAAGCTCTTTAAAATGCTTTCTTTAAAAAAAGAGCAGCTCCCTGTTTAATACAAGGTCTGTCTCCCTCACACCATCTGCATTGGAAGTTAAAGTCTTAATCACTGGACTGTCAGGGAAGTCTCATGAGTGCTTCAGTTTTTCTTAAGCATTTCCAGGTGGAGTTTAAAGGTATCCTTGAGAGGAGCAGATGAGGAGAACTTACCTGCGAACCAGCATTTGGTTTGATGCATAAATGAAGAGAAGTTAAGATGATCTCATGGACTGTGTTCTCTCAGGCATCCCCATGTCTTAGTGGGATGGATCTTAAAACTGGAATTCAAAAGAAGAGGACATTTTTCTGGAAAGGGAAGCTGAAAAGTCTTCCCTGGTGGTGCAGTTGGTGAGATATGGGTTTGATCCCTGGGTGGGGAAGATCCCCTAGAATAGGAAATGGCAACCCACTCCAGTATTCTTGCCAGGAAAACTCCATGGACAGAGGAGCCTGGCGGGCTGCAGTTCATGGGATCACAAAGAGTCGGACATGACTGAGTGACTGAGCATGCATGCATGCTGAGTCACACAAGTCAAGGAGATAGACGGCTATGTGAAAATTCCCAGACCTGCTATGGAAAGGTTTCTGGAAAGCATGTGAGTGAGGGGACCAGGACAGGGGAGAGGGTGTGCTGTGGTCAGAGAAGACTGTGGTCAGCCTGAGGGCGTTGACAGTGCCACAGAGCAGATATGGAGATGCTGAGAGCAGAGTGCCTGACTGATGCTAGAATCAGTCAGTTCAGTTCAGTGCAAAGGCATTATTCCATGGCCTTGTGAGTCAGGCCGGGAACTTGTCTCTCAAATGCTGGAAAGATCTTAAAAAGGAGTGGAGAGCAGTTTTTCCTGTGGTGGAAAACTGAGATCTTTTGATCTTAAGAGGAAGGAAAGAGAGAAACGCCTTAAGTTTGGTAGAATGGTTTAATTTGGGGATTTTATTTCCTTTAGCTCATGGTACTGATTCCTATATCCCTTTTTAATAGCAGGGAACCTGAGGTAACTTTCAAGAAAATTAAAAGTTGGTCTGGCTTGATGTCATTTTTGAGAACTTTAGTACCCATTTAAAGCCAAAGAATCACAAAAGAGACAGGACAGTGTCCCAAGCTGGTTGCAAATGTGTGCCTTCTGACTAAGACTAATACAGATCTCAAGAAATCCCCTCTCTTAACTCAATACAACACAGCCTTCTTGTGGTTTCAGCTCCTTCCCCAAATAACATTAGAGCCACCCAGGTCAGAGAGTGGAAGCAAGCTGGGTAAGAAGGGGAATATTAGCAGGAAGCGTGGGGTCAGCCTGGAGATACTTGGCATCCTTGTGAGCCCTTGGTTGCTTGTTAAGCTCCAGGAATTGGCTGTGCTGTAGCCTCCTGCCTTTCTGTATTGAGTTACAGGTCACCTGGCTTACTTTCCTTTATCTGTGAAGTAAGATCAGCCTTTTGGTGTTTTAGATCCTTGGTGCCATTCTCTTAATCAAGTGTAGGATGGTTTAGAATTCATCTGAAAGTCAGGAAAGAACCCAAGTAGCAAGCCAATTCCTGGAGCAGCTCTGATGCCACACCCAGGATGCTCACGGGGAAAGTCCCAAGTAGCAGTTTATTCAATAGAAGTCAAACGACATCTCTACCTGGCTTTTTTTAAAAAAGGTAATGCAATCAGTATTCTCATACAACTCAGAATTGTATTTAAGAAATCGGGACAAAAGATGAACGGTCAATTAAACATGAATATAACGTGAATATATGTACAGCTTTGGTTTACAGAGAACAAGAGTCTCAAGGAGGTCACAGTCCTGATAGGGGTGACCAGCTCTTTCTGAGAATGAGAGTTCCCAGGATATGGAGAGTTCAGTGGTAAAACTGAGGGAGTTCTAAATAAATCAGAACACTTGGTCACCTTGGTCTACAATAAGTGAGGTTAGTGATGATGCAAGTGTCAAAAGAGATTTCTTTTTTGTGGCCATCGTGGACTAACTACAGAATCAGAGAGAGCTCCAGGGGCCGATCTCAATGCTGCAGACTTGGAGGATGATACAACGAAAGCAGAGCACTCAGACTCCTTGTTTGCTTGTTCTCTCTGGAAAGAAGAAAAATCTTCAGGCAACAAAGAATAAAAGCAAGATTGGTGAAGGGTCTATCAATGCTCAAGATGAATGTAGAGCTAATAAGAGTTCATCCGGACGCTTGAAATGAAATCATGAGTACTAACTCAGGGACTTTGAACCTGAAAGAAACAGCCATAGCAACTACCAAACCTCTATGAACAGTATTTAGAGTTCTCAAACGTAAGTGTGCTTGATGTCCTCCTTGGAAGCTTGTTAAAGTTGCAGGATCCAGGGCCCCACCTTCAGACAGTCTTATTCGATGGGTCTCAAAAGTGGGGGTCTGAAGTCTCAATGAACACATCAAGTCATTCCCTTAAAAGTGGGCTTTTGTGGTCTACTCTTTGTAAAACACTTTTTTAAAAAGAACATGGGTGAGCAAACAATTACTGAGCAAACAACTGGTCAACCCCAACAACTGGTGAATGAACAAACAAAAAGATTAGGGATTTAAGAAAAGAACAAATACATACATGGATGTCTATATGCCTGTGTATGCATATAGACATGTTTTAAGTTTCAAGTCAGAAGTTTCCAAGATGTGTTTCACAATACATAGTTTAATGAGCTACTTGCCAGATCCTATCAGATGCAGGCGAAGGCGATACCTCTTGGGAGGACAATGCAGTTGGTGGTGGCAGAAGCTATACTCGATCCTCTCATGTCCAGACTCTCTAGAGACCTTTGAGCTGAGCACGCCTTAGAAACATCTGTTTAGAGTCAATGCCTCCACCCAAAGGAATGAGCTTCAGGTTAAAAATTGAAGACACCCTGACCAGTCAAAGCTTAATATATATCATTTGGGTATATTTTTGTCATCAGTGGGCTAGACAGTTACAGGTATGCAAATTAGGCATCACTGAAGACGCCAGGGCTGGAACCTCCCCTCTACCCAGACAATCTATATTCTAATAATGGCATTTCCTGCCTGTCTGGTACCTAATTCTCTGAGATGCAAACAAAGAAGAAATGAGAAAAAAGAAAAGATCTGCCAGCTAGCTCTATGGAAAAATTCCTGCTACTAAGCGAAATAAGTCAGACAGAGAAAGATGAATCCTATATGATATCACTTATATACAGAATCTAGAAAATACAACACACTAAATTAGTGAATATAACAACAAAAAAAAACCAGACTCATTGACACAGAGAACAAACTAGTAGTTACCAGTGGGAAGAGGGAAGTGGAGAGGGATAAGATAGGGGTGGGGGAATAAGAGGTACAAACTATTATATAAAATAAGCTACAAGGATATATTGTACAACACAGGGAACATAAGTGATTATTTTACAATAACTATAATGGAGTCTAACCTTTAAAAATTGTGAATCACTATATTGTACACCTGTAACATATATAATATTGTATCGACTATATGTCAATTATAAAAATAAATTTCCCCCCAAATTAAGATTTGTATCTCTTCTTAACTTTGGTTTCTGAAATAATAACTAATATGCATATCCCAGGGGACACAGTGGTAAAGAATCTACTTGCCAATGCAGGAGGCAGAAGAGATGTGGGTTCAGTCCTTGGGTGGGTAAGAATCCCTGGAGTAGGAAATGGCAAACCTGCTCTAGAATTCTTGCCTGGAAAAATCAGTGGACAGAGGAGCCTGGCAAACTACAGTCCATGGAGTCACGAAGAGCTGGACATGACTGCGTGAGCATGTGTACACAGACTCACACACACATGCCTCTTGCTTTATTCCTTAACAAAGTCCTTTTGAACGAATATAGTGTGCGTGATATCATCTCTTTATCCTCCTGTCAGCCCCTTGAGGTAGGTCAGACAGAGGGTTTAGTAACACCTAGGTCCTCCAGCTGAGAAGGGGCAGAGCTCAAATAATCAGAACTGAGACTCTATTCAGTCTCCTGATTGCAAATTTGAAACCACAGCTCTCTGAACCAGACAATCACCCCCTTAAATCCTTCAGGGAAAACAAGAGGGGTGCAGATTACTTAATGAGCTAATCCTTCCATTGAAGAAATGGCTCAGACAGTCAGGGCTACTCTTAGGCTCACCATTACATTTGTGTTTGCTTTTCCTTAAAATTAACTTCATTATGTTCCTGAGTGGTGGATGCCAACACGTTTATCTGCAGGGAATTACAGTTCTGGGCTGAAAGGAAGCTCCCTCTTGGACGCCTTGCAAGACCCATCAAAGAACCTGATGGAAATTGAGACTGTCATTAATGAGACAGGGCAATTTGGCGCAGAGAAAACAATCTTCTAAAATGACTATGTTAGCAACCTCACTGGACTCCCTCCCTGAAACAGAGTAGGGACCAGTTCCCAGAGGGCAGAGGCCATGTGGTTACACATTTATATGCTCCTTGGAACTGAACACAATGCATAGACTGAGTGGGTGCCCAGGGATGTCTATGAGATGGACTCTTCAGAATGGATGTGTGATTTGTGAGCTAGAAAGAGGTGCAGAGAATAGAGCCAAAGAATAATAAATTAAGGTCTCAGGGTTTTCATCCCAGATCTAGCCTGTAAGAGCATTTTATTCTTCTTTCTCATGGGTAAAGTTCTTTAGTGACGATAAGGACAAGTTAAACATCTTGCTTTTTGATAATCGATATAAAACCTGCCAGAGGTGGGTAAGCAAGGAAAACAGTTAAATCGATTTAGCAACAGAAGGGAGGTAGTCCAAATTCAAAACTGAGCATCCTAGCAAGGAGGAAAAAAAAAAAAAACCTAGATCACTTCCTTTTGTAAAACGATGCCCTGGCTAACACAAGGTTGACTATGCTTAAGGGTTAAATGCATTACCAGCTAGCAAAAGACTTTCTGGAGAGAGAAAGGGGAAGCAAGAGGGGCCAATGCTTCAGAAGTAACTTATTTAATAAAAATCATCTCCCTCTCGCATTTCTGACACCACCAGCCAGTCACACCTTCCTGCCTCGGGTCACCAGACATGGCTTCGTGAAGTCAGAGGAAATTATTGAAATCCATCATGGCTGAGTTTTCTGAACTGGCTATTACTCGCTGCTTTTTATCTTCCAAACGGTTCCTAAATTTAATTGCTTCGTTGTAACGGATTAACCTCTGAGGTCCACAGTAGCATTTATATTGTGTTCAAAGGGAAAGCTGCAGGTTCTGAGCTCATTTGTGGAGTAGGTTTCATCAGACCAAAACGTCCCTGCTCATTGCAGGGTGGCTCTGACTGTGGCTTATCTTCAGAGGTCACACAGAAGTCCAGGCAAGGAGTAACCCCAAAGACTTTTATTTGACCTGGAGAAATCAGTGTACCTCCCCGAAGCTGATTTCAAGATAAAAGAGGAGTGGGCAATGACTCGGGTCAAAAGGGAGTGTCACTCTCCAAATAGATGTTAAAGTACTGGTTTTCAGGGAGGATTAAACACAGGTCTTACTCTCCTGCCTCGTTTATTCCTCTGCCTCTTCTGTACAATTCCTATCAGCAAGCAAACAAGCTCTATTATTTCCCATCGATAAAAAGGTGCCTCTCTTGGCCCCAGAATCTTTGCTATACTTTTAAAACAAAATTCTTAAAAGTATCACCTATCCTCCCCTCTCTTTCTGCTCAAACATCGCTTATCAGTGACCAACAGTCTTCATGTAGTCAGATGCTACAGACACTTTTTTGGGTTCATCTTCATCACTTCGGTAGTGACATTTGATACAGTGGACAGGTCTCTGAGTCTTAAAATACTGCGCCCTCCTAGATCCTGTGAAACCCATCCTCCCCGGCTTTCCTTCTACCTGCCTGGCCACTCCTTTCCCAAGTCCCTTCACTGGTTCCACTCCTCTAACTACACTCTGCACGTCAGGGTTTTGTTTTCTTTTCCCCCTGAGCCCTCTTCTCAGTTCTATTCTTTCCTAGAATTTCTCACCTGGGCCCTATGGCTCTAAAAGCCATCTATACACTGATGACTCTAACATGTACACCTCTTGCTTCCGACTTCTTTATTGAACTTCAGACTAACATATTCTTAGTTTATCTGACCCACATTGAAAGCCTTGAGCATTCACCATCTCAAGAAATGACTCCTACCCCTCTCTACCGCCAATCCACTGGCCTGGCATGTTGAATCTACCTCCAAAGTATATCTCATTGGTTTCTGACTCAGGGATTTGAGCAAAGGTCATTATTCTGGGAGATATCTTCTTGGGGTGTCTGGAAATCATGTTCAGTTTTCATATATGTGTTGGAATTGGAGAGGCAGATGTGGAGCAGATGTATCTGTCTTGAGTTCAAGGCCTGTGAGTACAAAGTCTGGGAGACAAGCTTGGAGAGATCGGAAAGCTGCAGTGGTCACTATCCATGGCCCATCCTCCCTCCTTCCTTCATTCAATCCATTTTCCCCAAAAATAGTCACACAATACCTCCTGTATGTGCCAGACCCAGTCCTGGCAGCTGGGGACCTCAGATGGAGAATCAAGAGGACATAGCCCTTGCCCAGATGGCACTATAAGTAGAGAAAATAGATATTAACAAACACAGAAAAATGCCATCTTTCTTTTTCTCTTCGATATTATGGATTGTAAGAAAGTTCTTCATCACAGGTATACACGGGCTGTAAGATGCAGCCCAGTGCCTTAAAATATTGGAAAGGCAGAGAAGTTTCTTGGAATGCAAGAGACAAGGCACATCACTGTATAACTGTGAGATGTGCTATGAAGAAAATGCACAAAGCACCATGGGAGAAGATCAAGGGGTGTAGGCAGGACTAATTTAGACTATGGGAGTCATGGGATCCTTCTTGAAGAAGTAATGGTCAAGGTTTCTCCTTCCTTGAAATTCCCTTTGTCTCCCATGTGACTTTGGGAACCATAGGAGGTAGTTAGTTTTGACCTGGGAACATCTCCATCATATCTTTTACAAATTTCTTTTTAAACAACGTAAGGACTTTTGAACAGATTCTCTTCTCATATATTTAAAAAGATACTGCATCAATTGATGATAAAGTAAGTGTAAATTCTGTGTCCCAAGTCCAGTCTTGCCATTAATCTTCATCATGCTGGGCAGTTCTCTTCACAGGCATGGTCTAAACAACAAGCGTGAGAGAGAAAAAAGACTACAAAATATAAATGCCCACGGGCGCAATCAATAATCCTAAGAGCAACAGCAATGATAACAACTCATGCCACACCAACCACATCCTCCTGGTATTGGCGGGTGATGACCCCTCAAACCCATCTCTCATTCATATAATGATCAGAAAAACCCCAAGTGTGACTCTGCCTAAGCTTTTTCCTCCTTTCCCTTCAAACCCACAGGACTTTGAGGTAAATCTAATCCACATGTTTCCGATTCATTTACACTTAACTCATCAAAATGTTGTTTTCGAACAGCTATTTGATGGCCAAGAAGTCATTCTTAAAACTCCTTTCTTAGAAATAGGATGTTGTGGTTTGCCAAGAGAAAAAAAAGGCTGAGCCCCCAAAGGTTTAAATTTGACTTGAAACTAAGAAATGGTAAAGTTTGGGCCAAATTTGGCCTGATGCTTTCTCATTATTCCTAAGAACCTTTCTCCCCTAGGTGATTTTTCAACTCTCGCTTTAGTGTTGGACAGAGGGAAAATGCTTGGATTAGGCAGGATTGCTTGTCCAGGATCACCTTTGAGATGAATTTGAACTAGAAAATAGGATGCGTTCAGAAAGGATGTTTTTCCGTCGGCTTTTTCCCTCTTTTGAAATTCCCGTTACCTCCATGGTTTACAGTAAGCCTCTTGTCAGCTAAATAGCAGCTCCTTGACTCACCCTGGGGTGCTCTCCCCTAGAGTCCAGCTACTCATGGTGCATGGAACCACTGCCTCTTTCTGCATTTCCCCCTCTCAATGAAAGCTCTGTGTCAAAGGTTTCAGTAAAACAAAAATCCTGGAGCATGAAGAATTTCATGGCCCTGCAAAGAAACAGAAGATACGTTAGATCAGATTTAGGCTGATAAACTTACCAACTCTCCTTAGCTTAAGACTTTAATTGAAATGACCCTTGTAAGGAGGATGAAAAATAAATACTCATTCATGGTTTTGCTCTGGAATCCCATAAAATCTACACAAATACACTGCTTCTGGTTTACTGTAGCTTCCCAAGACACCCTGCCCAGATGGATATTCTTGCCATCTGGAATTAAGACAAATCTTGAGAAGCAAGCACAGAGACTCTGATCTTTCTCCACTTTTGTTTCTCTTTGGACAGCTTCCAGACATGGGCCACTGGACTCATGGTACACTAGCGAGATGAGTTTATGAATTCTCTCTGGTAACGGAGCAAACTGTGTAGTCTGGCAGCAGTAACTAGGACACAATAAATGTCCACAAATACATAGATGTTGAATTAATGTCTATCAACAAAACTCAGTGGGCCTACAGACCTAAAGAATAGGGAAGAAGAACCATATTCATACTTTGCAAAGCAAAAGAAGGAATTGACAAAGCAAGGAGAGAATGAAATGAGGAGAAAGGCACATAGAAGATACCTAGTAAAGTCATTTTGCAACTCCAACTATTGTCTTTTCTCTTGACATCATGTGTGTATGTTCACTCTCTCAGTTGTGTGTGACTCTTTGCGACCCAATGGACTGTAGCCTGCCAGGCTCCTCCGTCCATGGTATCTTTCCAGGCAAGAATATTGGAGTGGGTTGCCATTTCCTTCTCTAGGGAATCTTCTTGACCCAGGGATCGAACCCGCATCTGTTTCGTCTCCTTCACTGGCAGATGGATTCTTTACCACTGTGCCACCTGGGAAGAAGCCTGTATGTATATAAACGCTCAAAAGTCCTTCAATCTTCATTTGCAGAATGATGCTATTTTTAAAGATGAAATTAAAAGTCATTATATTAAACTTAAAAAATGTACACACACATACATAGGTACACACACACACACACAGTGAAGTACTAATTAGCCCTAAAAAAGAAAATCCTGCCATTTGTGACAGCGTGAATGGAACTTGAGGGCATTATGTTAAGTAAAACGAGACAGGGAAAAACAAGTATGGTATGATGTTATTTATATGTAGAATCTAAAAAAACAAACAAACTCCACCAAACTCATAGAAAAAGAGATCAGATTTGTTGTTGCCAGAGGTGGGAGGTAGCAGGTGGGGGAATTGGATGAAGGTGGTCAAAAGGTACACACTAGCAGTTATAAGATACAGAGTACTGGAGATGTGATGTACAACGTGATTACTACAGTGAGTACTGCTCTATGCTGTCCTGGAAAGTTGCTGAGTGACTAGATCCTGAAAGTTCTCATCACAAAAAAAGCTTTCTTCCTTCTTTTTGTATCTACATGAGATGACGGATGTTAATTAAATTTATTGTGGTAATCATTTTGCAAAATATGTAAGTCGAGACATTACACTGTACAGTTTAAACTTATACAGTGCCATATGTTAATTGTATCTCAATAAAACTAAAAGATAAATAAATGCCAACAGTTAGAAAATTTTAAACAGACTTTTTAAAAATTGAAGTATAGTTGATTTACAATATTGTGTTAGTTAGTCAGCCTTTTTTTCTCTTGGCAAACCACAAGATCCGATTTCTAAGAAAGAAGCTTTAAGAATGACTTCTTGGCCATCAAAGAAATCCAGCTTCTTTGCGATCCCATGCACTGCAGCCCACCAGGCTTCCCTGTCTATCACCAGCTCCCAGAGCTTGCTCAGACTCATGTCCATCAAGTTGGTGATGCCATCCAACAATCTCATCCTCTGTTGTCCCCTTCTCCTCCTGCCTTTAATCTTTCTCAGCTTCAGGGTCTTTTCCAATGAGTCAGTTCTTTGAATCAGGTGGCCAAATTATCAGAGCTTCAGCTTCAGCATCAGTTGTTCCAATGAATATTTAGAACTGATTTCTTTTAGGATAGACTGGCTTGATCTCCTTGCACTCCAAGGGACTCTCAAGAGTCTTCTCCAGTACCACAGTTCAAAACCATCAATTCTTCAGCACTCAGCCTTGTTTATTGTCCAACTCTCACATCCATACGTGACTACTGGAAAAACTATAGCTTTGACTAGATGGACCTTTGTCAGCAAAGTAATATCTCTGCCTTTTAAAATGCTGTATAGGTTGGTCATAGCTTTTCTTCCAAGGAGCAAGCATCTTTTAAGTTCATGGCTGTAGACACCATCTGCAGTGATTTTGGAGCCCAATAAAATAAAATCTGTCACCGTTTCAGTTGTTTCTCTATCTATTTGTCATAAAGTGGTGGGACCAGATGCCGTGATCTTAGTTTTTTGAATGTTGAGTTTTAAGCCAGCTTTTTCACTCTCCTCTTTCACTTTCATCAAGAGGCTCTTTAGTTCCTCTTCACTTTCTGCCATAACGGTGGTGTCATCTGTATATCTGAGGTTATTGATATTTCTCCTAGCAATCTTCATTCCAGCTTGTGTTTCATCCAGCCAGGCATTTTCCTTGATGTACTCTCCATATAAGCTAAATAAGCAGGCTGACAATAATACAGTCTCGACGTACTCCTTTCCCAATTTGGAACCATCTGTTGTTCCATGTCTGGTTCTAACTGTTGCTTCTTGACCTGCATACAGATTTCTCAGGAGGCAGGTAAGGTGGTCTGATATTCCCATCACTTTAAGAATTTTTCACAGTTTGTTGTGATCCATACAGTCAAAGGCTTTGGTATAGTCAATAAAGCAGAAATAGATGTTTTTCTGGAACTCTCTTGCTTTTCCTGTGATCCAGCCGATGTTGGCAATTTGATCTCTGGTTCGTCTGCCTTTTCTAAATCCAGCTTGAACATCTGGAATTCCTCAGTTCACATACTGTTGAAGCCTCACTTGGAGAATTTTAAGCATTACTTTGCTAGCATGTGAGATGAGTGCAATTGTGCGGTAGTTTGAGCATTCTTTGGCATTGCTTTTCTTTGGGACTGGAATGAAAACTGATCTTTTCCAGTCCTGTAGCCACTGCTGAGTTTTCCAAGTTTGCTGGCATATTGAGTGCATCATTTTAACATCATCATCTTGAAATAGCTCAACTGGAATTTCATCACCTCTACTAGCTTTGTTCATTGTGATGCTTCCTGAGGCCCACTTGACTTCGGACTCCAGGATGTCTGGCTCTAGGTGAGTGATCACACCATTGTGGTTATCTGGGTCATGAGATCTTTTTTGTATTGTTCTTCTGTGTATTCTTGCTACCTTTTCTTAGTATCTTATGATTCAGTTAGGTCCATACCTTTTCNTTGACTTCGGACTCCAGGATGTCTGGCTCTAGGTGAGTGATCACACCATTGTGGTTATCTGGGTCATGAGATCTTTTTTGTATTGTTCTTCTGTGTATTCTTGCTACCTTTTCTTAGTATCTTATGATTCAGTTAGGTCCATACCTTTTCTTGTATAGGTTTTTACAAATAATGAGTAGAGTTCCCTATGCTATACAGTAGGTACTTGCTGGTTATCTATTTTATACATAACAGTGTGTATATAAGCAGACATGTGCTTTGTGGAAGATAAGAGTTTTTGTCTTTTACTGATATCGATAAATGGAGATGGGGCAAAATAAACAAAGCTAAACTTAGTGATAAAAGTGTGAAATAAATATCAGTTCTTAAAATGGGACAAAAGTTTGAATAAAAATTTATCAATAAACTCTCATGAATTTTTATAAATTTTTGAATTCCTTATGGAATGTGACTAATATGATCAGAGCACATTCCTTATGAAATGTGGCTAATATAATCTCTATTAAAAATATATGTATACACATTGTTGTATAGCAGAAACCTAGACAACCCTGTAAAGCAATTATCTTCTAATTAAAGATAAATTTTAAAAATATGTGTATATATACATATATGTACATACAAAAATGTACATATATATATATACACACATATATGCCCACACTTACATATACACAAACACAAGTGCACCCCCACTGAAGAAATACAGTGATTTATGCTATATATCTATTTATATAACAAGATTTAAGTGGGCTAATGGTATTAAAGAAGGAACAAGTATTTTGAGATTTAATTAATTAGAGGCATGTATCCATGTCTGCTCATTGTTTGAATCATATATTTTGGATAGTAATGATCCAACCAGTCCATCATAAAGAAAATCAGCCCTGAATATTCATTGGATGGGCTGATGCTAAAGCTGGAACGCCAATACTTTGGCCTCCTGATTCGAAGAGCTGACTTAATTGAAAAGACCCTGATGCTGGGAGAGATTGAAGGCGAGAGGAGAAGGGGATGACAGAGGATGAGATGGTTGGATGGCATCACTGACTCAATGGACATGAGACTGAGTAAGCTCTAGGAGTTGGTGGTGGACAGGGAAGCCTGGCATGCTGCAGTCCATGGAGTTGCAAAGAGTTGGACATGACTGAGTGTCTGAACTGAACTGAATGCTTCCATAGTTTAAACCACTCTATTGATTTATTTCTTAAAAGATACTCTTAAAATCACATTGACAAGTAGTTATACTCAAGCTAAAAATTTCATAATAGAACTATAAATAGAACTCTAAATAATGCATGTGCAATCTGATTATAAAAAGTGTAGGGCCCAGAGCCTCTGCCACATCCCCTATTCCTTCGGAATTAATTGCTCACAGCATGTGGCTCAGTGCTCATTGCCTTAACAGGTAATTGAAGAAAAGACTTGACTGTTAACCAATTTAAGTTAAGCCAAGTTAAGACTTCACCTGAGTTTCTTTCATGTACACACACTCACACACACACGCACACACACACACACACAACAGAGACACTCACATCTGTAGTTAAATTAAAGCCTCATTTATCTGACATTGTTAGTACAATTCCCAAATAAATAAAGCTCACCCATTGAAAGTTATATATTTTAATTGGGATCAAAAAACCCTCTGAAAGAAAATATGCACTACTCAAACTTCTTAAACATGAAATTCTCAACACAATATAAACTGTAAACAAAGAGTCATGATGGTTGTGATTATGAACATCAGTCATTTCGCTGGGCCCTCAGACTTTGTGGAGGACCTTGTAGCAATCCTCACGTTATTTATTATTTCTAAACTGCGTTCTAAACAGCTGAGGCAGGGAGGCCTCTCCACCTTCTTTAGTGCCACGCATCTGGAGGCAGACTTTGCCTTCTGAATAAAACCTGAGCATATCCCTGAAGACAATAGATGTTCTGCTTGGGAAGGATTCGGGTGTGGGGTTGAGTTTGAGATTGTATTAAAATAAATCGTTTGGTGACACTAGCCATCTCTCCCACTCGATTCTTTTTTTTTTTTTTTTGGCTATGCTGGGTCTTCGTCAAGGGCTTTCTCTAGTTGCAGAGAGTGAGGCCTACGGTCTGGCTGCGGTAACCTGCTTCTCAGTGCTGTGGCATCTCTTGTGGTGGAGCGTGCCTCTAGCGTGCTTGGGCTCAGAAGTTGCGGCTCCTGGGCTCTAGAGCGCAGGTTCAATTGTTGCCGTACACAGGCTTCATTGCTCTGTGGCATGTGGGATCTTCCCGGATCAAGGATCAAACGGGTCACCCCTGCATTGGCAAGCAGACCTCTGCACCACCAGGGAAGTCCCCCACTCAATTCTTAGGGAAATAAAAAAGCAACTCTACCCAGGAGTAAAGCACACTGAAAGTTAGTATCCCCACACAGACCTCCTCTTTATTTTGCTCTTCCGTGGGCTCTCTGCTGCTGCTGCTGCTAAGTCGCTTCAGTCGTGCCCGACTCTGTGTGACCCCATAGACGGCAGCCCGCCAGGCTCTCCCATCCCTGGGATTCTCCAGGCAAAAATACTGGAGGGGGGTGCCATTTCCTTCTCCAATGCATGAAAGTGAAAAGTCAAAGTAAAGTCTTTCAGTCATGTCCGACTCTTAGCGACCCCATGAACTGCAGCCCACCAGGCTCCTCCGTCCATGGGATTTTCCAGGCAAGAGCACTGGAGTGGGCTGCCATTGCCTTCTCCATGTGGGCTGTCTAGCCTGCTCCATTCAGAGTACCCCATATGGAAGCACATGCCATGCCCAAGTAAGCAGAGTAAGAAGGCTGTTCTCCAATTTATGAGAGAGGACTGTGAGGCAAACAGCCCTGTGCAAAAGCAGGGGAACCCTAAAACCAAAGGTCATCCAATATGGAAGAAGAGTTGATTCCATAACAGGGAAGGATCAGGTGAATACAGCGATCTATTGTTATTCACAGAGCAGAAGTGACATTTTTTTTTAAGTGTGATTAGTACTTACAGAGAATTTTAAGGTGATGATGCATTCGGAAATGGAAATCAGAGTGCAGCAAAAAAGAAGCCTTCAAAGAACAAGAAGGAAGAAAGAACAGCAAAAAACAACATTCTTGGAAATTTAAAAAATGTTTTTCAAAATAAGGCAGTCATATGTACAGAGCAGAGGAGGTTAAAAACCAAGGTGGTTGCCTGGAATTTGTAACTGGCAAACATTCCATAATATAGGGCAATATGACAAAGAGATGGAAAATGTGATAGGAAAATTAAGAGGCATGAAAGAAAAATCTACTAAATCCAGTCTATGTCCAGTAAGGGTCTTAGAAGGAGAGAACAGAGACAAGGGAAAACAGAAAACAATCAAAGACAGGAGGGAGGGATAAATGCTCCCTGAGCAGAGGAATGATAAGAATCTCCAGATGAAAGGTGCCAGTAAAATCTTAGAAGAATGCTTAAAGAGATCCCACCTAAGGGTACGAGAGATTGCGGGATTTTGAAAAATAAAGAGAAAGACTTAAAAGCTTCTGAGAGTAAAAGTAGCTTTTATAAGGGGGATTTGAATCAGAGTGACATCAGACTGCAGTAGATGCTGGAAGTCCATAAAGCAGTTACAAACACAGTTTGGAGACAAGAGGGGACCCAGTAAATGACCCTGTGTATTATCAAGTAGTCTGGTGGCTGATACTGTTAGTTTCTCACCTAAAATTGGTGGTATCTTCTTTGCTGACAGAAATCCATTTTCTTAGGAAGGGGGATATCAACACTGTCGTTGCTGCTGTTGCTCAGCCACTAAGTGGTGTCCAACTCTTTGCGATCCCATGGACTGCAACATGCAAGGCTTTTCTGTCCTCCACTGTCTCCTGGAGTGTGCTCAAATTCATGTCCATTGAGTCGGTGATGCCATCCAACAATCTCATCCTCTGTCGTCCCCTTCTCCTCCTGCCTTCAATCTTTTCCAGCCCCAGCATCAGGGTCTTTTCTAATGAGTAGGCTTTTCACACCAAAGTATTGGAGCTTCAGCTTCAGCATCAGTCCTTCCAATGTATATTTAGGACTGATTTCCTTGAGGATTGACTGGCTTGATCTCTTTGCAGTCCAAGAGACTCTCAAGAGTCTTCTGCAACCCCACAATTCAAAACCATCAATTCTTTAGCACTCAGCCTTCTTTATGATCCAATTCTCTCATCCGTACATGACTACTGGAAAAATCATACCTTTGACTAGACAGACTAGATGTCTCTGCTTTTTAGTATGCTATCTAGGTTTGTCATAGCTTTCCTTCAAAGGAGCAAACGTCTTTTGATGTCATGGTTGCGGTCACTGTCTGCAGAGATTTTGGAGTCGATATCAATGTACCCAGATAAAATTATTTATATCACTAGACTCTCGTGATGCTAAGAATGAGCACAGGATCCAATTCTGACCAATAAGTATAAGCAGAAGCTGGTAACTGGAACATCCCCGATGGATTTTTCCAGGGAAACAGAGTCAATAACCTGAGTTTTTATCCATTTTTCCTTTTGTTCTTATCCCTGCCTGCTTCTCAGAATGTGGACTTGATGCTTGGAAGTTCACAACCATCTTGTGTCCAAAAGGATCACAGTCTACACAAAGAAGGGGAGAAGGAGCCTGGATCCTTCATGAAAAATAAAATCATAAAAGTATTAAGAGAAATGTGGGAAAAGTTTTAAAATAGTTTTGGAGAAGAGAGTACCATTCTAAGTGCATGACAAGGTGCAAAAGCCGCAAAAATAAAGTTCGATATACTTGATAAATTAAAACTTTAAACTTACAGTATGGGGAAAAGAATCCCACCAAAATCAAATAATCAAAGAGAAACTGTGAAAATAACATAGCCGCCATTCATCCAAAGAAAGATCATATCTTCAATATATAATGAAATCCCTACAAACTGGTGTAGAAACAAAGACTTGACTCANATATAATCTCTATTAAAAATATATGTATACACATTGTTGTATAGCAGAAACCTAGACAACCCTGTAAAGCAATTATCTTCTAATTAAAGATAAATTTTAAAAATATGTGTATATATACATATATGTACATACAAAAATGTACATATATATATATACACACATATATGCCCACACTTACATATACACAAACACAAGTGCACCCCCACTGAAGAAATACAGTGATTTATGCTATATATCTATTTATATAACAAGATTTAAGTGGGCTAATGGTATTAAAGAAGGAACAAGTATTTTGAGATTTAATTAATTAGAGGCATGTATCCATGTCTGCTCATTGTTTGAATCATATATTTTGGATAGTAATGATCCAACCAGTCCATCATAAAGAAAATCAGCCCTGAATATTCATTGGATGGGCTGATGCTAAAGCTGGAACGCCAATACTTTGGCCTCCTGATTCGAAGAGCTGACTTAATTGAAAAGACCCTGATGCTGGGAGAGATTGAAGGCGAGAGGAGAAGGGGATGACAGAGGATGAGATGGTTGGATGGCATCACTGACTCAATGGACATGAGACTGAGTAAGCTCTAGGAGTTGGTGGTGGACAGGGAAGCCTGGCATGCTGCAGTCCATGGAGTTGCAAAGAGTTGGACATGACTGAGTGTCTGAACTGAACTGAATGCTTCCATAGTTTAAACCACTCTATTGATTTATTTCTTAAAAGATACTCTTAAAATCACATTGACAAGTAGTTATACTCAAGCTAAAAATTTCATAATAGAACTATAAATAGAACTCTAAATAATGCATGTGCAATCTGATTATAAAAAGTGTAGGGCCCAGAGCCTCTGCCACATCCCCTATTCCTTCGGAATTAATTGCTCACAGCATGTGGCTCAGTGCTCATTGCCTTAACAGGTAATTGAAGAAAAGACTTGACTGTTAACCAATTTAAGTTAAGCCAAGTTAAGACTTCACCTGAGTTTCTTTCATGTACACACACTCACACACACACGCACACACACACACACACAACAGAGACACTCACATCTGTAGTTAAATTAAAGCCTCATTTATCTGACATTGTTAGTACAATTCCCAAATAAATAAAGCTCACCCATTGAAAGTTATATATTTTAATTGGGATCAAAAAACCCTCTGAAAGAAAATATGCACTACTCAAACTTCTTAAACATGAAATTCTCAACACAATATAAACTGTAAACAAAGAGTCATGATGGTTGTGATTATGAACATCAGTCATTTCGCTGGGCCCTCAGACTTTGTGGAGGACCTTGTAGCAATCCTCACGTTATTTATTATTTCTAAACTGCGTTCTAAACAGCTGAGGCAGGGAGGCCTCTCCACCTTCTTTAGTGCCACGCATCTGGAGGCAGACTTTGCCTTCTGAATAAAACCTGAGCATATCCCTGAAGACAATAGATGTTCTGCTTGGGAAGGATTCGGGTGTGGGGTTGAGTTTGAGATTGTATTAAAATAAATCGTTTGGTGACACTAGCCATCTCTCCCACTCGATTCTTTTTTTTTTTTTTTTGGCTATGCTGGGTCTTCGTCAAGGGCTTTCTCTAGTTGCAGAGAGTGAGGCCTACGGTCTGGCTGCGGTAACCTGCTTCTCAGTGCTGTGGCATCTCTTGTGGTGGAGCGTGCCTCTAGCGTGCTTGGGCTCAGAAGTTGCGGCTCCTGGGCTCTAGAGCGCAGGTTCAATTGTTGCCGTACACAGGCTTCATTGCTCTGTGGCATGTGGGATCTTCCCGGATCAAGGATCAAACGGGTCACCCCTGCATTGGCAAGCAGACCTCTGCACCACCAGGGAAGTCCCCCACTCAATTCTTAGGGAAATAAAAAAGCAACTCTACCCAGGAGTAAAGCACACTGAAAGTTAGTATCCCCACACAGACCTCCTCTTTATTTTGCTCTTCCGTGGGCTCTCTGCTGCTGCTGCTGCTAAGTCGCTTCAGTCGTGCCCGACTCTGTGTGACCCCATAGACGGCAGCCCGCCAGGCTCTCCCATCCCTGGGATTCTCCAGGCAAAAATACTGGAGGGGGGTGCCATTTCCTTCTCCAATGCATGAAAGTGAAAAGTCAAAGTAAAGTCTTTCAGTCATGTCCGACTCTTAGCGACCCCATGAACTGCAGCCCACCAGGCTCCTCCGTCCATGGGATTTTCCAGGCAAGAGCACTGGAGTGGGCTGCCATTGCCTTCTCCATGTGGGCTGTCTAGCCTGCTCCATTCAGAGTACCCCATATGGAAGCACATGCCATGCCCAAGTAAGCAGAGTAAGAAGGCTGTTCTCCAATTTATGAGAGAGGACTGTGAGGCAAACAGCCCTGTGCAAAAGCAGGGGAACCCTAAAACCAAAGGTCATCCAATATGGAAGAAGAGTTGATTCCATAACAGGGAAGGATCAGGTGAATACAGCGATCTATTGTTATTCACAGAGCAGAAGTGACATTTTTTTTTAAGTGTGATTAGTACTTACAGAGAATTTTAAGGTGATGATGCATTCGGAAATGGAAATCAGAGTGCAGCAAAAAAGAAGCCTTCAAAGAACAAGAAGGAAGAAAGAACAGCAAAAAACAACATTCTTGGAAATTTAAAAAATGTTTTTCAAAATAAGGCAGTCATATGTACAGAGCAGAGGAGGTTAAAAACCAAGGTGGTTGCCTGGAATTTGTAACTGGCAAACATTCCATAATATAGGGCAATATGACAAAGAGATGGAAAATGTGATAGGAAAATTAAGAGGCATGAAAGAAAAATCTACTAAATCCAGTCTATGTCCAGTAAGGGTCTTAGAAGGAGAGAACAGAGACAAGGGAAAACAGAAAACAATCAAAGACAGGAGGGAGGGATAAATGCTCCCTGAGCAGAGGAATGATAAGAATCTCCAGATGAAAGGTGCCAGTAAAATCTTAGAAGAATGCTTAAAGAGATCCCACCTAAGGGTACGAGAGATTGCGGGATTTTGAAAAATAAAGAGAAAGACTTAAAAGCTTCTGAGAGTAAAAGTAGCTTTTATAAGGGGGATTTGAATCAGAGTGACATCAGACTGCAGTAGATGCTGGAAGTCCATAAAGCAGTTACAAACACAGTTTGGAGACAAGAGGGGACCCAGTAAATGACCCTGTGTATTATCAAGTAGTCTGGTGGCTGATACTGTTAGTTTCTCACCTAAAATTGGTGGTATCTTCTTTGCTGACAGAAATCCATTTTCTTAGGAAGGGGGATATCAACACTGTCGTTGCTGCTGTTGCTCAGCCACTAAGTGGTGTCCAACTCTTTGCGATCCCATGGACTGCAACATGCAAGGCTTTTCTGTCCTCCACTGTCTCCTGGAGTGTGCTCAAATTCATGTCCATTGAGTCGGTGATGCCATCCAACAATCTCATCCTCTGTCGTCCCCTTCTCCTCCTGCCTTCAATCTTTTCCAGCCCCAGCATCAGGGTCTTTTCTAATGAGTAGGCTTTTCACACCAAAGTATTGGAGCTTCAGCTTCAGCATCAGTCCTTCCAATGTATATTTAGGACTGATTTCCTTGAGGATTGACTGGCTTGATCTCTTTGCAGTCCAAGAGACTCTCAAGAGTCTTCTGCAACCCCACAATTCAAAACCATCAATTCTTTAGCACTCAGCCTTCTTTATGATCCAATTCTCTCATCCGTACATGACTACTGGAAAAATCATACCTTTGACTAGACAGACTAGATGTCTCTGCTTTTTAGTATGCTATCTAGGTTTGTCATAGCTTTCCTTCAAAGGAGCAAACGTCTTTTGATGTCATGGTTGCGGTCACTGTCTGCAGAGATTTTGGAGTCGATATCAATGTACCCAGATAAAATTATTTATATCACTAGACTCTCGTGATGCTAAGAATGAGCACAGGATCCAATTCTGACCAATAAGTATAAGCAGAAGCTGGTAACTGGAACATCCCCGATGGATTTTTCCAGGGAAACAGAGTCAATAACCTGAGTTTTTATCCATTTTTCCTTTTGTTCTTATCCCTGCCTGCTTCTCAGAATGTGGACTTGATGCTTGGAAGTTCACAACCATCTTGTGTCCAAAAGGATCACAGTCTACACAAAGAAGGGGAGAAGGAGCCTGGATCCTTCATGAAAAATAAAATCATAAAAGTATTAAGAGAAATGTGGGAAAAGTTTTAAAATAGTTTTGGAGAAGAGAGTACCATTCTAAGTGCATGACAAGGTGCAAAAGCCGCAAAAATAAAGTTCGATATACTTGATAAATTAAAACTTTAAACTTACAGTATGGGGAAAAGAATATGCAGCCCACCAGGCTCCTCCGTCCATGGGATTTTCCAGGCAAGAGCACTGGAGTGGGCTGCCATTGCCTTCTCCATGTGGGCTGTCTAGCCTGCTCCATTCAGAGTACCCCATATGGAAGCACATGCCATGCCCAAGTAAGCAGAGTAAGAAGGCTGTTCTCCAATTTATGAGAGAGGACTGTGAGGCAAACAGCCCTGTGCAAAAGCAGGGGAACCCTAAAACCAAAGGTCATCCAATATGGAAGAAGAGTTGATTCCATAACAGGGAAGGATCAGGTGAATACAGCGATCTATTGTTATTCACAGAGCAGAAGTGACATTTTTTTTTAAGTGTGATTAGTACTTACAGAGAATTTTAAGGTGATGATGCATTCGGAAATGGAAATCAGAGTGCAGCAAAAAAGAAGCCTTCAAAGAACAAGAAGGAAGAAAGAACAGCAAAAAACAACATTCTTGGAAATTTAAAAAATGTTTTTCAAAATAAGGCAGTCATATGTACAGAGCAGAGGAGGTTAAAAACCAAGGTGGTTGCCTGGAATTTGTAACTGGCAAACATTCCATAATATAGGGCAATATGACAAAGAGATGGAAAATGTGATAGGAAAATTAAGAGGCATGAAAGAAAAATCTACTAAATCCAGTCTATGTCCAGTAAGGGTCTTAGAAGGAGAGAACAGAGACAAGGGAAAACAGAAAACAATCAAAGACAGGAGGGAGGGATAAATGCTCCCTGAGCAGAGGAATGATAAGAATCTCCAGATGAAAGGTGCCAGTAAAATCTTAGAAGAATGCTTAAAGAGATCCCACCTAAGGGTACGAGAGATTGCGGGATTTTGAAAAATAAAGAGAAAGACTTAAAAGCTTCTGAGAGTAAAAGTAGCTTTTATAAGGGGGATTTGAATCAGAGTGACATCAGACTGCAGTAGATGCTGGAAGTCCATAAAGCAGTTACAAACACAGTTTGGAGACAAGAGGGGACCCAGTAAATGACCCTGTGTATTATCAAGTAGTCTGGTGGCTGATACTGTTAGTTTCTCACCTAAAATTGGTGGTATCTTCTTTGCTGACAGAAATCCATTTTCTTAGGAAGGGGGATATCAACACTGTCGTTGCTGCTGTTGCTCAGCCACTAAGTGGTGTCCAACTCTTTGCGATCCCATGGACTGCAACATGCAAGGCTTTTCTGTCCTCCACTGTCTCCTGGAGTGTGCTCAAATTCATGTCCATTGAGTCGGTGATGCCATCCAACAATCTCATCCTCTGTCGTCCCCTTCTCCTCCTGCCTTCAATCTTTTCCAGCCCCAGCATCAGGGTCTTTTCTAATGAGTAGGCTTTTCACACCAAAGTATTGGAGCTTCAGCTTCAGCATCAGTCCTTCCAATGTATATTTAGGACTGATTTCCTTGAGGATTGACTGGCTTGATCTCTTTGCAGTCCAAGAGACTCTCAAGAGTCTTCTGCAACCCCACAATTCAAAACCATCAATTCTTTAGCACTCAGCCTTCTTTATGATCCAATTCTCTCATCCGTACATGACTACTGGAAAAATCATATCTTTGACTAGACAGACTAGATGTCTCTGCTTTTTAGTATGCTATCTAGGTTTGTCATAGCTTTCCTTCAAAGGAGCAAACGTCTTTTGATGTCATGGTTGCGGTCACTGTCTGCAGAGATTTTGGAGTCGATATCAATGTACCCAGATAAAATTATTTATATCACTAGACTCTCGTGATGCTAAGAATGAGCACAGGATCCAATTCTGACCAATAAGTATAAGCAGAAGCTGGTAACTGGAACATCCCCGATGGATTTTTCCAGGGAAACAGAGTCAATAACCTGAGTTTTTATCCATTTTTCCTTTTGTTCTTATCCCTGCCTGCTTCTCAGAATGTGGACTTGATGCTTGGAAGTTCACAACCATCTTGTGTCCAAAAGGATCACAGTCTACACAAAGAAGGGGAGAAGGAGCCTGGATCCTTCATGAAAAATAAAATCATAAAAGTATTAAGAGAAATGTGGGAAAAGTTTTAAAATAGTTTTGGAGAAGAGAGTACCATTCTAAGTGCATGACAAGGTGCAAAAGCCGCAAAAATAAAGTTCGATATACTTGATAAATTAAAACTTTAAACTTACAGTATGGGGAAAAGAATCCCACCAAAATCAAATAATCAAAGAGAAACTGTGAAAATAACATAGCCGCCATTCATCCAAAGAAAGATCATATCTTCAATATATAATGAAATCCCTACAAACTGGTGTAGAAACAAAGACTTGACTCAAAGAGAAAAATACACTAAAGATAAGAACGGTTCACAGGTAAAATAACATTATTGCACTTATATGAAAAGATGTCCAACTCATAAAGACTAATGTAAACTAAAACTATGGTGAAATACCATGCGTGTGTGTCAGTCACTCAAGTCACGTCTGACTCTTTGCAACCCATGGACTGTAGCCCGCCAGGTTCCTCTGTCCACGGAATTCTCCACACAATAATACTAGAGTGGGTTGCCACTTCCATCTTTAGGGAGTCTTCCCAACCGAGAGATCGAATCCAGGTCTCCTATATTGCAAGCAGATGCTTTACGGTCTTTGCTACTAAGGAAGCCCCAAAACACCACGTGGATATAGATATACAGATATATAGATATATTCCTGTTCAAGTTCATATATTCATTAAATATTCTGGACAGATAAGTAGGAAAAACTCCCCTGGAGGGAGGACGTGGATGACTAAGAAACAATGATGGATGGGAACATTTACTTTTCATTGTATACTTCCCTTTATAATTAAACTTAAAAAAAAAAAAAAACAGTTACTTAAAAAAAATTAGTTAATTAAGTTATGTTTGGTTTTTTTTTTTTTTTTTTTGGTGGCTCTGTTCATGGCTGCGCACAGGCTTTCTCCAGTTGCATAAGCAGGGCCTGCTCTTCTTCCTCTTCATTGTAGAGCCCCAGCTTCTCATGGTGCTGGCTTCTCTTGTTGCTAAGCACCAGCTCTAGGCTCTCAGCAGCTGCTGCTCCCAAGCCTTAGAGCACAGGCTCAATAGTTATGGCACTTAGGCTGAGTTTATCCACAATATGTGGGATCTTCCTGGGTCAGGGATCAAACCCGTGTCCCCTCCATTGGCAGGCATATTCTTAACCACTGGACCACCAGGGAAGGCCTAAACATTGTATTTTGAGGTAATTATATAGGCATCCCTGGTGGCTCAGCTAATAATCCACCCACAATGCAGGAGACCTGGGTTTGATCCCTGAGTCAGGAAGATTCCGTGGAGAAAAGAATGGCTATGTGCTCCAGTATTCTGGCCTGGAGCATTCCATGGACTGTACAGTCTGTGGGGTAGCAAAAAGTTGGACACAACTGAGTGACTTTCACTTTCATAGGTTCATAGGCAGTTTTACAAAATAATACAGAAATAATACAAAGATTCCTTATATCCTTTACCCAGGGTCCCCCAGTGGTAACAATTTGCAAAACTCTAGTACATTATCACCGGAGAAGGCAATGGCACCCCACTCCAATACTCTTGCCTGGAAAATCCCATGGGCGGAGGAGCCTGGTAGGCTGCTGTCTATGGGGTCGCACAGAGTCAGACACGACTGAAGCGACTTAGCAGCAGCAGCGGCAGCAGTACATTATCACAACTGGAATATGGCTAGTGATACGGTCAGGACACAGAACCTTTTCATCACCACAGGATGCCTCATGCCGCCGCTGCTGAGCCCCTAGCAGCCACTCATGGACATTTCAAGAATGTTACACAAACAGAATCACATATTATGCAACTAACCTCTTTGAATTGGCTTTTTTGCTGGCATAGTTATCTGGAGATTCATCCAGGTTAGTGCATGTTTATCAATAGTTTGTTGCTTCTTAGGGCTGAGTGATTGCCATGGTACTGTTCTTGTCTTGTTGTCATTAGGAGGAGAGCAGTCTTTCACCATTAAATATAATGTCGGCTGTAGCTGAGGTCCTTATTAAGTTGAGGCAGTTTCCTCTATTGCTACTTTCCGGAGAGTTTTGTTTGTCTTTGTTTGGTTGAGACTGCGCAGGCTCTCCAGTTGTGGCACACGGGCTTAGTGGCCTGGAGGCACGTGGGATCTCCCCAGACCAGTGATCGAACCTGTGCCCTCTGCATTGGCAGGTGGATTCTCAACCCCCGGACCACCAGGGAAGTCCCTCTGAGAGTTTTTATCGTGCGTGAGTGTTGAATTTTGTCACGTGCACTTTCTGGATCGATGGATGTGATCATGTGATTTTTCTTCTTTAGCCTGTTAAATGTGGTGAATCACATTGATTTTGTTCTGAGTATCGAAACAGCTTTGTATCCCTGGGGGGGTACCCATGACAAGGATTATTAATGCAAGTCAGTTGTGGTATCTTTGAGGCTCATCTAAGGTGTTCTTTCTCTGAGCTCCGCCACGCTTTCTCACTGCTGGAGAGGTGGTCAAGGCTGGCTGCATCGGACACCGATCCAGGCAAATATCAGCAGGCCATGGAGCTAGCAAGTCTCACAGGGCAGCTGGCATGCCAAAGAAGAGACTATTGTGGGTGCATTGGACTGAATCAGGGAGGAGTAAGGAAGAATGCCCACCATGCCAAGTTTGCCACCTGCAGAGCCCAGTGAGGTATCAGCCTTCAGCTGGCCAACAATTCCTACTTGCGAGCAACGTGGCTGATTAATTCTGATTAACTTTGCCCATAAACATGCAAAGCATGAGGGGAATATGCTTCCAGCCATCAGTGGAATGCCGTACTTGTACTAAGACCCTCGGGTCAGCTTACTTTGCCTTGCTATCGTTCTAAGAATATATTCTGCATTTTTTGTTGTGTGGAACAAATTGCCCTCAACAAATCCCAGACTTTGTCACATTCATCTAATGCTCAGTCATAAAAATCACCCACAGACCTTGAACATTGCTCATAGACTAAAGTGGTGCATCTATAAGAGATGAAATGTGGAGACTATTCCTTCAAAGTCCGTATAACATTTAAGCTGCTTGGAGAAAACAGGAAAGATCTTGTGTGTGGAGGATTGCTCTCTGTTCCTCAGACCCCCCCAGGGAAGCCAGAAAATACAGGCAAATCTCCATTTAGAAACAGAGGCCATGTATAAACCCATTCTTTCATGTGAGTCATCTAGAGAGGAATTTATATGTCTAGTGAAAGTGGAAAAACATGATCCAGCATTTTAGACTGAAAGGTTCCATTTTTGGTCTATTTTTTCTTCTGTAGATCAGTGTTTCACAAACATGTTTCATTATATCTCCCTGTATCTGTTTACTTTGATGGGTCAGATTGAGTCTGGGGGGACCAAAATCATCATAATATCTAATTCTCTCCCAACCAATTCTTCCCCCTAAGGAGCAATTTTGCCTTGTTAAGGATGTGTATTTAGATACAGGAGTATCCGGATTCTTCACCAAAGCAGAAGAAAGGAATATCTTTTTAAATGGAAATTTTGTTTATTTATTTTATTTTGGGCTGTGCTGGATCTTCCTTGCGGTGCGAGGGCTTTCTCTAGTTGTGACAAGTGGGGCTCCTCTTCATAGTGGGGTGCGGCTTCTCATTGCGGTGGTTTCTTTTGTTGAGGAGCACAGGCTTTAGGCATGCGGATTTCAGTAGTTGCAGCTTGTATGCTCAGTAGCTGTGGCACATGGGCTTCATTGTCCCACAGCATGTGGGATCTTCCCCGACCAGGGATTGAACTCATGTATCCTGCATTGGCAGGCAGATGTTTTAACACTGAGCCACCAGGGAAACCCCCAACTTTAAACCATTTTTAAAGTTGCTCCCATATCCTGTCCTCGGAATTACAATGACAGTTATTCTCCTTTATCTGGATTCAAATATACATATTTTAGTCCAGAATCAAGTAAAAAGAGATTTATTATAATTAAGGGGCTGTCAAGGAAGTCAGTTTCAGAAAGTCCTAAAAGACTGAGAAAGTCACCCTCAGGCAGCTATCTTCCCCTTCACCTGCTAGATTCTAGGTAGAGACTCTCATCTGCTTTTGTCCAGTGCTCTGTCTTGTGCAAAATCCAAATGCCTAGATCCTTCATCCACACAAACGCCCAATGTCCCTTCACTGTTATGTTAAGGACAAGGGGTAATGGAGGGTAAGTTATATGGCACCATTTGTTGCAATATCTGATGGCCAGAGTCAGATGCAATGTTTAAGTGGACCGGCTTAATTTAAGACATTATTAAAAAACTAGCATGTCTTAGAGTCCAACAGATTTTTGGTACATGAACCGTGACATATTTCTCAAAGGTGGTAACTGCAATGTAGTAATGAAGTTGGGTATCTGATTTACCCACATTAAAGGTTTCTTTGATTCATTTCTATTGGACTTGAACAACCATAACAATGATGTCAGGTAGCAGGAAATCTGAAGCTGTGTGGAAGCTGCTCAGTGTGCCAGGGTAGCAAGGCTTGCCAGGGAAGACACTTGCTGGGTTTGGGGGCCTTCTAACAATCTCTCCACAAACTGGTCCCATAAGGAGTCTCAACTCACTAGGAGATAAACCTGAAACAGTTTGCTTAGTTGAGTATCTGCTCCCAGTTGGGCTCAGTGGACCTGCCCTTTTCTCTGGATGCCTCACTGATAACCATAGCTGAGATGGCAACATGCCTTTCCCATTACCTTTCATGATCAAAGCCATCTCTTTTCGGCTCTTGAGAGTCAGTGCTGTCAGTTTAAAATCTCCAATTCCACATTCAAGGGGAACATTTCTCTTTCCACCTTCTGGACTTCAGAGTAGGCTATGCTGGGAGCTCAACTGGCTTAGCCAGAGGGAGGGAAAGTGAGACGCAGTCTGCTCTTACACCCCTTCTCCTTCCTCCTTTACACTCTCACTTGGAGCTGGAGAGCAGAGGGTTAGAGGTATGTATCTTCTTATGTGGCCACTCATAGTGAGCTTTCACGCTGTCCCTGACTTCACCTTTGTCGGTCCTCACTGCTGACTTGGCTCATTATCTATGAATTCAAAATGGTCAGGTTGGTGGTTCCAACAGCCTTGCTGATAAAGGGCTCAATTTAGAGATGCTCCGCTAGGCATAGCTGATCTCTTGGGAGACTAAACCACCTCTTTCACTTGTTTTCCAGCCAATGGCTTCATCTACTTGCACTGATATTTCAGAGCAACTTCTACTTGCTGGACTTACTTTCATGGGACTACAGGAAAACTTATGAGTGATTCTCTTGAGATCTCCATCCTTTGATTTCAGAAAGTTAAACCTTCTTGGGAAGGGAAAGGGAGGGTGGTTTTAGAGGCTCACAGCAGTCACTCAAGTAGGAAGTCTCATTCCACCCCCAGTTGCCCTCTTCTACTTGGAGGAGAAATGGATGGACAGCAGCAGAGGCCATGCCTCTTGGCAAGCCCAATGGGAGTGTCTGATCCATTAGTGATGTGAAAACAGGGTCTCACTCCCCCACTACATGGCTTCTTTCCAAGTCCCTCAAGTTTTTTCCCTTCACAGTGATAGAGTGCAAATATGGCTTTGGGTTGCTATGCTAACAGATTTGGCCACCTGACCTCAACTCTATTGCTCAGTTCCAACTACCTCAATCTCTGAGTTTCAGCACATATTTTCAAAAGAGGGAGTCTGGCTCTCCCTTAGACAGATGTTCACTACTGGTTCAACCCAATGTGAACAAAAGAACGTGTAAAAACACATCTTCATAGTCCTACTCATTCATCAGGTCTAGGTTGGAAATACATCAACCAAACTGAGACATTCTGAAGAGCAAGAGATGGGACCAACAATTCTCCGTTGACAATATAAATGAAATTATACTGAGAAAACCAATAAATACACTCATCCTACCCAGAGGAAATTTCAGAGAAGGAATAGTGGGTAGGCAGGTGTCCCATGCACATTTCTGATGTAGTGAGCCACAAAGTAGTCAACAATCTCCTTGAGGGAAGAAAGTGTGTCTTGTACATTTTATATACTGGAGTCTAACAAGGTATCTGTCAGATAGGAGACACATAATGAATATCTGTAGCATAAACGAAAATTTAACAAGCTCCAATATCTCGGTGAAAAAAAAATAGAGCTGATTTTAACACATGAACATGGAATCTTTATTCCTACAAGAGGGAAAATATTCAAATTATTCTAAGAGATAATTTTTTAGTCTTGTTGATCAAGTTGCCCATATAATGATGGAGAATTATGAAGCATGGGACATTGACCTTCTTGGAATTTAGCCTAAAACATAACCTGCACCAAAGCAGCATCTTTTCTTTCATTTACGACATTTGTGATTCTCAAGTCTCTTTGGAATTTTAACCCTCATATTGGGTTATATTGGCAATCTTACTTCAGGAATTTAGGCAGAAATGCAGTTTCCCTCCATCATGGTTGGACAGCCCCAGCTGCAGGATAATAAAGCAAAGCAGGAAGATGGAGTATGGCTGGGGTTGGTGGAGTGAAAGATACAGAAAAGAGAAGTAAGAGAGTAAAAGGCAAGAAAGATACCCATAGACTGGAGAGAATTGGAAACAAGTCTTGTACATCATCTCTGGTCAGTGCCAGGTAAGTGGTACCGCCCAGTGCCTCTGAAAACTCACCAACTCTCAGTTACCTTCCTTCTCAGGAACTCTCAGCTCCTCTCCCATGTAGAACTTCTTTAGGCATCTGCAGCCCATCCATACACACATCTAAAGCCATCTCCAAGAACAACATCTTTGGAACCAGCAGAAGCACCCACAAGCAGCTAGACTGACCACTCTGCCCCTTCTGCACCCAAAAATCAGAGGGCACTTTCCTTACAGCTCTGTTAATATGGCTTTCATCCTCTAGCTCTATTCTAGAAGGCATCTCTGAGTCTGGAGACCCTAACAAAAATAAAACCTATCAAGTTTGTGAAAAGAAACTTTATTGCAGAGTAAGACCATTATCTTATTATTTTGTTTTAGATGAATTTATATTTAATGATTTTAGATTTTTTCCTATTTTTTGGCTGTGCCACATGGCAAGTGGGATCTTAGTTCCCCAACCAGGAATCAGACTCACACCTCTCTGCCTTGGAAGCCTGGGGTCTAACCATTGGACCGCCAGGAAGTCCCTAAAAGGAAAAGACCCTGATACTGGGAAAGAATGAGGGCAGGAGGAGAAGGGGACAACAGAGGATGAAATGGTTGGGTGGCATCACCGACTCAATGGACATGAGCTTGAGTAAACTCTGGGAGATGGTGGAGGACAGGGCAGACTGACATGCTGCAGTCCATGGGGATGTAAGGAGTTGGGCCCGACTTAGCGACTGAACAAGTGAAGGGTAGCGACCAAACAAGTGAAGTGTAGCGACCGAACAATGACAACAAAAATGAGAAGTGACTTGTGTAACAAGAGAAAGAGAGGAGATAAAGGGGAAAAACTACTCAAAAATACTACTCCACCTCCTCATCTCTCCTTTCATATTTTGACACTACAAACCTATTTAAATTATCATAGATGCTGTATTTTGTTGATTCTCATCCTTATAAATGTTTAAGTTGCTTTATCTCTTTTCCTTTTAAAACTATATGCGTGCATGTGTGCTCAGTCACGTCTGACTCTTTGCGACTCCATGGAACATAACCCACCAGGCTCCTCCATCCATGGGATTTTCCAGGCAAGAATACTGGGGTAGGTTGCCATTTCCTACTCCAGGGGATCTTCCTGACCTAGGGATCAAACTCGAATCTCCTGCATCTCCTACATTGTCAGGTGGATTCTTTACCACTGCACCACCTGGGAAGAACAAGACTATATACTTTTAATTAAGCCATTGACTAAGTAATGTCCATTTTTTTTGGGAGGAAAGCCCCCACCTTCACCCTCCAATCTTGTTCTGTGGGAGAAGCTCTAATGCCAGGCATTTCCCCTCTCTGGGTGGCTGAATCACAGACAAAAAGCCTCAGAGTACTTAACTTGGCTTTAGAGTCTCCTTGCAAGCTTGAACTTAATGAGGACAGGAAAATTATTACAGAGGTGTTCTTGATGGCGTCCAGAATGAAAGCACATTTGCTATTGGTCAGTGACAACATGGTATACCTCACCCTGTCGCTGCCAACTTCAGGCTCCTGGAATTTCCCCGAGGCCTGGTTGTCTCAAAAACCCAATAAACAGTCCAGGTTGTTTACTGGAGAGGGGCTCTGCCTCTCCCCCACCTCTCACCATTGCCCTGGGTGGCCTGACCACCCTTGCTTTCAGGTTGGAAAATGGCAAATTGAGGGCCACATTTATGCACTGCACTGAATTATCACTTGTAGGAAGAGAACAGAGAGAAAGTGAGCCTCCAGAAATCAGTTAATCTGGGAATGAGAATGTGAATGCATGTAAAACATAAGGAAAATAGAAGGGTTGCAGGTTTTCTTGCCTTTTTAAGACTTCAGAATGTTTTGTGATGGTTTATGCCGACTTGATATCACATTTTAGATCAAAGTTGACCAACCCTGGCCTATGGGCTATTATCTAGCCAGTCATCTGTTTTGCTTTGCTTTTTATGGCCCACACATGTCTTCAGAGGTTTTCTTTTTTTAATTTATTTTTTATTTTTTTATTGGAGTATAGTTCATTTACAATGTTGTGTAATTTTCTCCTCTATAGCCAAGTGAATCAGCCATACATATACATACATCCACTCTCTTTTGGACCTTAGCCTCTATTCTTATAAATAAAGTTTTATTGAAACACAGCCACACACACTTATTTACATTTTGCCTATGACTGCTCTTGTGCGGCAAGGCTGAATTGAGTATGAAGAGACCATATGTGTCCATATGCTTCCATAAAGGCTAAAATATTTACCATCTGGCCCTTTGGAGAAAAAATTTACCAACTCTTGATTTAGATCAATATGGAAGTACAGTCTCATTTTTCTAATTTAACAGGAGGACATTTATATAATCAATGCAGACTAGAACCTAGGACCCTCCCTTGTAACTTACGATCATGTCATTGATTTTCTGCAATGTGGATGTGGATGTGAAGCATCCTTTCGATGGATGCGAAGAGAAGCATCTCCCCTCCATGCCTGCCAGGTGTGAGACTTTGGGCCAATCCTTTAAGCTCCTACATGCCTGTTTTCTCATCTGTGTGGGAGAATGGCAATTGGACCTTGCTCATAAGATCGTAATGAAATTATATGAGAGAATGTGAACATGAGCGTGTTAGTTGCTCAGTTGTGTCCGACTCTTTGCAATCCCAAGGACTATAGCCCTCCAGGCTCCTCTGTCCATGGGATTTTCTAGGCAAGAATACTGGAGTGAGTTGCCATTCTCTTCTCCAAGGGATCTTTCTGACCCAGGAATTGAATCCAGGTCTCTCACATTGTAGGCGGATTCTTTACCAAGTGAGCTACCAGGGACGCCACTGTGAAGGAATACACCTTTTGTATTCATGTCCAGACAAGTCAATGATATTGCCTGGCCATCATGTAGCCTCCATCTACATCAGCTCTTGAGTGGTCCCTTTTTATTGCTGAGTCATCCCTGAACATCCAAAGTCCATGAGACACACATTTCTAAAAAAGGGGGGAAATAAGAGAACATGGAAAAGAGATAGTCACCCAGTGGCAATTTGTTTATTTTTTTTTTTTAAGATTTTTTCTTAATGTGGACCATTTTTAAAGCCTTTATTGAATTTGTTACAATATTGCTCTTTTTTTTGCATTTTGGTTCTTTGGCCCCAAGGCATGTGGGATCTTACATCCCTGATCAGGGATAAAATTGGAAAGCAAAGTCTTAACCACTGGACTACCAGGGAAGTTCCCACCCATTGGCAATTTAGCTAGATCTAAGTTCCTACCCCTTACTTTTTTTTTTTTTTCCTTAGAATCATTCACAACAATCCATGACTGGTTGTTCTAGGACACAGCCAACAGAATGGCTCCTGTAAAATCCAAACGGACAGTGGATGAGAATGACAGTACTTCTTTGCACAGTTGAGTTTAGTGTCTCAGTCGTGTCCAACTCTTTGAGACTCCATGGACTGCAGCACACCAGGCCTCCCTGTCCATCACCAACTCCCGGAGTTCACTCAAACTCAGGTCCATTGAATCGGTGATGCCATTCAACCATCTCATTCTCGGTCATCCCCTTCTCCTCCTGCCCTCAATCCCTCCCAGCATCAGGGTCTTTTCCAATGAATCAGTTCTCCACATTAGGTGGCCAAAGTATTGGAGTTTCAGCTTCAGCATCAGTCCTTCCAATGAATAATCAGGACCGATTTCCTTTAGGATGGACTGATTGGATCTCCTTGCTGTCCAAAGGACTCTCAAGAGTCTTCTCCAACACCACAGTTCAAAAGCCCCAATTCTTCTGCACTCAGCTTTCTTTATAGTCCAACTCTCACATCCATATATGACTACTGGAAAACTGAAATCCACCCAATTCACTGTCTCTGCAGATACAGCTGTGGCAACTCTCTCTCATGATCTAGTGGGCTCCTGTTCCTTGGATAGGCTCAGCCTGGGGCTCAGCACACAGCTCTCTTCAAAGGGCTCTCTACGTGTACCAATGTATGTGCCATGGAGTCAGAGGCACAGGATCTGGGCTGACCTGGGCTTGCAAACAGGAAAGCTAATCAAGTCATTGCCCCAAGGGAGTCCAAAGAGCACGTAAGTTATTTGCCCCAAGCCCCCAGATCTGGTTGCCCCTCAACAGAATGGCTGAATCAATTAGCCTAATTAAATGAGGTGGAAAATTACTCCTGCAAATAAGTTGCCATGAAAGGCAAGTCTTAATTTGGCCTAAGGGAAAGCAAACAGTTCACCCCTGTGTCTTGCCAGAGAGTCTATGAATGGGGAATAATTGGCAATTTATGTGTGTGTGTGTTTAAGGCCATGGTACAAATATGTTTTTGTTGACAAGCAGCTGAGGCTTTCCCTGGTATAAAGAGGGTTCTAATTAAAGGACAGTCTAATTGTGTATGTTGGCTGAAATGCTGCGTGTGTACCCTGGCTGCACACATGGGGGCCTGGGACCCAGCCCACTGCGGGGAGCTGGGGCCGGGGCCAACATTGACCCCAGGAAGCAAGACCTCACATCAGCCCAATCAGCCTCTGCTTCCTTCCTGAGGGACGTTTCCCAGCCCAGCACACCATGCAGAGAGAGTGTGAGGATTCTACTGCAAGCATCCTAGAAAGATAAGCTATGAAATCAGAAAGTAAAATTTAAAAGGGTGCCTTCAGACGGTAAAGAATCTGCCTACAATGCAGGAGACCTGGGTTCAAACCCTGGGTCGGGAAGATCCCCTGGAGTAGGAAATGGCAACCCACTTCAGTACTCTTGCCTGGAAAATCCCATGGATGGAGGAGCCTGATAGGCTACAGTCCATGGGGTCACAAACAGTTGGACATAACTGAACGACTTCACTTTCACTTTCATTCTATGGAATCCCGTTAAGAATGATGCTGGAGAAGTGTATTTCTGAGTATATTGAAATTATAAGGGGAAAAAAAAACAGCTGCATGATGTTCTGTGTCAGTGTGGATGTAGCCACCTGGCTCATCCATCCACAACCCAGCATCCAACCTCTGGGATCATCCCAGCACAGCTCCCTCACCTGCCCCCAGTCCTCTGAAGGGGAGACTCCGAGACCTCTGCATAGCTCAGGGGGCTGTAGGTCCTTGGGATCCTCAGAAAGGGGTATCTACAAACACAGCCCAGCTCTCTTTTGCCCATGTTGCCCCCCTTGGGCACTATAACTCTGATATTCTTTTCTAGGGTGGAGGAAGTGGGGGGAGAAAGAAAGCAAAATGTCTTTTTTTGATGTCTTTCTTAAAGATCTCTTCCTCAACAGAGATGAAGCCTTGAAAGGAAAAAGGATATGGGGGAGAAATTTTCTGCTATACTCAGGTAACTGAAAAGTTAAAATATTAACATAATCACAGGATGTGATCTTCTCCCAGCACCCTCTTCTAGGGGATTGGAAGGACCCAGAGAAGTGTGGTTCTGAGCCTGACAGGGAGGGACGTGGGATTCTCAATCAGCTTGGCTTCCTCCTCCTCATCCTTCCTTCACCCCCATTTTCCTGGTCCCTCACATACAATATGACCCTTAAGGCCACACTGTTTGCCAACTTTTCCTCCCGAGCCTAGCTCCTCTTCTGTGTGCGTTTCTAGACCATAGGCTGTATCTTACAGGCGCCTTTCATCAAGCTGGGGTGATAAAGGATTAGCTAATAACCCAGAATGGGGAAGCATCGAGATCTAAGTCTCCCTTAGAACAGTGGGCTTGCAGTGATGGAGAGACCCAACAATCTTGTGGTTGACCTATGAGTAGGGCTGCATGCCTTGCAAATACAAAGAAAACCAGTTGCAGTCTCTCTTATGCCGTGACAGGGCTCAGGTTTTGAGATATTAAGTTTAAGAGGCAGTATAGCTTGGGGTTAAGAGCATCAGTTCTGCAAGTTCCCGCTGCTGCTGCTAAGTTGCTTCAGTTGTGTCCGACCCTGTGCAACCCCAGAGACGGCAGCCCACCAGGCTCCCCCGTCCCTGGGATTCTCCAGGCAAGAACACTGGAATGGGTCGCCATTTCCTCCTCCAATGCATGAAAGTGAAAAGTGAAACTGAAGTCGTTCAGTTGTGTCTGACTCCTAGCAACCCCATGGACTGCAGCCCACCAGGCTTCTCCGTCCATGGGATTTTCCAGGCAAGAGTACTGGAGGGGGGTGCCATTGCCTTCTCCGGCAAGTTCCTGCTAACTGCCCATTTTATCCTCGGTCGTGTGTATCTGTCAATCCCAATCTCCCAATTCATCCCAGCCCCTCCCTTGGCTCCTGTCTTGTCTACATGTCATCTCTACATCTACTTCTGCATCTCTGTTCCTGACCTGCAAATAGATTAATCTGTACCAGTTTTCTAAATTCCAAATATATACTTTAATATACAATATTTATTTTCCCTCTTTCTCACTTAAAGTTCTGAAAGATACATTAAAATATAATGTTTAGCTACTGAAGATACAGAAAAATGAGCATCAGTTCTGAAAACAGGCAACAGGAAGGAGGGAGAAAGAAAGAGGGGAAAGGGCTGACTCCAGCTCCATACGTGCCATGTGCTGTCTTTTAAAGACATTGTCTCACTTAAGCCTCTTCCTATGGAACCTATGGAACTGACCATCTGAAGAAGGGCATTTTAAAGAGCCTTCTTGCTAAAGCTCAGAAGCTATGTCATTAAATGTTTCATTTTTATCTGTAACCCTCCACCCATCTGGGACCCTCATCCCTACCTCTGAGCATATTCCACTCTCAAACTCCATTTCACTCCTAAGATGAGGCTCAGAGATGGACAAGAGGCAAGCAAGTGTCTTCCTTCTAAGTTACTTGATCATTTTTAAAAGCGAATCATTTGGGGATTTTCTTTGAGTGTGGTAAAATGTAGTGTGAATGTCAAAATCTCTACCCTGGCCATCAAAGTGGAAGTGAAAGTCGCTCAGTCGTTTCCGACTCTTTGAGACCCCAGGGACTATACAGTCCATGAATTCTCCAGGCCAGAATACTGGAGTGGGTAGCCTTTCCCTTCTCCAGGGGATCTTCCTGACCCAGGAATTGAATTGGGGTCTCCTGCAGTTGCAGGAGGATTCTTTACAAGCTGAGCGATAGCTTCCCTGATAAGGGAAGCCTTTCAGCCATCAAAGCGCTGAGTCAATTAACCATGTCACCCACCATCATCCCTCATACAGATGAGGGCCCAGAGAGCTTCACTATCTGGTCCACTTACTGAGCTACACAGTGCTGGAGTCAGGGCTTCAAAGTAATATGTGTTGCTTTGTTTGAGTACATGGCCTCCCACTCCACCACACTGCATCCCCCCACCCCAGAGGCACCCCTCATCCATCTCTGCGCCCATAGCCTGGGCCAGGATGCAGATTTTCTTTCGTGTCCAGAATCATGAACCAGCTTGAATCAGTCCCTAGCACCTCCTGCCTTAACTGTGAATGTCCTAGTAGCTTATTGTATGGCACTGGTTTAAAATAGGTCTGTTCAAAAAATTTATCTTGTGAAACGAGAAAAAAAAAATTTCACAAAAGATGCTATAAGAAAAAGCTTCCTTTCCTGACAAGTGCCATTTTTCTCAAACTCCCATGGATTTAAAGTGGACCAGTAGCTCAGTAGTAAAGAATCCACTTGCCAATGGAGGAGGCATGAGATTGATCCCTGATCTGGGAAGCTCCCGCATGTCATGGAGCAACTAAACCCGTGCACCAAAGCTATTCAGCCTGTGCTCTAGAGCTGGGGAGCCACAGCTACCGAGCCCATGTTCTGCAGCTGCTGAAGCCCTTGCACCCCAGAGCCTGTGCTTGGCAGCCGGAAAGTCCCTGCAATGACAAGTCCATGCACCATGCACTGCAACTCGAGTAGCCAGTGCTTGCCGCAACTAGAGAAAGCCCACACAAAGCAATTAAGGCCCGGCACAGCCATAAATACTCATAAATTAAGAAATAAAACTATAAAAAATAAAGTGGACCCAAGGCTGCTTCTTTTAGAACAGCGCAAGGATCAGGTGAATGGATCCGTGGTGCCAGTGTTTATTTTTCGCTTACTTTGAAAGTGTTTAAATAACGTGAGTATGGTCAGATGTTGGAGACGCTGTGGATCTTGTGGACAGCAAGATCTGGTGAGGAGTGTCTGCCAAGGGCCTGAACGGGACCTTGAGAACATCCTCGGGCTGTAGTTTTCATGAGGGCTTGTTGGAACTCAGATTCCCGCTAAAGTACTATTTCTTTCCCTTGCTGCTTGTTGATGAAGTTTTCCTTTGAAACCTAAATGCATGAAGCAAGAGATCCTTCCAACCAAACTCAAGAAGAGGGCCATAATGAACTAGAACTGACTCTCTTTTCAACTTTTTAGAAATGGGAAAGGGGTGGCAAGAACTTTTATCTTATTTTGTCAAAGGACATCAAGCTTCCATGATATGCCTTTTTCTCATTTGGTGCGCATGCAGGAGACTGAACAGAGAGGGTAGATATCTCTTTGTTCTAGCCCTGAGGCTACTCAGAGACAAAATGATTCTAGCACTTTCTCTACCCCTTCAAGTCTGACAAACATTGATTGTCTCTCATTTCTCAGTGTCTGTCAATGGATTTTTTTATTTGAAACATGTGTCCTCATTGGAAAATGAATGAGTGTTTTTGGAAAGAAATAATATCAGCCACTTACAAAGGTTTCTCATCTGTCCTAGGTTAAGACCTAAGTGGCCAGGAAATCAACCCTGAATATTCACTGAAAGGACTGATGCTGAAGCTCGAATACTTTGGCCACCTGATGGAAACAGCAGACTTATTGGAAAAGACCCTGATGCCAGAAAGGATTGAAGGCAAAAGGACAAGAGGGCAGCAGAGGATGAGATGCGTGGATGGCATCACCAGTTCAATGGACATGAACTTGGCTGAACTCCGGGAGATGATGGGAAACAGGGAGGCCTGGATTGCTGCAGTTAAAGGGATCGTAAAGAGTCGGACATGACTGGGTGACTGAACAAGAGCAACAAAGCCAGAGGTTTGGAGGAAATTGGGGGAAGTGGGCTGACTGAAGCCCCTTCTCTGAATTCAGAGCGTCTTTGGGTCCACTGTGCTCTGACTGTGACACAGGCTTATGGGCTTTGTCATCCAGAAGCACATCTGCCCAAGAGTCTGGAGGAAGCTGAAGTCCTCATCCACCCTGGTGATCAGCAATACAGAGACAGGCAAAGAAAAAAAACCAGCCAAATAAAAACAGACACAAAAAAGTACAGTTTTAAGCCAGAAAACAGCCCTGCTCCTAAGTAAAGACAGCAAGGATCCCACACCCATGTCTACACCTTCCCCACACTGCAGAGTAAGTCAAGATCCCCAACAGCGTATTCACGCCTCATGCCCAGTGTCATCCCTGGAAAGCAGGCCCCCCCCTTCCCCGTCAGAAGCCCCTCCCTGAGGCTCTTAAACAGGAACTCTCACTCCAGGAAACCAGTGGGGGCCCCAAGAAGCAAGGGATTTTTCCACATAGCATTTTGCGGTCCCTTTAAACCTCTGTATCTCTGCTAGATCTGTAAGGCTCCATGGAGTTGGGTTGGAGCCAACCTGGGATTAAGTGGAATTGTAGAAGTTTTCCGAATAAGCAGTTTCCTACTATTAGCAACTTCGCACCTACAGCGAAGGCTCAACTTCCCCCCAACTCCCTTTCTTAGCCAAGAAGTATATGTAATAATTCTGTTGTGTGAGATAATTGTGTGTGCGTGCATGTGTGTGTAGCAGGCCACATATGTGTCTGCACCTNCTGGGATTAAGTGGAATTGTAGAAGTTTTCCGAATAAGCAGTTTCCTACTATTAGCAACTTCGCACCTACAGCGAAGGCTCAACTTCCCCCCAACTCCCTTTCTTAGCCAAGAAGTATATGTAATAATTCTGTTGTGTGAGATAATTGTGTGTGCGTGCATGTGTGTGTAGCAGGCCACATATGTGTCTGCACCTCTCTACATAAGAACTGCATGGCCATATCCTCATGCTCCCTGCACTGCAGAGTTGGCCAAGTCCCAAAGAAAACATGCATTTTGGATGTCTGTGTAAGTGCTTTCAGTGTGTGTGCATGTGTATGTATGTGTTGTGTGTGTATGTGTGTATAAACACAGATGCATATATATGTATATATAAATATATAATATCCTTTCTCTCTTTATTGATTCTCTTCCCAAGATTTCATGAAATCTGATAACCATTCTTTTCCATTCCTATCTACACCAGGTTTTCTGGTTTGTCTGCTTCAAATACCACAAAACAAAGGTTAACTTTTTTAACAGCCTCCGTCGTAGGACCTAGAGCCGCTGTTTCTGCTTCCTTCCCGGCCTTGACCTCGCTGGGCTATCTCCCACCAGAATCTCCCAGACACATGCCATCAACCGGCATACACGGCCAGGCATCTCAAGTGCTCCTTCTGGGTTGTGTTATAAATTTTGGCTGAGACACTGACACATGTCAACATGTTACTTTCAGTGACGTGTTTGTCTTTTCTTTGTTAGCTTTGGTCCAAGGCCTTGAATCCATTTGGAGAAGCGACATTTCCAAGCCTAAGCAGAAGTCTTCTAATCTGCTTCATGGATTTTGGGGTTTCTCCAGGCCTCCCCTCCTCCTTCCTTCGGTCTCCCTTCCCTCTTATTTTTCTTAGAAATCCAAGTGAAAAGAATATTTGGTGATCAAAGGGAATTCAACTGGCAGGGCATGAAGGAAACAAACCAATGAGCTCCCGGTGACCTCTGTCTTTGGTTGGAACTTGATGAGATCCATCCTTGGTACCCACGTTTGCTGCCTCTGGGGGGATCGCAGCCCTGTCTCCTGCTTTTCATCTGAGAGCTACAGTTCTTTTTTTTTTTTTTTTTTAATCTTTTCAATGACAACAGTGGTCTATGGTGAGGTTTTAACCCTGCTTTGTCAAGTCTCTTCTCTCCTTGGTGATTATTCAAAAGATCTTTGATCTTTTTGAAGTCAGACGCCAGGGTACCTGCAACGTTTCTTCCAGGAGTGTTGAGAGCTCCAAAGCTATTTCCCTTTGCCCAGGGGACCTGCTTTTCTGCTCACTTCCTTTCGCCCTTGAGAGAGTAATTTCCTCTGAGGGTGCTTTGATTAGCTGCTGTGGGTAAGGAGGAATCAGAGCAGTTTGGCTCAAAGACATGGTATGTGAAAAGTGGCCTAAACGTGAAGATGTGTTACACGTCCCTCAGGGCCAGCTGAAGGTGGCCAGCAGGAAGCTGGTTTACAGCAAAAAAAAACCCATGGTTTTATCGCCTCTTTCTTTAAAGAAATGCTTCTCGGGCTTTGAACAACTAATATTCATATAAAGCTTGAACACATTTCTTAATCATCAACCTTAAGTCTAAATCAGTTCTGTCCCAGAAATCCATTCACAAAGGATAAAGATTTATCCGCATTAGTATAGCATAAAGAATTAGTCACAGACTCTTAAAAAAAAAAAAGCTATAGCAGGAGACAGCATGTGAGAACGAAAGGGGCAATTAAACCAGAAGTCAGACAACTGGATTCTAATGCCAAGACTGCTTCTGTATGACCGTGGGCAACTTATTTAATGACCTTAGGGTTTACTTTTTTCATCTGTAAAAAGGGAGGGGGGTGGATTTAAACCTCTGAATTTCTATGGTTTCCAAATATGTCCTGAGCGAGCAAGCCATATTAGAATAAGCACATATTCTCCTAACGTGGCTGCTTTGAAGGAAAAATATGTTTATTTGGATATACAAGTTCTGGTGTTTGTTAAAAAAAAAAAAAAGGTTTTTATTGCTTTATAGTTACACCTCGTATATTCCAGCTTCTGTTAGAAGCCTTTTATGACTCTGTCATTCATAAATTTGTCTAAACTCTTTTTTAATCCATTTACATTTCCTGTCTGTACTGCCTCTCAGTGTAATGAGTTCCATAACTTTATTACGTGCTAGGAGAGTATGATTTCCTTGTTTTCCCTAACTTACCTCAAGCTTCCAAGCTGCCTGCTAGCCCGATTTATGACTCTGTCATTCATAAATTTGTCTAAACTCTTTTTTAATCCATTTACATTTCCTGTCTGTACTGCCTCTCAGTGTAATGAGTTCCATAACTTTATTACGTGCTAGGAGAGTATGATTTCCTTGTTTTCCCTAACTTACCTCAAGCTTCCAAGCTGCCTGCTAGCCCGAGTATTTCAGAATGAGGTGAATAAGTTCATCCATCCTATTTGCTTTATACACTGAGTTAAAATCTTTTTGGGGCTGCTTCATAAAGCAGCAGGCCACCCTATACTGTTCCCCAAATCCTGATAATTACTTGTACAATAAATGTAGGTGCTGATGCTGTAAGAAAGCCTTAGCTTCAAATGGCTGAGAGTCAGCAGAGCCTGGGGGCCCAAAGCTTAGGCTCCAGAGTCAGATGAACCTAGATTCTGAGTCCAGCTCTGCTGTTTGCCATGTGGTCTCTCTGAACCCCACTTTCTCACCTGGAAAAGAGAAAATAGTCCCTACAATAGAAGCTGTTGTAGAGCTGACTAATATAATTTTTGGAATGTGCTCAGTGCCACGCCAGGGACATTGTGAACATCTCCCCAAATCTAGTGGTTGGTTTGGTGATCATTAATGGATGCCATGACACTAGGCAGACTTTAATGGGCAAGGTGTTCTAGAATCATGGCTTGTACCAAGAGCAGGGCCTAAACAAGTGGTTGATGAAGAATAATCTAAGTGTCAGTGCATGAGATAATGAAAAGCATGGGTGGGAAGTGACGTGCTAGACACGTACGAGTGGGTAGCGTTTGAAGGGAGATCTTTGGCAACAGATAAATAGGCGATGCGATCTCAGCTTGAACTAAAGTGGTATCCGATCATGGACAATCAACATGGACAAGGGGCAGAGGATATTTTAAACCAAAAAAGATAGGGGAAGCCAATAGTCTCTTTCCAATCAATGGCCTCTGTGTCTCACAGAACCGAAATTCAATTTCTAGGTCTTATTAACAGTCTGGATGACTGTAACTCAAAGCTATCTCTAAGTCTAGGTTCCCTGGTGCACAGAATGGAATCAGTCTAGTTCACTGACTTACAAACCCTGTTCCTTAGAACCTGTATTAAGGAAGAGAGATAGGAATGAGGATAGGATACTAGTCCTTGCCCCTAAGTCAATCCAAGTGGTTCCCCTTCTAAATTCCTAAATTGATTCATAAAGAAAAATTGCATAGGGCCAAAATCACTTTAAAAAACCCTTAATCACTCCAATGTATACTGTGATAAGTTTAAAGGAACCAAAACCAAGTGAAGAAAAGCAAAGTCACCTCTTCTATCTCTTGCTCACTCAGGTTTGCCATCACTGAGCCAAGAGGCAGGCGAGTTCCTTTCTTTCTCTCTCTCTCACACACACACACACACATCCATATGGTTAAATACATGTATGAACTAAAGCTATTGCAAAGGCCTTCCCTAGAAGATTTATAATTTGGTTTGTATAAAGATTTGCTAAGCTATAAAGAACATAACTGACACCACTAGATTAGATGCTGAAGTGCCTTCCACTCTACAGAATGGGATTCTAACCAGAAGACTGTAAGCATTGGCTCCAGGATTCTTATTAGAGAGATTTGGAGAGAATCCATAAGAGGAAATTGGGGCAATTTATTTACACACCTAATCAGACAACCAACAGGTGTGGGAAGTGGATGGAAAATAAGCCAAAATATGTAAGCATTTTTGCATGAGTCCTGGAAGCCTGACAGCAACAACAACAAAAAACGAACACTTGGCATCCAGTAGGCCTGCAACCCAACTGGGGCCTCTGCAAGAAGCTGGCGACAGGAAAGGAATGCAGAAAACTCCACTGGTTATCCTCTGAAGACATGATCCCAATGTGCATTCAGGGCCAAAATGACCAATAAAATGCCAGGCACATCATCAGCATGATTGCTTTTTCAAAAATACACAAATACATTATCCAACTCCTGAATAAAAACATGGTGCAACTCAGTGAAGGTAATTCACATTGCTCTCATTCTTCCACCTCAGAAAGACATACTGAGCTGGGCAAGGCAACTCAGGAAACAAAGAGAGATAAAATAGAGCAAAAGAACCAAGAGGAAGAGAGGGAGGGAGGCAGGGAGAAAATAGACTGAAGCATTTCAAAGAGTGGGTTTACAGTGATAAAAGATTCTTCAGTAGAGACTATTTGGAAGGGATGTTGCCAATATCCACATGCTACCGGCAAAATTACAAAAGAGCAAACAAGGTGGCTGTGGGCTTTACCTTCCCCTCCCCCGCCATTCATAGGGCCTTAGAGAAAGGAGCATGGGGACTAACAAAAAACATACTCTATCCAATAAAGCAATGTATATTTAAAGGATATCTCACAGGTATAGTGCTCACATTTACCCACAGGAAATGCATGGAACTGGTTATTTCACCAGGAGAATTCAACAGATGTTATAAAGAATTCAAGAAAGCTTAGAAAAAAGATATAGCTAAATTTGGGAATTTGATTTAAGGAGAATGTAGCTCTTCATATATCTTTGGCCAAAGAACAGACTATTTTTTATAGAATGTGTTATGTCTTCAACCTGGAGCATGATTCTGGAGGATACTGCTCGAGTGTTTCCACATTTCCTCATTAGTTTTCTAGTCCCTAGAGGCAAGGACCAGCTCTTATACTCCTTCATGTCCCTCTAAAGCTCCTGTCAATCACGCTGCCTTGTACAGAATCAGCAATCATTTATATTTGCTGAAACAGACTTAATTGCATTGACTCTTTGCAAGAGCTGGTAAATATCATCTCTCTACAAGCCTTCTTGGTAATTTTAATGTTCCCTGGATCCATAAAATCAATCCCTAATAATCATTACATTTCTTGTCATTTGGAAAATACTCGTTTTGTATGCTTTTAAAATTTCTTTGGAAGTTCCAATTTATTGGGTTTCCCAAGCATTCTATCTAATACTCCTTTTTATAAAAGTATGCAATTTGAATAACATCAGAATAGATGCAGCTTTAGTCTATTGTGGTACTAGGAAATAGCCAGTGTCTATCAATTTTAAAACAAACCTCAGGGTTAGTGCACTGAAACACAATGACGGTCAATCAGCAGTTTTCTTCAGAGCATGACTATTAGTGCTGAGCCTGTGAGGGAAAGGAATATCTGTGAGGTCTCAGGGTTTGTCATCATGCTCTTGGGGGAGCATCAACCCAGATGTGGGGCTTCCCTGGGGGCTCAGCGGTAAGGATCCATCTGCCAATGCAGGAGACATGGGTTTGATCCCTAGATTAGGAAGATCCACTGGAGAAGGAAATGGCAATCCACTCAAGTATTCTTGCCTAGAAACTCGCATGGACAGAAGAGTCTGTCAGGCCATGGGGTCACAAAACAGTTGGACACAACTTGGCTACTGAAATAACAACCTGGTTGTAAGAGATGCAAAGTCTAAGACCAGTCATATCATGAAAGCACCTGTGGCTTCAGATGAATGATTTATTTCCCCTGGGCCTCATTTTCATCATCTGTAAAATGCAAAGGTTACTGTCTCAGATCATAACACCCAAATCCCAGAATTTGATCCTTTTTAATTAAGGAAAACACTGTTTCCATAAAATGATATTTTGATCTCTATATTTGAGAATACAGATTCTCTAATTTACTTTAACTTAGTTATGGATCCATAACATATTTGGAAGCCTGGAAAAGACTATGTGTATGTGTGTGTGCATGCATGTGTGAGCACGGGTGCATGTGTGTATGTGGTGGGGAAAGTGAGAAGGGTTGTATAGGGCAAGAGATTAAGAATAAACTCCTTGGGTTCTAGATGAAAACTATTTTTTTCTCTGTGATGTGACCACACTTCATGCATTTCCATTTACATATTTATCAAGAAGACAATCCTCCAGGAAGAAACATTTTTTCTGAAAATCTTCTTAAGGTCCATATTCTACTGCACTCTAGAATGAAAAACTCCCAGAGAGTAGAGACTTTAGGCCTCAGTCCTGAAATGGTTCAAGAAGTGAAAAAGAAGAGTCTTGTGTGAAAAGAATGGGTCTAAGAGAGCTGTGGCCATGGAGAAGGATTAGATGCCTTGCTGGAGAAGTCAGAGACGTGAGGCTCATTCTCGACAGCTGCAAATCCACAAGAAGACAGAAGCCTGCCCCAGAAGATTCTACAGTCATCCCAGAATTCCAGTCCTTTACCAGCACATAAAATAGACATTGGTGAATGACATGCCACGCAGCACTTTACTAATGGGCCAAGATAAAGAAAATGACAGGAAAGGGTATGCTTTTCAAAGGTTCATGGATCAGCATGGCTAATGATTGGCTCCTGACAAACACTATGAAGAGTGTTTGTAAATAAATAAAATAGAAATAAAAGCTCTTGTTGTTCAAACGCTACATGAAATAGAGACTGCCACAGACATCTTGGAATGCTTTCAGCAATGTTATCTACAAGATTTTTCCATTCATATAAACAACAGGCCTGAGCTGTGACTGTGTCCTAATAAGAATGGACGGTGAAAGGTCTGGTGTACTTGCAGCCAACTTTGTAGGAACTGGAGACATGCTTTGCTCTGTGATGACAAGTAATATAACAAAATAGAATATAAGGACTCTACCTACAAGAACACAGCAATCCAGTGGGTGAGGTAAATGATGCATGTGCCCAAAGTTAAACACCTATCCAAGAGACACCCTCAGACAGTCTAAGAAAGAGCAAATGACTAGTACAGACAAAATGTGTGATGAGCAAAAAGGATATGGATATAAGAAGGTCAGGAAATTTTCACGGGGAAGAGCTTTGAATTGTGGGCATGGAGGACACAGTGGAGACAAACAAAGAGACTTCCAAGAAACTGGAAAAGTAAATACAGCTAGGCACCAACACTGAGGAAGAATGAGCAGCTCAGGCAGGATAACGTGGAGAGCCTACTTGGTGACAATATCATATGACTCTACAATGACTGGGTTGATCAGTTGGCTAGACTAAGCAACTCTGACTTTATCCAGATTCCCCGCTACTGCTGCTGCTGCTAAGTCACGGCAGTCCTGTCTGACTCTGTGCAACCCCATAGATTCCCTAAGGGAGTCTAAAATTTTGATCATTGCTCCTTGCTCCATTGAGTCTCTGCTCCTTGTAACCACAGAAGCACTATTGAAAGTTGCTCACATCACGTGCACTTTTAACAAATTTTCTTCCTAAGGTACAGACACCTTTGCAAACTTGAAGAGGATCCTAGAACTGGAAGAAGTCTAAGAAGTTGCCAAATAAGTTTCTCATGAATGTAGACATTTTTCCTACAAGACTCTCAAGAGCAATGTATTCCCCAGGCTGAACCGAGGAGGAACTCAGGAAAGATTGAGGAGTAAGTCAATGAATTAAATCACTTCTTAACCTTGGTCATTTGAATTTCACTTACAGGATTGGGCAACTTTTATTTCTTAGAGTTCTTTCTTCCTTTGAGTTAAATGTGTCCTCCTATTTCTGCCACCCATGGGCTCTATTCTGTCATCCAAAGAAACATAAGAAGTTTACTCATTTTCCCATGCCCCTGCTCTTTTAATATTTGGAAACATTTGTCTAGTCTTAGCCTTTTCATCTTCAGTTAAGCATCTCCAGTTCCTCCCTAGAGCTCAAAGTAGCCAACTTGCTGATGTAAACAATGCTAGATTCTCTTGTGTCTCTTAATTCATTGAGAAAAATGGGCTGCTGAGGGGGGTGGGTTATAGATTCTAGGGGGAGGTGTCACCCAGAGGCTACATCAGTGAGTGCTTGAACTTTTGCCATGCTTCCCAGGGGTCTGTGTTCTTTCCCCACTGCAGCTGAGACCACTTGGCCATTTTTTCAGAAGACCTGACCCTTTCTCTCCCCCTAGTGTGGTTGTTGTTGTTCAGTCACTCAGTCGTGTCCAGTTCTTTGCAACTCCATGAACTACAGCAGGCCAGGCTTCCCTGTGCTTCACTACCCACCCCCACCCCCCGCCAGAGTCTGCTCAGACTCATGTCCATTGAGTTGATGATGCCATCGAACCATCTCATCCCCTGTCACCACCTTCTCCTCCTGCCCTCAATCTTTCCCAGCATCCGGGCCTTTTCCAATGAGTCAGCTCTTCTCATCAGGTGGCCAAGGTATTGGAGCTTTAGCCTCAGTCCTTCCCATGAATATTCAGGGTTGATTTCCTTTAGGACTGACTAGTTTGATCTCCTTGCTGTCCAAGGGACTCTCAAGAGTCTTCTCTAGCACCACAGCTCAAAAGCATCAATTCTTGGCACTTAGCCTTCTTTACAGTCCAATTCTCACATCCGTACATGACTTCCCCCCACTCCAAGCTCCCAAACTTCCCATGCTATGGGGTCTATGTGACCTGTCATCCTCCCACTGCTTCCATTTCCATCAAATGGCATCTTTCCAGGAAGGAGCTTTCTCATCATCCCACTGGCAGCTTTTACGCTAGCCTGTCTACTCTAAATCACAGCCATTACCATTTAAGCCCACTTCCTCCAGCTTGGTCCCCAGCGCCTCAAGCAAGCAAAAGCAGCTGGTTCCTCATCCTCCATACCATAATCCTTCAAATCCTAGAAAGCCATCATTAAATCACAATTCTACCAACGTCACCACACCCCTAAGCTTCAGGGAATGCTAGGCTACAAACCAACATTTCACCTTCTCAAGCAGAGGATCGCAGTCAACATTTCTAAAAAGCAAAACAAAAAACACTCGAGTTCATCATACTTAATAAACATATATAATTTCTAGAATTTGGGGGGTTATATGCAGTAATAATTTTTTAGTTATATACAAATATATTCTATATTTATCTATATAAATATTCTTCAGGCACTTCAATGTTAAATGCTTTTGAATTGTGGATTTTGGTCAAAAGAATTGCTAAACAGTTTTTGTATATATTGACACATATATATGATGTATATGCACTACCATGTATAAAATACATAGCCAGTGGGAATGGGCTTCCCTTGTAGCTCAGCTGGTAAAAAGAATTGCCTGCAATGTGGAGTTCTGGATTCGATCCCCGGGTTGGGAAGATCCCCTGGAGAAGGGAAAGGCTACCCGCTCCAGTATTCTGGCCTGAATGCTGGAGAATTCCCTGGACTCTGTAGTCCATGGGATCGCAAAGAGTCGGACACGACTGAGCCACTTTCACAGCGGGGAAACTGTTGTATAACACAGGGAGCTCGGTAGGGTGCTCTGTGATGACCTAGAGGGGTGGGATGGGGATCTGAGGGGGGCTCTTGAGGAATTATAGCTGATTCACATTGTTGTACAGCAGAAGCATACACAACATTGTAAAGCAATCATCCTCCAATTTAAAAAAGTATCCTATGATAAACCACAATGGAAAAAGTATTTTTAAAAGAATATGTATACACTTATGACCAAATCACTTTGCAGTATATTGGGAATTAATAACATTGTAAATCAACTATACGTCCAAAAAATAGATAAATAAGAAAAAAAAGAATTTGATAAATGCAGTTTTCTACCAGCCCAAAGCTGTGGCTGGCCCCAGTTAAGGGTTATGTAATAAAAAGATGGATTCTGAAGGTAGACACTACATCTATCTTACTCACCTTGGCATCTTCACTCAGTATCTTCAAGAAGTAGGAGTCTAATATTAACGAATACTCACTAAATAAATAAAAACCACTCCCTGGCTGGGTGACCTCTGGGACTCCATCCCTTCATTTATCAAATGAGTTTTCAACACTTCTTGGTGAACTTTGAGTCCCCTCAAACCCTACCCAAAGCATCCATGACCATCTCTGGGTCCTGGAAAATATGTTTGCCATGACAAAGTTTGGTTCTGGTAACATCTTTCTTCCCCCAAACTCACACTGTGCAAATAACCACCTCTGGGTAGGAAGTGTAAGGATAAACTGGTGCTGAAAATGAGCTCAGCAAAAAAATTAAAAAATAAAGTAAATGCTGCCCAGTGGATGTCAGGCTGTGGTTTGTGCGAGATTAATGAAAGCCCCACATGGCATAATTGTGTTTACAGNAAAAAAAAAAAAAAAAGTCAATCCAGATGTTTGGCACTGTACAGACAAAACATCCAGATGACTGGCTGAACTTGCAAATAAACTGCTGAAATGGGCCAGATGCTCTGGCTTCAGGGCCTAGGGGTCCTTGGGGACACCAGCAGACACCAGCCAGTGTCCGCTCTGGACCTTCACCACCTGTGTGCCTTCCTTGGAAACTGAAGTGGGTGTGTAATGGCAGGGTTTCAATTAAAATGGTCAACAACTGCTTTAGCAAAATCCAGCAAAAAGTACAAAAAAGGACATAACGTGATATTTATCTGAAATCCATGTTTTGGGAAGTCACTGAGTCACAGCTATCTTGAGGCATTGTGGCTGCTTGTCTAAATATTCTCCCCCTATAGACTCTCTTTCAACCCAAGCTCTGGGCTACCCTTGCCCAGCCCAGGGGGCAGAGGGTTTTTTAACAGGCAACAGTTAAAATCTACAACACTCTTTTCCCCCTTCATTTTGTCCCTCCCTTGATCTCTTCTTCATGGTTTCTGTTCTATCTTTTCTTTCTTTACAGGAGTGTGCAAAGCAGGAATTGGAAGCATCAAAATCAAGCCAGGGGTTCTTCTGGTACAGCTCAGCCATGGGTAGCCCTGGGGAAAAGGCTCCATACCAGAGCTGGCAGGGCGAGCAGAGAGAGAGGTAGAAGGATGCTGAGGGTTGCTGCCTCCAGAAAGAAAAAGACCCACATGGCTGCCAGCCAGCCAGCCAGCGGAGGCTCCAGCAGCAGGCAGGCAGCTATTAACTGACAGGGTGGGACAGAGCCACGGAAGCGGGTGTCCCCTCCAGCAAACTTGTCTAAAATGGTGCCTCGCAGGAAACTGAGGGCAGCAGAAAGGAAAGAGTCTCACCAACCACCATGTGATTACGGGCTCCCAACCGTATTTAGAAAACAGCTTTGGCTTCCGTCAGATCAGAAAGTTCCGAGATGCATTTAATCCGTGATCTAATTTTTGTTTTCAGAAAGGGGATCTGTTTTGTTTCATTTTTTAAAAAAGAAAGAAATCATTAAAAGATTTCCCTTGGGTCCGTCTTTTCTGGAGTCTCCTTGCCTGGGAGACTTTTTGCCACTCTGCAAAGAAAAGCTGGGATTGCTTTCTTTTCCTCCTCCAGGGGGACTTATTCAAACGATCTCGCAACTGCCACTGGAGGAGGAGTTTCTGCGTCTCTCATCAGGATACAATTAATAGAACAAATGAAGTGATGTGGGAAAGAAAATAGAAAAAGGCAACGCTCCCGGTGTCCCTCATGAGGCTGGCCCTGTACTCTCTGCTGGACTGATGGAAGTCAGAACAGCAAATCTGAATGTTGAAAGAACAGCAGACACCCTCCCACCACCACCCCAAGACCCGCAGGACACACCCTGATTTCACTCCTATCAAAAGATGGTAGAGACAGATGGGTCAATTTAAATACAAAAATAAAGAGTGTTATGTTCCTCTCTTTGGATTAAGAAAAAAAAAATCCCTTCTCCCATTTCTAACCACCCCCACCCTCTCCCTCCCCTCGCCCCCTCCCCCCCTACCAAGCTCCTNTTCACTCCTATCAAAAGATGGTAGAGACAGATGGGTCAATTTAAATACAAAAATAAAGAGTGTTATGTTTCTCTCTTTGGATTAAGAAAAAAAAATCCCTTCTCCCATTTCTAACCACCCCCACCCTCTCCCTCCCCTCGCCCCCTCCTCTCTTAGGGATTGGCTCTATTTAAAAAACTATATTTCTGCCCAGGCATTCAAAAATGCTGAGTGCCTCAAGCAAAGTAGTAGAATAAGCATGTTTCTTACTGCTTCTTGGCAACTCTGTGGCCCAAGACCTGCTTCCAATTAGGGATCATGTGGCTTCAGTTTAGTATTATCATGAAAATGAAATTACCACTTTAGAAAAGTCAAGTTATTTTGGAAGTGAAAACTGCAGGTCAGAGCCCACCAAAATTCCAAAAAATTTGCTCAAGAAACATCTTGTCGAAGGGTCAGACTGGCCTGGCTGATAAACATCCTGAGGTTAGTGATATGCACCTCTTCTCCGGCAGCACCCCCATCACCCCGCCTCCCCGCCGGGCTTAGGTCAGGTTCATTGTCCTTGGGAAAAAAGCAGCCTGCTGATGGCGGATCCGAGCTCTCTCTGCTTGCAGAGCAACAGCTCCGGCTTCTCGGATCCTCTGATATACTTGAACCCATGGACCTCAACCAATCACCTGGCTGGGACATAGTTTACCTTAGCTGGCTTTTTTTCTACTGAGATTTCTACTCGCCACCCCCTCCCCCAATCCCTTCTCCCCAAACACAGGAGACTGTAAATTCCTGAGAGCAAGGGCCGTGTCTTTACTTTTTTGTAGCTTCATAAATTCTTAGAACAGGAAGGGACCAGGTCCAATCACCTCAATTTAAAGATAAGGCCTATTAGCTAGTTTCTGGCGGACACCGCTGAGGACTGGGGGCTCTGGCCACAGCCAGGTCAGTCTGGAGCCCACAGTTTGCCTGACGGCCAGTTGTCATTGCTGCTCAGTTGCCCAGTCTTGTCCGACTCTTTGTGACCCCATGGACTGCAGCACGCCACTCTGTCCCTCACCAGCTCCCAAAGTTTGCCCAAGTTCATGTCCATTTCATCAGTGATGCCATTCAGCCATCTCATCCTTACGGCCAGGATACCCTTCAAAAGTGCTTCAGACCAGACCCAGGAGACCTTGTGTAGCTGCACAGCGGTTAAGACCCTTGACTGAGAAAGACTGAGTTCAAATACTGAGGCCATCACTCACTAGCTCTGGCATCTAAGACAAATTGCTTTATCTATTTTAGACTTCAGTTATTCACGTACTCCAGTACTCTGGCCTGGAGAATTCCATGAACAGAGGAGCCTGGTGGCCTACAGTTCCTGGTGTCACAAAGAGTTGGACACAGCTGAGGACATACACGACCACAACTGTTCATGTGCAAAGTTGAGAAAATACAGTTTGTTGAGGATTAAAGAAGGTAATGTATGCATTTAGTCCATGTATCTATTGTTAAGATGCACTAAATAAATGGATATTGTTTTATTATCATGATTATTTGGCATGTTTGATGGAGCCCAAACAGAGGGTTTCTTTTATAGAAAGCTCCAGCATTTGCCATATGAAAAACATGGGTTTATTTGGAGGAAATGGTCTGTATCGGCTTTTTGGAACCATCTCTGTTATTATGAAATTCCAGGAACTGGAATAAAATAACAAGGGGGTGGGAGAGAGGGTGAGTGGATTGTTCACAAAGCAACTGAAACCAACCAGCCAGGAGGTCACTAATCAAATGAGCCCCCCTCTGTGTGTCAGGCACTGTGTCTGGTGCTGTAGGAAGTTTAGGCCATGTTAAACTTGGGGTCTGTCTTCAAACGCTCAAAATCTACTTGGAGACCTAGAATTCGTGGGCATAAAACTAAAATTCCAGCTGTGGGTAGTCTGTCTCGAGGAGTCTGTTGATCACAAATACTACAGAAGTTCAGGAGAAACGGTGATGTCTTCCAGGTGGTACAGGCAGGGAAGATGTCACAGAGAAGGTGAAACTTAAAGGAGGCTTTGAAATTTTGCCATTTGCAGCAACATGGATGGAGTGGAAGGCATTATGCTAAGTGAAATAAGTCACACAGACTTGATGACATCACTTATATGTGGAATTTAAAAATACAACAAGCTCGTGAATATAGCAAAGAAGAAACAGACTCATAGAGGACAAACTAGTGGCTACCAGTAGGGAAAGGAAGGGGGATGGGACAAGATAAGAGGTGGGGGAGTGGCAGGCACAAGCTACTGGGTGTAAGACAGACTAGAAGGATATATTGTACAACCCTGGGAATATAATCAATATACTGCAGTAACAGTAAATAGAAAAGCAACCTTTAAAATTGTAGAAAAGTAAGAAATAAAATTAGATAAAGTAGGTTTTGAAAGACCAGGAAGACTCAGCTAGGTGGAGATGAGGGAAGACGTGTTCCTTTATATTAAAGGAAGAGTCTGTATGAAGCCCCCGATGTTGGAATTTCATGCTGTTTGAAGGCAGTGAAATCAGTCTGGCTAAAGTTAAACGTACATCTGTAGATTAAGGGAACATAAGATTAGAAGAGCCGCTTGAGCATGTACATGGAAGAACTTTGAATGCTTTGCTTATTACAGAAACCTGTGACTGTGCCGAGTATGAGTCACCTTAGCATTGTACAGTGTACAACCTGAACAACTGTACCTAGCAGTCTGGCTAAATCTTTGGACGTCATCCTACAGATAGCTGTGAGGCACTGAACATTTTGGAATAAAATATCAGGCTCTGGTTTCTAAATATGTTGTTGAGGTTACTGCACTCAACTTGAAGAGTTTTAGAACTGGGCATCACCAGTTTCATGAAATAACTGACTACCAATTACGATTTGGGTGTGGAGAAGAAGAGAGGTCAGAGTGCTTCAAAATCCTGAGTCTGCAATTCACAGTCTCAGCATCTTTGGAGTTTAAAGAATCTTGTTCCAAGTGGACACTTTTTCAGAACTGACTGGGGGGAGGAAATCAGAATCAAACATACTTAAACTATCCAAACTTGATTGTGGGCTCTTCTAAAATTCTCCTTCTAATTCCAGAATGTCTGAAGGAGTTTAGAGAACAAGGGACCCAATGAGGAGGGAAGAGACAGCCATGGTACTAACTCAGCCTCCTGAGAGGCAGGAAATAAAGGAGCAGGTGGAAGAAGGGACCCAGTCAAAAATCTTCCATTTCCCTTTTCATTGTCTTTGAGGACAATTGTTCTATGACCTACATCAAAAAGAGAAGAAAATCCAGGATAGTGCCAAGAAAAACTCCCCTGGATGTAGCACAGCTTTGAGCCTAACATGAGGTGGAGGGCAAGGAGCGGGAGAGGACTGGAAAAGAAAACAGCCATGTGTGGTCCTCCTCCCAAACGCTGGCAATTGATGGGCGAGTTTCTGTATCACAGGCTACTTTGAGTGCCTCCAGTCTCTAGTCAACTGCTCGGAGCAGACAGCCCCACAGAATCCTGAGGTTCCAAGAGACCCCCAACTCTGGGTTCCCCACATCATAGCTCCTACTGACCGCCAGGGAAGACAGAAGCTCGAAGGAGAACAGAAATCTTCTGCGAGGCGGGAAAGGTGTGAAGCAGATGCCGGGGATGAGGGTTGCCAAGGGGATGGGAACAGATGCCTGGGAGTTTCAGCCATCAACACCTACTTGTAGACTCGAGTTTGAGCCATCATTTGCAAATGCCTGTGTAAAATAATCCATCTCCCATGACCTCAATGAACATGACTTGGCTGGTGGGGCAGAGCCTCCTGAGGAGGAAAAGCAGCTTGCCCAGATCTTCACAGAAAGCTGAAAAGATCCCAAGGTGGGCCCCACGGCTTTAAGGCAGGAGGGCGAGACAGAGGTCAGGGACCCCAGGGCCACACCAAAGGAGACTTTTTCCTCCTGCTTGACCGCAGGAGCGGGGAGACGTGCAGAGACAGCATGGGTGGCTGGCTCTCCTGCACACCCTCTGGGATCCCTAGGGAGCACTAGAGAGCACGTCCCCTGCTCCCTCCCCTATCCACCACCCTTGACACACCCAGAAGAGTCTCCCTCAGGGAGGGGGAGAGCTGCCCAGGCAAAGCCCAGCTGACCCGACAGCATCCCCTCCTGAGCTTTCCCAACCCAGGGCAGACCCCTAATGGATGTGTCTGGGGCCCCTTGGAGGCCCCGGGCATGAAACCAGAATGNCCACCCTTGACACACCCAGAAGAGTCTCCCTCAGGGAGGGGGAGAGCTGCCCAGGCAAAGCCCAGCTGACCCCACAGCATCCCCTCCTGAGCTTTCTCAACCCAGGGCAGACCCCTAATGGATGTGTCTGGGGCCCCTTGGAGGCCCCGGGCATGAAACCAGAATGGAAAAGAAAATGACTCGGGATTGTTGACAGGTAGCCACTTGTCTGTGGACTGCAAATATTTGGGGGGAATGTGCAGACACAAGCCATGTAGCCACTAGAGCCGGCTTCTGCCTGGCTGTCATCCCACCAGCATGGCCACCAGAATGGCAGGGAGGATTAGCTGTGTTTAGCCTTTTTCTGTCATTGTTGCAAATGCTGCTCAGACCATCTCGAGATCAGGGCCTCATGTGGGACTGCAGAGCAACGCCGGGGCGTTCAGTGTGCTGTAAGTTCAGGATAAGAGGATGCAGAGAAACCCCTTGCCTGCGGTCAGCACCACTCTTTGTGATGAACTGTACGTCCTTGACTTCCTGTCTTCTGCCGCTTTCTCTCTGCTTTTTCACCCACAGAAAATGTGTGTGTGTGTTTGGTGGTGTTTAGCCGTCCAGTCATGTCTGACTGTTCGGAACCCCATGGACTGCAGCACACCAGAACTTCCCGTCCCTCCCCGTCCCTCCCCGTCTCCTGGAGCTTGCCCAAGTTCATTGTTCATTGCATCAGTGATGCCATCCAGCTATCTCATCCCCTGACATCCTCTTCTCCTTCTGCCCTCAATCTTTTCCAGCATCAGGGACTTTTCCAATGAGTGGTCTGTCCACATCAGATGACCAAAACACTGGAGCTTCAGCTTTACATCAGTCCTCCCAGTGAATATTCAGGATTGATCTCCCTTAAGATTGACAGGTTTGATCATACATATATATGTGTGTACATGTTCATATATATATATATACATATATATGTATGTGTACACATAGAATAGGTCCCTAGTGGTTCAGATGGTAAAGAATCTGCTTGCAATGCAGGAGACCCAGGTAAATACCATAAAATATATGAAATATAACATAATGTAATACAATGCAATAGATCCTTGGGATCAGCACAGAGATAAAGATCCTTGAGACAGACTTTCTGGCAAGGGCCAGTTTTATCAGCCCAGCACTCTGAAAATCAGCTCAGAGCAGAGTCCACTCAAGATCTCTGGTCTACTNTGAATATATTCAATCAGAAACCCGACAAAGAGGTTAAGAGCAGAGAGAGCACAACATGTCTACTATATTTGCTGTAACTACTGCATACATGTTTGTGGGCTGGCTCACCTCTGCATGTTAATAAACGGATGTCTTCTGGACTTTTGACTGTTGGGTCCCAGGTTTCCCCCTAGATAACAGATTCTAAATTGGAAAGCTGCCAGTCCTATGTGACTTTGGATAAATCTTGTCCCCTCTCTGGCCTCAGTTTCCTCTTTTGTAAAATGAACATTTGAATTAGACGATGTGTAAGTTTCTTTCCCCTCCTGATATCTTACAATTCTATACAAATATGTATTTTTTAAAATATTAAACACAGATAAGGTCCTAAGTAAGCCTTTTGGTGCTATGCTAACCATACCTGGCTAGAGACTTTCAACAATACCTTATCACCTCCTTGATTCATTTTTCCCAACAAAGAGGCTCATCCAAAACTAAAAAATTCCTGAGCCTTGCTGGGAAGAGAGGTGCAGAGATTGTTCATTTTTTGTTCTCTAAATCAGTGTCCGTTCCTGACTAAAACACTGAGACAGGATTAAGCCTTTGGGGATAAGTATGAGGATGAAAAGGAACGACAGGAAAGGGGCAGAAAACAAGAAAAGAGAAGAAAGAGTAACAGGAGGTGAGGAGAGGAGAGAAAAGACTGTCTCTTATACACATCTCTGGTTTGAGGGATTGGGTAGCATAGCAGATGGCGAGGTGCTGTTCAGGGGAGTCTCTCTGAAGGGGAGTCACTTGGCAGGAATTGAAGTGCAAGCAGATAGTGTGCAGGGGGACATCTTCCACTTGTTAAAAAACTCTGAATTCCCCATGGCCATAGAAGGTGGTGATACAAATTAGAGTCCCTTCTATTACGCCAGCACTTAATCACTTGTCACGCATGTGCTTTACACTCGCCACTTCATTTGCTTCCACAATTGGCAGGAATTGAAGTGCAAGCAGATAGTGTGCAGGGGGACATCTTCCACTTGTTAAAAAACTCTGAATTCCCCATGACCATAGAAGGTGGTGATACAAATTAGAGTCCCTTCTATTACGCCAGCACTTAATCACTTGTCACGCATGTGCTTTACACTCGCCACTTCATTTGCTTCCACAATTCTCTGAGGTGTTATCTGCACTGTAAAAAAAAAAAAAAAAAGCTGAAACTGAGTCTCAGAGAGGGAAAGGGACTTTCCCAAGGCCGTTCAGAAAAACCAGAGACATGGCAGGATTAGAACCATAACATCATGTGATACAATGCAGTAGATCCTTGGGATCAGCGCAGTGGTCCAGATCCTTGAGACAGACTTTCTGGCAGGGGCCAGTTTTATCAGCCCAACACTGAAAATCAGCTCAGAGCAGAGTCCACTCGAGACATCCTAATTCCCACTCAAATGCTCTTTGGGAGAACAGAATATGGTGGATGATCCTACTATTAGGCATAGTATACTCAAGTGTTCAGTCAGAGATACCAAGGGAACATTTTAAGCAAACATGAGCACGATAAAGGATAGAAATGGTATGGACCTAACAGAAGCAGAAGGTATTAAGAAGAGGTAGCAAGAATACACAGAAGAACTATGAAAAAAAGATCTTCATGATCCAGATAACCACAATGGTGTGATCCCCCACCCAGAGCCAGACATCCTGGAATTCGAAGTCAAGTGCCTTAGAAAGTTTCACTACAAACAAAACTAGTGGAGGTGATGGAATTCCAATTGAGTATTTCAAGTCTTAAAAGTTGCTGTTGTTAAAGTGCTGCACTCAATATGCCATCAAACTTGCAAAACTCAGCAGTGGCCACAAGACTGGAAAGGTCAGTTTTCATTCCAAACCCAAAGAAGGGCAATGCCAAAGAATGTTCAAACTACTGCACAATTGTACTCATCTTACTTGCTAGCAAAGTAATGCTCAAAATTCTCCAAGCCAGGCTTCAACAGTATGTGAACTATGAACTTCCAGATGTTCAAGCTGGATTTAGAAAGGCAAATGAACCAGAGATCAAATTTGCAATATCTGTTGGATCATCAAAAAAGCAAGAGGGTTCCAGAAAAATATCTACTTCTGCTTTATTGACTATGCCAAAGCTTTGACTGTGTGGATCACAACAAACTGTGGAAAATTCTGAAAGAGATGGGAATACCAGACCACTTTACCTGCCTCCTGAGAAATCTGTATGCAGGTCAAGAAGCAACAGTTAGAACCAGACACGGAACAACAGACTGGTTCCAAATTGGGAAAGGAGTACATCAAGGCTGTATATTGTCAGCTTGCTTTGCCTTCCCCGTATATGGAGAGTACATCATGCAAAATGCTGGGCTGAATGAAGCACAAGCTGGAATCGAGATTGCTGGAAGAAATATCAATAGCCTCAGATACGCAGATGACACCACCCTTATGGCAGAAAGCAAAGAAGAACTAAAGAACCTCTTGATGAAAGTGAAAGAGGGATGTGAAAAAGTTGGCTTAAAACTCAACATTCAAAAAACAAAGATCATGGCATCTGGTCCCATCACTTCACGGCAAAATAGATGGGGAAACAATGGAAACAGCAAGAGACTTTATTTTTCAGGGCTCCAAAATCACTGCAGATGGTGATTGCAGCCATGAAATTAAAAGATGCTTACTCCTTGGAAGAAAAGTTATGACCAACCCAGACAGCATAGTAAAAAAGTAGAGACATTATTTTGCCACCAAAAGTCCTTCTAGTCAAAGCTATGGTTTTTCCAGTAGTCATGTATGAATGTGAGAGCTGTATTGTAACTGAGCTCCAAAGAACTGATGCTTTTGAACTGGTGTTGGAGAAGACTCTTTCGTGTACATCCGTGGCAGATTCATGTCAATGTATGCCAAAACCAATAGAGTACTGTAAAGTTAAAAAAAAAAAAAAGAGAGTCCCATGGACTGCACAGTGATCACACCAGTCAAATTTAAAGGAAATCAGTCCTGATATTCATTGGAAGGACTGATGCTGAAGCTCCAATACTTTGGCCACCTAATGCAAAGAACTGACTGATTGGAAAAGACCTTGAACCTGGGAAAGACTGAAGGCAGGAGAAGAAGATGACAGAGGATGAGATGGTTGGATGGCATCATTGACTCAATGGACATGAGTTTGAACAAACCCCTGGTGTGCTGCAGTCCATGGATGGGGTCACAAAGAGTCAGACACAACTGAGCAACTGAACTGAACTGAAGTCTTCAGTCAGAGAGACTTCCCTTCCCAGGTGATCCAGTAGCTAAGTACCCACACTCCCAATGCAGGGGGCCAGAGTTTGATCCCTGGTCAGGGAACTAGATGCTGCATAATGCAACAAAGATTGAAGGTTCCACCCAACAGAGCCAAATGAATAAATAAATGTATTTTTTAAAAAAGACTTCAATCAGAGATGCACACTCCAGACATATGCCCGTGTGTGTGCAGCCTCAATTCCCTTCCTAAAACATAGATACATGGTTACAAACAGGCAAATGAGTCCCTGAATCACCATAGGTATGCCACTCTTATGCCCTGTTGGGTCAGTGGTAAAAAAAAAAAAAAAA